>VWZV01008349.1:379592-705720 GCA_013397155.1 Irena cyanogastra
TTTTTTTTTGGCAGGAAGGAATGTAAAGAATGCATTTGTCTCAGCTATAATTGCTACAAGAAGTGAGGCTTGTAAGCGTGTTGAAAATTTTGAGGAAAAACGATTTTCAGGAAACATGTAGTATAGAACCATTAAACCCAAAAGTGGCTTGGGATAATGTGAAGCTAATGGGAAACCAAAGGTGAATCCTGCCACACGTGTAGACATTCTAGAGACAACATTTTTGCATCACTGCTGAAAGATGAGTGAATATTCAAGATATCTGGAGGAAAAGTGAAAGAGAGATTATGGTACAGTTGGAGTTCTGGCCACCAGCCACAATGAGAAAACCAAGGTGAAGGACAGCAGTCTAACTTCTGGTGAATGAGAGGAATGGAAACTGGGGGATAAGGAAAGGAGGAATCCAGTAGTCTAATAATGGGCAATTGAACAAAGTAAATAGAGAGGAGAGGATTGAGTTAGGGTAAGAAATGTAAAGCATTAGAAGAACACAAAAATAAATTTAAATTAGTCTCTGCAAGAGAGCTGGTGGGGGGATGTTCAAGTTTAAGATGTTGACAGTGGAAAAGTGCAGGCCAGCTGAGTCCTAGTAAGCAAAGCTGCAGGTTTGATGACAGAAATGTGGTTCTGAAGAGCTTGTGGGGGCCTGAGTCGTCCTGGGGAAGCAGAGGAGAGAAGTGTACCAGGTGCAAGAGAGTAAACTTTAAAATTTAAAAGGTAATAAACAGCTTTTGGAAAAGAGGAAGGGTAATAGAGATTACAAAGAGCCACAGAGCTTCTGCAAGCAGACTGTGAGCATATGGTGAAGATATAAACAAGGTACTGAGCAAGATTAACCAACGTGAGCAAGTGTTGCATCCAAGAGACATGCCACATTCCTTGGAGTAGAAAACCCTGGAGGTTTTGCATGTCTGGGAAAACGTCTTGTGTGTGCCTGGCTGTACAAATAGTAATTCAGCATAACCATAGAGTACTTTAGGTTAGGAGGGACCTTTAAAGTCCATCTAGTCCAACCCCCTTGCAATGAGCAGGGACATCTTCGGTTACATCAGGCTGCTCAGAGCCCTGTCCAACCTGAGCTTGGCTCTTTCCTGGTGCTTTCCCAGAGAAGTGTTCTCAGTGTGGCTGAAGGGCAGTTTTGCACTGCCCTGCTCTCTATTGGCCTCTGGTACTGCAGCATAGAGCTGCTAGTGGAATGTTTAGTGTCTCCACCTCAGTTACCACAGCCAAACCCATTTCTCATGGCACTCCTGCCCCTGCAGGCTGCTGGTTAGAGTTGGGTTTTCATAGCCTAATTCCAAGAGTTTTTGGTGGTGTCTGTGGGATGAGAGCCTTTGTTGAGAGAAAGAGCTAATGACTCCAGGACAGAAGTCACCTACTGTAACTGGTTTGGGGGACACAAACAAGAGTTAACTGGTTTGGGGATGAGATTGAGGGCTGGCCTCAGGCAGAGAGCTGGTGTAGAGCATGCACAGATGCCTTTCAAACAAGTGAAAGGCAGTTGCCAACAATCAAAATGCCAGACAGGCACTCCTGACAACAACCACAGTTACTCCCAGACCTCACAAAATGCCTGTGCACACCTGTATCAGTGCCAGGGTTGCCCCCAGTATCACATAGTCCATGGAGAGTTGCTCTTTCCAGCAAGGGAGTGTTACAGCACAGTTTCATTTCCCTTCTCTAGCCTGAGTGAGGCTGAAGGGTGGTGAAATACTTCCTCAAGGGGATCAGCAGCTTTCTGAAGACAGGAGGTAAAATGCTGCATCTTCAGCACGTGTTTTAATAAACAATGGAAGGCATGATATCAGTTTGGATGGCATGGGAACCTTACTGGCTGCTTGAATATGTTTGGTTATTGGCAGAATTCAGTCAACTTTCCCTTTTTCTTCATCTGTCTGTCACTTGCACAAAAATGCAAAATCCACAAAATTGAAAATTATTTTGGCTGTAAAAATGTGTTTACATTTCTGTACCCTCACTTTCATTAGTTTTCCCAAGAATTCAAAAATTTTCAAGTTACATGCAGCAGCCACTGGGGACATTTCAAGCTGTTAGTTAAGCAGAGGCTTGAATTCTGTCAAGAGCAATCTATATGTTAAGCCTCTGGCATAATTTCTGCTGCAAATGAGAAATGCCCTTGAAGACCAAGGTTTAAGGTCAGAGCTACTGCTGGTTATGCCTGATCTCACTCCTCCAGTGGTTTTGTCCTATTGAGAAGCAGGGTATGAGAGAAGCCATGGGAGCTCTTCAGTGCTCCCCTGTCTTTCAGTGTCACCTCCTTGGTGGGTGGTGCCTCTGGGGGCTTTGCCAGGTCACTTCACATACCTGGTTGTTCCCAGGTCACTCTGCTAAAAACACTTTTGTTGATAGCCTTGACCCAAATACCCGGTGAGACTCAGTTATTTTTTAGCTAAGCAGCCCTTTTGTCAGGAAGTTTCTGTCTGCATCTGAAGTTGAGCTTAACATGTACTTTATAAAGAAATTACAACAAGCATACTGATTATAGAAAGACAATAATAGACACATAATTATAGTATAGGATATATATACTACATAGATATAATTAAAAATTACAATAATAAATATTGGTAGCATCCTCTGTTCCCTCTCAGACACTCCATTCACCACAGAGCTGCATTCTGCTCCCAAAAAATAGAGCTAGCTCTTCATCTCTCAACAATGGATACATGCTGACAGGTAAAAGAGGATTTTGGTTTTATCTAGATAGTGTGAGGTGTACAGCACAGAAAAGGAATCAGAGATTGATATCTGTACAAAGGCATTATAAAAGGAAGAAAAGCAGGGCAATTATCCAGGATAAATATGTCACACACCCATGCCAGAGAAAGAGGATGTAAGCACACCATGAAAGATCCATCTAATCAGAACTTCAGACTCTTAGTTCTGGGCCAAAAATTACCTTGAATAAGAATCAAATGGATAAAGGAGTGGCTCACTGGTGCTTGTGATGAGAGACTGTTGTTGCAGAAAGCCTACATCTAGATCAAAATGACATTAGGATTTGTGCTGTCTTTCTGATGGTGTTCTCAGTAAATTTCAACTAAATACAGGAAAACAAACCCTTCCATCTGTCCCAGACCATGAACATGTCCCCATGGCTGTGAGGTTGGCAGAATTATTTTCAGTGCAACTTTTTGGGGGAACATGGGTTTGGCAGTTTTTTATATATATTTGTGGTTAAGGAGTTCTAAATAGGGATGGATTGCTTTGCTTTTCTCAGGGAATTGGATATGGAGTTAATGCCTAATCACACTTAGCAATTTGATACTCCTCAGTAATCAGTCTCCTGCTAATTTATGAAGACCTAATCCATCAGTCATTTTAAATCACTTTACATTCACTTTAAAAGGTAAAATTTAAAAAAAATAATAGTTTTTACCTAATAAAAGACATTTCTCAGTGCCACAAGCAGATAGCTATCAAATAAAATGCTACACAATTATCACTTCTAGATTTTTTTATATATGTAGCAAACAGCAAATTCTGGGTATGTTCTTATCTTATATGTCTGGTTTTTTCTAAGACTGGATGATCAGACAGACCATGCTGAAAAGTTGGAGGTTGAATCTGAAACCTTTGGAGGAGTGTTAGAACTGATATTCTGCTTCCAGCCTTAATCAGCATCCTCAAAGATTCAGCAGATAGTACAAAACTAGGATTTGTATCTGCATCCTTCAGGAGCCTGTCCCAGTTCTGGCCTCTGTGCTGTGAGCACCCTTAAAAGATACATCAAACAGCACAACATGAGTTCAAAGAACTCTGCTTGTAACTGCAATGAATCTGAAATGTAGGTGATGAAAGATTTATTAATGCCATGCAAGGTGGAGTGTCCTCCTGCTAGCAGAGACCTTCTGAATCGCTGAGCGAACAGGTCATCAAAGAGAAATCAGCGCCGTAATTGGAGCAGCATCCTTGAGCCTAATTGCAACAGAGGTGAAGTTGGTGTCTGAGCAGGGTGTTGGATGATGACAAGGACACAAATGAGGCAGTAGTAATCCAGGCCACACCTCTCTTTCTCTGCTGCAGGGAACAGGGATGTGAGGCTCAGGCTGAGGCGTTGGCACCTCCCTGGAATTTTCATCTGCAGCGACTCCAGTGGACTCCAGCCAAGATGTGCAGACAGAACAATTTTCCCTGGGGAGAGACAAACCTCATATTTTTGTGCTTTTGGAGGTGCTGGGACAGAAACAGTGAAAATTATGACCCAGAAAATGTATTGGGATACTTTTCTAGTGTGCAGAAACACACAGCTGAACCTACAGGGTTTTGGAAGCCTTGATCATGCTGTCCCTTCTGACACTGGAAGATATTTGGGGGTTGAGAGGGTGGGGATACTCACTAAAAATAATGAAAGCCACATACAGAACAGTCCATTGCTTCCGGGGCCCACAAAAATATTATCCTGGGTTTTGACCCACCACTACAGAATTTCTACAGCCTCAACTACTCCAAGGTGATTTTAGCATTGCTATAGTACATGGACATTATTTCATTTAGCAGTCTGAAATTAATTTCCGCTCTTATTTCTAAGTCTGAAAAGCAAGTTAGTGGTATTGCCTAGCATTCAGCAGGGTGAAATACTTTGAAGTGTCTAACAATACTTCTGGCTGAAATTGTTCTGACCTTGCACCTCAGGTTTTGAAGCCTTTTTTTCTAAAGCTTTTGAAAGATGTAATTTTATTCAACACGTTTTGTTTAGAGTGGCTAACTCATGTACTATAACTGTACCATCTTTGCCAGGCATCATTTGTTTTCTGCCTTTTATCCCAAAGGCATGAGTCATGTCCAAGGCCCAACATCTGACCCTTGTCTGCCTCCACTCTGATTCATTGTTACATTTTCAAGAACATATCTTTTCACTCTCTCCCAAGTTCTCACTTTCTCCTGAGTTCCTCTGGGTTTCTCCTCCCATTTTGGAGGATCATTGTGGTCACCCATGGGGCTCATTGAGGAGCTGGTGGAAAAGTCATTTTGTTAGACTTCACGTTTTTTTATCCAATCTCGTCTGTCACAACAGCCAAAACACTTAATATTAGGCCATTGATGGATTGAGTTTACCATCTTTGGTAAAAGAGCAAGCTGACCTTTTTCTTTGTCTTTACTACACATTTTCTTTGTCTTTACTACACCCAGCTCTGACAGGCCAATATTGAGACACTTCTGCCTGCTACTATCAGCCACTGAAAATGTTTCATTGATTTGTACAGCACAGATTCTGGTTCTGAATGTAAGCTTCAGCTGATAAAGGCTCTGGAAGTAGAGTGCTATTAGGCTATAAATGAAAGCTTATCACATGCTGACATTCATCCCTCTCTGTAAGTCAGATTGGCATAGTAACACAGCAGGTGTTCTTGTTTTGGATTCAAAGAAATCTAAAAACACAAAAGTAAAAATTAAAAACTCATGTATAAGAAATTAACAACACAACCAAAAAAGCAACAGTCAGGCATGAATTTTTCAGAGCACTGTTTGGTTAACCCGAACTTTAAAAAATCATCAGTTATTTTTACATGATAGAAAAATTCTCTGTGATGAATATTTACCAAAGGAAGTTGCAGACACTCACTATCCAAAGTCTCCCACCCTCTTGCTCAAACAAATTGTGTTAAGGGTGAAAGAAATACAAAATTAATAGATATTTTCTTACACTAGACAGCAATAAATAAATTCATCCTTCCTCCCTGATGGCATGGAGAGTTAAGTGGCTCAGAGATCCTTACCCAGACATTATGGCTTGGGATGATCCCCACAAGGGTGCATCAACCTTACTCCAGAAAGTTTATTATAAATGTTATAATTATTGTTGCCAACAAAGCTCCTGGTATGAAGAATTTGCAAGGTCCTTGTTTAATTCCTGTTTAACACTTTATCCTTGCATTTTTCCAATTTTGCACCTGGTACTTGTAGCTCATCCAGCTCACCATGCAGACACTTGCATGTGCAGCTGTGCCAGTCCATGGATGAGACAAGGAAGGGCTGAGGTGGCTGGAGAGTGGCTGTGCAGAAAGATGTAAGGCTATGAGAGCACCTGTACCTGTTGACTCCAGTGGGGGAGAATGGGCCTAACAGCCATGACCATCATCTAGAAAAATCCTAATTAAGTTCAACAATGCTATCTGTGAACTCAGCTTACTGCTTAGACTGCCCCCAAATGGGATATTGCAGTTACCAACAGCTCTCTCTAATCTATGTGAATTTAGATACAGCCACAGCTGCTGTAAATGCCACACAATGCTTCTTCCTCTCAGGGACTGCTTTGTCCTCCTTTTCACTTAATTTGAATAAGCCAGTTTATTTGCCTGCTGCAACATGGCTGAATCCTGGCTGCTTCTCTGGCATGGCTGCATTACTTGCTTCTTTAGGAAGGTTTTCCAACAGCCCTAGGAATTCTGACTTAACAGGGCTGCCTTTCAAGTTAGTTAAACATTTGTCTATCCACTTGCTGACGTCTTTTTTCATCAGTAACAGTGATATATCTAGAAAATCCTGCATTTCACAGCCTCTAAACAAAATAATATCTAGACATGATACTATTGAAACCAAAAGGAAGTTGGCAAAAAAATATCTGGACTGTCATAACTGATACAATAGACTGTTTATCTTATAACTGATACAATTCCCTGTTTAGAGAATCTGAACTGTGCTCATAACACAACCATAATGTTGTTAAAATATTAAGATTCCATTCAATACAGAAAGAAAAACTCCTGTAAGTCATCAGTGTCTAATTTTTACATCTGGAAGAAAATAACCCTGTTCATTTTCACCATTGAAGAAATATCCTCACTCCTTGTAGCACCTGACATTTCTTCCTCTTTTTTGTCCTCTTGGGTGGGTGTGAAAGATTTGCCGATAGCAATTTAATTACGGAGAGAAGTTGTTTCACACTTTCCATGTGGATGCTCTCTTGATGGTCTCCTGCACACTTTTCTCCAGACTCTCTTCATTGTGAGGCTGTGTGAGATCAGCCACAAGCAGGGAGAACATCTAGCCCATTCTACCACACCCCATGGAGCAGGGCTGCACTGGGAGAACAGACTTTTCCCAGTGGCACTCGGATGATTTATACAGCTGGTGAAACTCCCCGTGTTTCAGTCAATGTCCCAGAGTGAGAATACATCATTCAGAACATGCAGGAAATATTAAGTCCTGAATTCTTGCAGACGTTAAAGACTTCAAAATATCTGCACACAGAAGTTAATGCTGTAGATTAAGTTTTGCTCTATGAGCAGGATTCAGAATATGATGGGCTGTTTTCTCAGCTTCTTCCTTCACAGCTAAATATATACTGCAAAATTCTTCTTCCTGTCCTAAAATGCTACTGCATCTGCCCAGAACGTTTAAAACAGCCATAATGTCCCTGCCCTAGATATAGATGCATTTCATGAGTGGAAGGATAATGCTGCATATACCCATTATTTTATAATTTTTGATAAAAAGACTGATCAGTACTGATTATACAGGTGGCAACATGGAGATTTATTATGCTGCAGAAGTGTTGTGGAAAAACCCAAGTTTTCCTTTAAGTGAGAACCAAGGAGGTGATGGATGCCTCAGCATGACCACAATTAGAGGAAATCATGGTGACTGTTTCAAAGATTTCAAAAGCAAAACTGTTGGTCAGCATCCAATAGTCATTCCTGACCTGTGAGAAAATGAAAAAAAACAATCCCAAAGTACAATACGCATCTTTATTGAGCCCATGGAAAGATATCAGTGAGGAATAAAACTGGAAACTGTGAGAACCAAGATACATCTGCAGCCAAAACCAGGTATTGGAGGATGAGAAAAATCTTCCTGGGGTGGTGTTAGCCAATTAGAGGCAGGTACTGTCAGATTGTTCTAAGAACTGTGCTAAGCTTGCAGAGCTTTTCTGAAGCAAGACACCCTGACTTTAGAAAGATGAACTAGTGGTCTAACACAGTTAATGGACTAATTGCATTGGGTTGCCCCTTATAAATGCAGTTTTCACCTTACCAGCAGGCTGGAAAACAGTCTTGAATGGCCCCAGTTGGTAAAAAACAAGTAAAGTGCAGGGAGGAGACTGCTTTTCTTTCTCTAACCTGTGACATGTTTTGTCTTGCTAGGATCTGATATGCTATTAATAAAAGGTGCTTTTCTGTGCTAGTTTCTAGCTGAGAAATCCTCCAAGAAAAACAGCTAGAAAAAAATATCTACAAATGAAGGATCCATCAGATTCCCCCCGGGACAATTCTGTAGCTGTCCATGCAATTACACCAGAGGTGAATTTGTTTAGACAAGTCTTGTAACTTGCTAACCCCAAAGTAAAACTCTTCAAGAATTATGGGTTCTTACTGCAGCTGGTGAAATGATGGACGCAGAACAGAAACTGAGATATCTCCTCCATTATTTTTGATAAAAATGTCACATTGAGTTACTACCAAAACCCATATTCCTTTTTCTTTTTCAGAAAATAGTATAATATCTATTATTCAGATTTCCTGTCTCATCCTGAGTGCTGTTTTGTTATTGAACCCTTTGGAATAATAATAGGAAATTGACTAAATGGAAAATAGAGAAAGTGAAATCCCATAATAGCACTAACTAGCAATAACCTCTATAACCAGCCACCACAGGCACTGAAACCTTTTTAATTTCCAACTAGAAAAAGTAGCTTTGCCCTTGTGAATCAATGACATCCTGACACAGGGTGCCTGCAGTAAGGTACTTCATGTACTCTGGGAGAGAAGGATGAGAGAATGAAAATTGAAAGTAGATGGAAAATCTGTTGACTGGTTTTGAAATATAGCTGCCCGACCATCTTCTTTTATTTAGGCAAAACAGCTTGTAAGCAGAATTCCCATCACTGAGGTGTTATTGCTGCCAGCTAAAGCGCTGCTCACTGCAGATGCACCTTCTGTGTGTGGCACTTCAAACCCTTTTGGCAAGGGCTGAACATTCTGCTGCCTTCTTTGTTTGAGAGATTTTCTGAAAGATTTTCTGCAAAAAAAAGTGTACAAACAGCCCACCAAGGAGAAAAGCCCCAACTTCAAAATATTCCATGCTTTCCACTATTTAACTTTCAGCTGTATAGAAGGATGTAGTCTGTCGGAAGGCGCAGAGATGCTACAGAAAACAGGGGGAACACATTTTAAAAGAGTCCATTGAATGTAACCTGCAACATTAATTTTTTTGCCTGTAGAAGGTGTGAGGTGGAGGTATTTGAAAGCTGGAGGAAGAAATGTGTGTGATTCAAAAAAGGCTCATTTATGTTAGTAGATATCTGTGCAATTTTAATGGATATCCTTACTAACTGCAGAAAATTTTAAACTCTTAACTTTAGAACTAATATTGAGAGAGGTAGAGTTGACCACATGCCAAACAAATGATGCACAATTTGTCAAAAAAGTAATTGGAGTAAATTTTACCTGCAAATATATTCATGTATTCATTCTTTTAATTATGTGGTTTAAATGTTTTCTACATTATTATATTGTGTTACTATGGTCACAGTAAATTTTTACAAAATTTGGATGTCTTCAATAGTGGCAGGAGGACTAAAGTATTAGTGAAGTTTTCAGTTTTGTTAGGTTGAAATACTTAAAAAAAAAGTTGGATATAGAAGAAAGTTTGGACCCAATTCCGTGTCCAGTCATCCTAGAATACAGTTTACGGTTAAGCTAGTGGAAAAACCCACTGTCCTGTTAAATATTCTTTGCTATTTAGTCTTTTGTAACCAACAGCTACTACGGAAACATTTAAGGCTGGATTTTCTAAAACATAGAATCCCAAAGTTTCAAGACTGTTTAATCTTCTGCACCAGATATGACTTCTCTACACTTAGGTCAAAAATAGAAAGGAATTTCCAAAACAGCTTTTTTACGTCATTGTACCTCTTTTTCTTAGTCAGCTCCTAAACTAATATTGCAGTAATTCCAGATTTAATGTACAGTCTAAAGAATGAAGAGACTTGATGGCAATTACTTAGCTTGTCACTGATCAGTTAAGGTCCCCAAAGCAATGGCACTGTTCCCTGATGAGTCCAGCACTGGGCAAGGACATGAGACAAATTCATGTTCTCTTTGCATCCAAGTCTGGACCTGGCTGTGTATCAGTTTCTGTCTCCTATCTTGTTCATATAAATGTCAGTATTTGCCTCTATAAATTTATACACATTTGAGAAAGGAAATATTTCTTGCATAAGGTCTGTTACCCCAAACAATTCACCTTTGTTGGAATTTTCAGCTGATATTATTCCAATTTTAGGACAGAGTTCTGTATTCTGGAGCTGCTCCTCTTGGAAAGGAGACGAAGCCTTCTTTCCCAGCCTAATGGATTGAACTGTCTCTCAACCATCTCTATGATGTATCATTGCTAGCACTGTCTCCAAGACATTAATAAAGAGAAGACTCAATACTATTGGCACAATAAAGTGAAAACTATTAATAAAGAAAAGCAAGTCCATCATACTCATTAAATTTAAGTGTAAGGGAAAGACTATAGTGCATGTGTGTGTGATGTGGCTGGGGAGTTATTTTACAAGGCCAATCAATTTCCTTCCAGAGTTTTTGTTGTTGTTGTTGTTAGTGAGTAATTAATATAAATAATGCTGACTGTTTTAAATATTGTGGATACTAGGGAAAAAAGCGTAGAAGGTGGCAAGCAGATGGATCATTTAATTTATTCCCCAATTACAGCTGACATGTTGGGTATAGAAATCTGTGAGTCATCTATTATTTTTTATGGTCCATTTTACAGCTGTGTTTATTGTTATAATAAATAAACACATTATCTCATTATACTGGTGTTGTAGAAAGCTTGCAATATAACAAATATCCTCCTCTTTTCAGCTTTTCCCCCCTATATCAGGGTCTTACAGTCAAAGAGGAAGGACATATTTATACCTTATTCAAAACAAGGTAGATCTCACACAGCTCATGAAAGTACAGAGACATCCTGTGAAAACAACTCTCTCAAGTCAGGGTAAATAAATCTGATTCTTTTTAGTGGAGGTAATAGGGAGAGTCCTGCTGTATCTTTTCCTTGTTTGACAGACCAGAAAACACACCACTCGCCCTCACTCTCCAGGCTGTAAATATACATTGCAGATAAATGTCAGATTGGCAATAAAGTTCATTGTATTTAAGTTTCAGACTATCCCATAAAATGGCAATTTGATGGGGAAAACCAAGTGAGTCTTACAGTACTTAAAATTCAGAAGCTGTCTTTCTGAGACTGGCAAGGGGAAGGACTTGTGCCATTTAGTTGGATCCAGCAGGGGTGGGCACAGCCCCCGGCGTGGGGCAGCTCTTTGGGGTGGCAGAACAGCAGGGACCTGCTCTCTTGTTCCTCTCTCTGACAGACACTTGGGAGTTTGGTCATTGCTCTGGAGGAAGGGAGGGCAGTGGAAGCAAATGGTTGCTGCCACTGTGCCCCAGACTTCCTATGGAAACAGCAAGTCTGACTCCCCAGCCTCCCCAGGCCGAGTGACATGTGCCTGCCTCAATGCAAACCATCCCCAAACCTGCCATCCCGTGGCAGAAGAAATTGCTCATTGTCCAGCACTTGTGTTTTCAGAGGCCAGGATTCAGTTTTGTGCATCCTGCTGAGAGGAGCTGCAGAGATCAGGATTTGGAGTGGCCTGGGGCTCACACGTGTTTTCTCCCTGTGCATGGCAGGAATCTCAGTATCCAGGTTGGGAAGTCACCAGTGCAGCTGTCTGAGCTCAGCAAGCTGCTGCTGATGCTGTGTGGCTGTCCTATCACACTCTTGAAATCTTAGGACAAGTTGTACCCAGGCAGGCTGGCATCTTCTACAGATGAGGTCCTCAGTGTTTAGCCAGGGAGGTGGCACAGCAAACCTTCCAGCTGCTGCCAAGAACTCAGAATCAATAGTTCTAAGGGAGATGACAACTGTCCTCAATCCAGTGCAATAGATCTAGCAACTTTATTAACTATTTCACTGACTTCAAGCTCTAAAAATGAGTAAACACGTTAGCTCAAGCAATATTGGCATTTCAAATGGGCTGATCTTGCTTTCTGTGTGGAGTAAGATTACATTTACTGGTGGTAAAAATGATCCACCAACATAATTTCTCACTGTTTATGCCAATGTATTTGTCACTTGGCATTATCTATTGCCTTCCTTAGAACAATTGGCAAAAGAAAGTAATTCCCAACTCTCACTGTTTTAAAAGAGGATGACTAGGTCCCTGCTCTTCCCTCCAGAATAAAGCATGCAGATATCCAGTCACTGGTTATTTTCATTCTTTTGAGCCAGGTTAGGAAGTGTCTCTCTGAACTATTTCAGTGGTCCTCCTTCTGTAGAACCATAACTATACCAAATGCTCTGTGCAGCACATTTGAAAGAGTGGTGATCTTTTCTTCTGCATGAGAAGCAGTTGTTCCAGAACACAAAGTTTTTGTTTTACAAGCTCATGAAAGTTCAGAGCTCCAAGTTTTAAAAGCAACTGTGCTCACTGGTTTCACAGCAGAGCAGATAAGGCTGAGCTCTGTCTCTTGTGACTGTGGTGAAAATCCAGCCTTCAATTGAACAATTTTATGTGGGTGACCGAATCAAAGGCTGTATTATCAGCTGATATCCTGGCAATGTTCATCTGAGGACAGCAGTTCAGTCCTCTGAAGAAAATCAGTGAGAGCACTGTTCTCCAAGAGCTGTGTTTGCTTAACTGGGGGCTGGGGGAGATGGCTCTGAGCAGTCCTGACCGCAACCACAGGAGAAAGAACCTACCCAAGGCCACCAAAGAAGAAGAGCTGTGGGTCTGAGACCCACACCAGTGCTCCTGCTCTGCTGAGCCAGGATGCCAGTCTCCAAGGATAATGAAAAACAGGCAGTAAGAGAGATTTGTCAGCTGCTGTATTTCAGCCTGGAAACAAGCAGCTTTCCCCTCATCACTACTTCCATTCCCTACAGACACAACCCTCCAGGATGAAGCTCATACATGTGCTGTTTGTGTTTTCACATTCCATTTAAAGAGACAACAAAAGCTTGAACTTTGGATGAGAGGTCACCAGTCGGAGAGAAAAAAAAAAAAAACACCAGGAAAAAAAGTTTCAGAAAGGCTCTTTTAAGCAGCATTAGCTCCTGGTTGCATAGCACACTCATCAGCTTAATCCCCTGAAGTGTCACAAGAACAGAGCTTTTCCAGCAAGCAGAAGAACAGCATGTACAAGCAATTTCACATTATGTTCCTTCCTGATGGCTTCACAGGCTCAGCCTCTTAGGTCTGCTGCTGATATACATCAAGCTTCCCACCTGATGTATTACATCTACCACTGAACTCCTGTCCAAAGGAGATTTCTTGTGGAAGAAGGACTGTATCTTTAGGAAATAAAAAGGAGGGTTATACTTTAAAATATACTTTCTAGAGTTCAGTCAGTAGAATACTGGGGGAGAGAGCACAGGACGAATTTTCAGTCCCTGATCTTTGACATGAACATGTTTGTAATGTGTGTACAAGCTCATCAGTTGAGGTGAAACTCTTCTCTAAAGAAGAGTAGGAAGAATGTATATCCACCAAAAAATATGTTCTGCTAGTTACATTCACACCATGCTATTCAAAGGGAGGGTGCAGGAATACTGAATTACACCCACCTAGCTGAGTAAAGAAAACAGACCTGTGGTTCACAAAGTAAATCAAACCTGAATTTCTGTTACTGTAGGAGCAAATATCTCAACTTTACTATGTTCCCTAAGTTTGCTGAAGGGCTATTACCCACTCAGTTATCTATGGCTTCCTCCTGCTTGGTCATATTGCTACTCACAGCTTAATAATTCTCCACACAGCCATTTGCCCTTAGTTGTTTCCAGCTATAATTAGACTACAGATTTAGCAATGCTTTTTTCCCTCTTTACTTGTAAGATATGGATGAGGACTTGGTGTCTCTCTTAATCAATACCTCTACCTACAGCTGCTTCCACAGGCTCTTAAAGAGCTGCCAGCTCAGGACAATGCTGATGTCTCCAGTGATGTGCAAACAGGGAGAGGTGTAAACAGAGAGCTGTTGTAGCAGTGCAGGTGCTTCTCTGCTCTGCAGCAAGAGCCTGGAGCACACAGCCTTGCTTTAAGTGGACACTAGCACAGTAACACCTTTTAGCCCATTTTTGAGGCAGCAGGAACATGCACCCAGGCACCTCCCTGTTGTTCATGCAGTGCTGAGCATCAGCAGGCCTGGACCAACATGCCACATTTCTATTGGAAAAGGCCATCAACATTTGGTTTTGTTTTAAATAGTGTTAAATGCTGTGGGTCAGAGTAACAAAATAAAATCTGTTTTCCCTGTGTAGGCAAATGTCTCCAACAAGCTTTGGGGAAGTTTGTATGTAATATATTTATAGAGATGTAGAGTGTTAATGTGGAATTATGTATTGCTCATTATTCTGTCTTCCTTGTGGGAGCATTTGGCCTTTTTACATAAATATAGTGCTTTATTAGATGAATTCACATATTTTTGGGTGTGGAAAATGAGATTAAGGAGCATGTAAAAGTGAAATGTTATACTATTAACAAGGATTCAAGAGGCTGCTCTAACAGAGACTCCTTTACATTTGTTCAGGTCCTCAATGGGTCTGCTCAGACCCCAGGACAAAGCTTGTGAACAAGGAGGATTTGAGTTTTCAAGACTGGAACCAAACTTTGGTTTATTAGCGATGGCAGTTCATTCCCACTGCTCCATTTCAGTGGGGAGTGGCAGGTGTCTGGACCCTGTTTTGTCTCAGAACGCTGAGGAGCTGGGGAAGAACTGGGTTTGCATTTCATCATGGTTCCTGCAGCAAAACAACATGGATAAAAGGGGAAAAAAGCATCAGTCCCTGCCTTACTCTTCTCTCCCCTGAGATGGAATAGATTCAGAAGTTCAGCTTTTCTGCAGCTACACCTTCATTTTAAAAGAGCAGACCTTTGTCCCTTCCACCCTGGGAGCTGCCACTTGGTGTGTCATATTTGGTACCTATCTTTACTCAAGGCATCTCTGCACCCCGCCAAATTGTTCTCCTGCTCCTCTCCCAGAATCCAGAGGCAGAGGCCATGTGGGGCAGGGGTGCTGATCTCTGTTACTGGTGTCAGGAGGGAGCAGATCTGTTTTGCTCAGCCATGTTGTGCAACGTTTAGCTGCCAGGCTCAAACTCCGTGAACCTTTCAGGGATTAAAATTGATGAGATTCTCTGCTGCCACCAGGCTCTTCAGAATACATGATTTTCCTGAACTGCAGTCACTCAGAGTGGGAATTGCAGTCAGAAGGTCAGAAAGCTGTTAAGGAAAGAAAGTCTATATTGCTGTTTTCTATTATTTGAGGTATAGAACTGATACTAAACATTTATTGGTTTGATAAAGACTTCCTGTAGCCCAGCAGCTATACAGACCATAGAATTAATCCAACAAAATTTTGTTATTGATAAGTAAGAGAAGAAAAAAAAAGGCTCTTTCAGTGCTTTTTGACTTTTTAAATATTTATTGTAGGGAACTATACATTTAAGAAGCTTACATTAAGATCCAGTGTGTGATGTTATTCACAGGCTTAAGCTGCACTGTGCTGATCAGTCAAGATGGAAACGCAGGATGAAACTCTTGTCTCAATAAACTTGTCTGATTAATTTCCCCTACTGGCATTAATAAATCAGCTGCACTATCTCTGTTTGAGAGGCATTTGCATCACAAAGGAGTTATTTTATCTCGGCCTGTAAAGTTTGAAGTGCTGGTGGCTCACAGACATTTCCTGTCCAGGTTGTTGTCCTGGACTCAAACTCCACAGAGGAACGAGCTCTTGTCTCATCAAATCACTGTTATCTGCCTTAGTATTTATATTTTCCTTTCTTTTTGCTCATGCAGTCTGGACTTGTTCCAAGCCTGTGGTGAATACGATACTGATCTTTATCCTGCTGAGTTTACAGCCAAGAAAAGAAGCGAATTCCCCTGATATAATTTAGGGAGGGGAGGGAAACCAGGGCTTGCCTGCAGAGCCATCTTAACCCCTGCTTGTGATGAGATTCTACTTGTTTCCAAAAAAGGTCTAAAAACCCAACCACGAGGCAACAGAGAATTATGCAGAAAAATCAACAACATATAAGAACTTTAACCAGTGAATTTATCAGCAACTGCTGCTCTTCACCTGGAAGCCAAAAACATTTAAATCTTTCCTTGTTTTTGCTACATACAATATGTATGTTTTGTCCTTTTGTGATCTGGGACCTCAGGGGTATTTTGTACAAGAGATTTGTGCTGTAAGTGAAAGAATTGATGTTTCCTTTTAGTTTACTGTGTTCCTCATGTACTGAGACAGGGAGAGGAGAAAGGGAAAGACATGGAGAGAAGATGCTCAGATATTGACAGCTCTGGGCAAAGTGTGAGGAAGAAGGAGAAAGGCAGCTCAGATGGGAAGGAAATTTAGAGTTGAAAAACAGGTGGGGAAAAGGAAAAAGACAGCCTGGCCTGTATTATCTGAGTGAGTGTTCCTCTCTCCTGACTTTTAATACACTTTGAAAATCGAGAAAATTGGAGCATTTTTCCAGTCTGAACTCGGTCTGGTTGCCCTCCCTTTGGTGCTTTCAGTCTCATTTCTCCCTAGATGTGAGGTTACCCAAAGTAGACTGTGAGTTTCCAAAAAGGTATTTTCAACACTTTCTCTCTTCATGCATAAAACATCCATTGCATATTTAATTTCCACTGAAATGAGGGTCACATGAGCAAGAGCTCATATAATGCCTTGCTTCCCATTCCCCTAATTTATTTCAGAGAGTAAAATACAGCTGCATTCTTTCATCTCACCCTCTTTCTGGCCTCCAGGACTTTTGAGGCAACAACTGTTTTCTTTGTCAGCACTCACCAGACCCTGACTCCAGGCAATTTTTGTAAATATTTTTCCAATACAACTGCACTAATTTTATATGCTTCACAGCCCATTTGCAAGTAATTTAGCCACATACCTATTTTTTCTAAGCAAGGATTATCACGTTCTCTCTTTGGCTAAACGGTGCCCAGGATGTTGCACAACATGGCTGAGCAGAACACTTTGATATGTTTGTTTCTACTAGTTAGTAATTTATGAGAAATATTTGTTTGTACTAGTTAGTGATTTCTGTCCTTCTGAGAGCAAGTCTTTCATTGAAGAGCAACAGCAGAGGGAGACAGAACATGAAGGAGAAAACATTTTTCCCACAGCATGGGGCAGTAAGCTCTTTGGAAGGAGTGAGATACCATTCTCTATTCAGCCACTGAATAGAGCTGTGCCGAGATGCCCAAGTGTCAGCTGAGCTGAGGTGGATGAGAACAAACTAATTTCACACAGGTTGAGCATGAAAATAACCATTACACAATAGCCAGGTCAATAGGAACTGATGACCAACGTCCCTGAGGAGAATTTCTTTGGGCAGAGGAACCTTAGCCATGGTGAGGAGAGGGTTTGTCTGAGCTTTGCAGAAATGCATTTCCTATTTCTGCTTGCAATTTCTCAGCCATCTCTGCTCTAAATAAACACTATTTTAGTGTTCTAATACAAGTCACACTAAACAGAGGTACCCTTTGGTTCATTGTTACAAGTGTTTTATAAATGTTACAATGTAATTTTTATTCATTAATTGGGGGGTGTCAGCACTTTTCACCAGTATTCAGTCTTTCACTCTGACAACAGCACAACATTTATTCCCTCCCCACTCCCTGTATAAAACACAAAACCTGCCATTTTTTATTGTTCACAGGAGAAAACCCAGGGAAAGGGTGGTGTTTGTGGGGCTGCTTTGTTTTGCTTTTTTTTACTCCTAAATAGCTTTCTGTCTGCACAAGTCCATTTTCTGTGTGTTAACAGAAAGGGTTTTCTTTCTCTGATGTCTAAATACCACATAACTTGAAGATCAGCATTACATAGCCCTCATTGTCAGAAAAGTTATTGAAGTGAGAGGTGCAGTACAATGCTCATGGGGACATCAGGGCACAACTACCCAGCACTACAGCAAGCATTCTGATTAACTTCAGGCATTTGGTCAAATTTAATGCTTACATACCACAAGCTACGGAGATTCCAGTGAAATTTTCGATACATATTTTCTTCCCTTCTTCTGCTTTAAGTCCTGTAGTGAGAAGCTGCTTTGTATTATTTGCATTTTCATCTAGACTGGAAGAGTGCCTGTTGGATAGCATAGAAACTGCAGTGATTAAAAAGACCCAGCAACTGAACCAAAATCTAAGCTCTGACAGGCACAAGTCTCCCTTCAAAGACTGCCAACAGCCCAGAACTAAAGTATTGTCTGAATAACTTGTGCTCAGAGCATTTGAGAACCTAATCTCAGCATACATTTTGTGGGTAGAACCAAGCACTAAAGAAAGAAAAAGACTTTCAAATTTGAAGCTCACATAAATAGAGCAACAAAGAGGGTTTCTGTAAATAAAATTTTCTTTGTGAAATCACAGGGATTTCTCACAGCCTAGGCAGCCCCTAACAGAAATCCCCTGAGCTTCCCAGCCACTCTTTCTGGGTGCTCTGAAATGTGCCTTCATGCTTAGCTCAACCTACCCGAGGAAACAAGCTGATTCCACTTTTCTCCTATTTATAGGATTTCTGGGTATATTAACACCCTTCACTGAGTAATATATTCCTTTTCCTCGTCTGGCTACTGTAGTAGAAAGAATAGCTGCTTGGTCTTGTGAGACTGTGGTATGCACAGTATCTCAGAAACAATGTGTATGACTTGGGGTGGCTTTCTGTTTTCATGTTGTTCCTGCTGTTCCCCAGATTTTGGCACAGAAAGCTCGGGCATGTTGCAAAAAGGGCTCCCTGGTGGCTGTTCCTGCACAAGGAGCTCACTGCAGAATTGGGAGTGAGTGATGCTGCCAGGGTTGTGTAGGGAGATGGGGCAGTGCTGGGAGGGGACCCCTGGGCTTTGGTTATACCTGGGTGCTGTGAGAAGAGAGTCTGGAAACACCTTATGTGTGAGTATGGCGGGAGGAACATGAACTCAGGGTGGATTCATCATCTGATCATGTAACCCTCCTCCACAGGCAAAGCAAACCTCATCCTGCTGCTGGGGAGAATTACTGAATGTCTTGGCAACCCCTTGGTCTCATTTTCACTCTGGTTCCTGCCTCAGCAGCCACCTTTGCTGTGCTAATAGCAGCAGGGACCCGTGACACACACGATTAGAAGGAGCATTTTGGTGTGTGCAGCTCTGCCAGCCTGAGCTGGAAGCACTGCACGCCACGCTGGGGCTGCTGCTCACTGAATATGGAAAAGTTTCGCTGCAAGCCACCATAAGGTTTATAATTGCTTATTGCATTAAGTCAGATGCCACCACAGAGCATGCTGTGTGTTACTCTGATTTTATTAAAATAGAAAAGATGAAATGACAAATTAAAGAAAAATGAAGGGGATTATCATGACTCCAGGTTAAACATAAACAGTGGGATTCAGAGAGCTCCTGGAGAACAGAGCTTCTCTTTCACTAAAATCTCTCCATTTATAAAACATTTAAAAAGAAAAGGGGGAAATATCTATATGCCATATCAGGAAAATTGCCTTTAAATGATATGCTTCTCAAGAGTTTCTAGAAGGCATTAGTAAGCTCCCCAAGAAACAGCCATTATTTTCATGCTAATGGTAACTGAAATAAAAATGGATGGAGGGAAAATGTAAAATTTAGCTCTGCCATACAATCTGGGTTGATTTGGAATAAGCATCTGTCCTTTATTGAAAGTTCTCCATTGGCCAGTGGTAACTCTTAAAAGGAAATATTCGTTTTTCTCTGTTACTTGATGATAATTATTGCCAAATGTAGGAGCACTGTGAAAGGTGAAAGACTTGGTTTATTTCATTTTCCTCCTTTGATTTTTGTTGCTTTATTCTCTCTCTAGGAACTTAAATAATTATAATAAACACAGGAAAAACCCCTCAGGTAACACAAATGAAATGTAGGGAACGTGTTTTTATAAATGAGAGTGCAAATGTCACACTGGAAAAACTAGAAATATGTGTCCTTAGCTGGGAGTCCTCAGCTCCCCTGAGCTGGAGGGGAAGGCTCAGGGGATTTGATTTCTGAGTACTGCCCAGAAAAAGAGCTACAATGGAAACCTTTGTTTTCCTTAAGAACACGAGCCTCACTCCCATCAAAACATTTCTCAAAACCTGGTTAGAAGGCCTTAACTTTGACCTCTATTTTAGTTTTAATGCACTTAGGAAAAGAATAAATAAAATGTATTTCAACTCAAAATCTCTGACACAGCCATGGCAGGCTACAATCTGCAAGCAGGTGTCAGGTGAAATTGTTTGGGGGGAGCCAGCAGACTAGAACGAGAGAGCAAGAGAAATGGAGAGAAAGAGAATGAAATTATTCCTACAGGTGAATAACAGTCTGGGGGAATGTTCAATGTTTAAATTTTTTCCCACTGAAGCACTTTCACCAGAGGCAGCCAAATGTGATCTTCTTCCCTGTTGTAATAATGCCATGTTGCATGCAAGTTCATTTGGGGTCTGAGTCCATATCTAAGATGTTCTATTACAGGAATGCTCCCCCCCTTTTTTTTTTGATTGTAAAGGAAGGTCACAGTGCTCACTGGGATGCATTTTGAAGCCTGTTCCAATAACTTGTGTGTTCTCCATGCTGCACCAGCTCGGGCTGTGGGTTAATAGGCAGCTGCCTGGTGCAGGAGACTGCAGCAAATGAGCCAGGCTGATATGCTAGAAAAGAGTATAAAATAAGAGCAATGGTCCAATGTGGTTGTGCTTGAGGGGAGAAAAAACTGTATTTTGTTTGGTCCTATGCTGAAAACCTTGGGGAGCTTGGCCACGAGTGTCCTTGGCAAAGTGTGGTGCTGGTAGGCTGAGGTACACGGGTGAGAGCTGTGTTCACTGGTGTTTGTAACCACTACATTGCCCAAAAATTCACTTTGCTATCTTCCACTACAAGTTAATGAAGCATTTCTACGAGTTCTCTAAGATTTGTCATAGGATCATTTCCAAGAGTGGTTACAGCTGCAAATTTAATAGTCTGCTCCTGTATCCTAATGCAAATGCTGAAAGCCTGTGGAGAAGGTGAGCTCATCATTTATCTGCAGAAAAGTTCACTTGCAGTCAATGTGCTCATAAATCTTCACCTCCTGAGCAGCTTTACAAGTGTTTCTGAAATATTCAAAACATTTTTTATCCAGTATGCTTTTCTGCTGTGATATTTAGATACCAGATTCATACCAGTGGACCTGTCTCAGGTGACTATTTGTATTTTGCTTTCTATGCCTGGTATGAAACATTCACAGAGTTCATTAGAAGAAAATGCTGGATAATTTTCTTAAGATGGGTATGCCAGGGTCTGGTAATAATTTCTCTGGATATGATCTGAGTATTTGGAATCTGGGATTGACTTGGATAGGTAAACAGCATTTTGAACACCTTTCTGAACCATCTGAATTTTTAAAGCTCATTTTTTTAACTGGAAAGAAGTTCTTAAAATCTCTCTTGAAACATCAGACCAACCACTGGATTTGAGAAACACAGGAGCACACAACAACATCACAAGGGAACACCACCCAATCCTAGCGAGCAGCTTGGCTCTCTCCCCATTTCTGTCAGAAAAGCTCTAAATAACAGTGCTTGTCCAAAAAGTGTTGAAAAAGGTGCAGAGAGAGGAAGGCCCTTTTCTGAAGCATGCTTTAACTAGGAAGGACACTTGAGGGAGTCTTTGGAGAGGAAGGGGTTATGTTGAATTACTCAGAGACAACAGCTCTTTTGCTCACTTTGCAGTTCCCACACCCAACTCTGAAGATGTAAATTCTTTGTGTCTGTCATCAGCAGCTTTTGTTTGAACCCAGATGAAATATTGTAAAGTTTTCAAAACAAGTTTTGTATTTTATCTTGATAAAAGACATTCTCCTATCCTCACAAGTTCAGAAATAACCTCCCTTTTCCTGCTCAAAGCCATATGTTGCTGACAGCCCTACCTGATTATGTGATTCTCTTTCTAGATTCTCTTCTTTTTTAGAAATAAAAATAAATTTCCTTGACTGAAGTAAAAAGTAGGTTATTTTCCCCATTAACAAAGAGAATACTTTGTCTGTAATACCAAAATAAACAGAAACCAATGTCAGATCTACACTCAGCATGCATTTCTACTCTCAACACTCTTAAGATGGCTTTGCATTGAATTCTGATGAAGTTGACAGTAGAATAATTTCAACATTTGTAATTTTTCCAGGGCTTTTCAATGTGTTAGCAGTAATGCTTAGACTGTACTTCCTGGGAGTAATGATTTCTTATAAATGAGCTCATTGAAGTATCTGTCCTGTCCTTTTAGCAGAGGGAAGACAAAATCCTGATGTCTGGATATGAATCAAAGCCCTTATGCAGACAGTGCAGGCTGCACATACATTTATGGAGAGCTTTACTCCCCCTCTGTCTTTCTGTCACCTGAAGATGTGAGCTGTGCATGTCTGTTCAAAGTGGCAGTAAATCTCTTCTGCCCTTTTTCTCTATTTCCCTGCACTTCTGTGACTTAAAGGATAAAATACCCCACAACAATGGAGAAGTCTTTTGCCTGGTTTGAGTGGAATCAGAAACTACCTGCAGTTGTTGCAGTAAAACCTGGACTCCTTCATTTTGCAGATCACCAGGACTTTGCCTTGTCATACCTCCAGATTAATTTTTGTTACATTCCAGCCAAACAAATGAGGAGAGTCCACTTATTAGGGCAGCCAGAGAGTTAAAAGTGTGGTTCCTTTCTGCACTGGAGAGAAGTAGAAACTTTTTTTTATTTTTGTGAAATGGAAGCATTCCTCCAAGTATGTTTGGTTTTGTTTTTTTTTTTTTTTTTCTTTTTTATCTGATGGGAAATGTAATTTGCCTTTATTATATTGCATTTGAAAAAAGCAATTTGTCTTACTGATAAAAAATATTTTGGCTGCCTCAGAATTAAATGCTTCGATAGCCTTTTGATTTTTTTGTTTTCACCAAAAGTTTCAATGAAGTGAACTTGTGCCTGACAGCTCCTCATGCTGAGTAGGCATTCTGTCCAGGGAAGCTTTTCTGTCAGGGTGATTCTGCTCAGCATTTTATTCCTAGCCAGATTTATTCCTGGTTGCCCCCAAAACAACTATACCCAGTCCAGGTCAGAGACTGCTTCCTCTTGATGCTTAAAATGCCTTTGGATACAGGAGAACTCCTGACCTGCAGCTCCAGAGTGGGAGAAAGAAATGACAGTGAAAGAATAAGAAATTATTTTGTCAATACTTCATCTAGAATTTTGGGCTATGAGAAATCTCACTGGAAAATCAGTGACCTGTGGGTCAGTATCCATGATTTTGGAGGTGCCCCTACCAAGTCATTAACCACCTTGACTGCAATGCCTCAATCATTGTGAGCATTTCCCTTTCCTCTAATTTTTTTTGCCCATGATTGTAATACACTCTCATCATGTGCCACAGAGATAATGAAGTGTCTTCAGATAACCACAGTACCAGCTGTGGTTTTGCTGGATCGGTTCAAAGCAGTTCTACCTTCTTCCTGTGAATGTTTTGGAGCTACTCTTACATCACCATAGCTTAGGTACAGTATTCAAATGATGGTTATTTAAATGAAAAGTATTTTTCTAGCATATAAACCTGCTCCAGACAGTGCTCAGTGTTCGGTGGAGCAGCAATAAATTCAGGAATAAGACCTGGAAATGAAAATAATAGAGAAACTGAAATTGCAAATATGAAAATCCATGCAACTTTAATATTCAGAAGGTCACCAATAAGTGAAAGATATTGTCCTAATTTTGTAGTGAAGTGAGAAAATGTGGTGAACTTCAAGAAAGTTTAAAAAATCCTCAAACCAAACAAAATCCCAGCCTTCTCTCCCTGTTCAGTTTCATGGTGGCTGCTATCACAGGTAAACAAAAATTCCCATTTTCTATATAATAACATTTTTTCCACCTTTGCAAGATGCCTTTAACATAAAATGAGAAAAATCTTTTACATTCTCCTATAGAAAAAAAAAAATCTGCAAAAAGTACAGAAATTGCTCGTGATGTTGTGTTCATTGTGAATTAAATCCATGAATGAATAAAACAGAAGGGAATTCACTCAAGAATATCCATTAGGATCTATTTTGCTGGGATGATTTATGCCCGAAATATGATGCTTTTCTTTCTTTAGGTCCTTCCAGAATATTTGTTTTATAAAACTGTTGCATAAAAATATCTACTTTCTAACTGTTTTGAGTGACAAATAATTCCATTGTGAAAAGAGGAGGGGAAAAGTGTCTAAACCTTTCCAGGTGGAAAATAATTCTAAATTGGATTTTACAAATAAAATAAAATAAAATAAAATAAAATGTAATATGAGGGAGAGAAGGAGAGTGAGAGAAAAGAAATTCAAAATCCTATTTTTTTGGAAGATTGTTTGGTAGCTTGCATAAAACAAAATTAATCTTGTTTGGGAACAATGGGAAGTACATAATATAAAATAAGGATAAGATTGATCCTGAAGTTATCTTTGTTGCCAAGCTGCTTGTACACAAAGGAGGGGAAAATATTCAGCTCATCTCTGATAAATAATTAATCTTTCCTTATTTTCTTTTTTTTTTTACAATATTGTTAATGTTTGTAGCACAAAAGTAAAAGATCAAAGCAAGTGTATGTACAGCAGCACATGGTTGATACAAAAATCTGAAATAATCACTGGAATAAACATGCTTTTTTTCTTTGTATTAGTAGTATATAATAGCATTCTACTATATGTGTTGTAAAAAGTTAGATTTATTCCTAATTTTTAGCTGAAGAATTCTGCACAAAATGTGTCAAAATATATCCTTAGCACAATCAAAAAGTCATCAGTTAGTTTCCAAGCTGATTGGAAAGAAGCTCTGTATAATCAAGAGGAATTACAGCCTGGAACACAAAAATAATCATTCTGGCACCAAGAAGAGATGCAGCTCTGGAGTCAGACACGCAGCCTGCGGATCCCTCGTGTCCCCCAGAAGAGCAGCTATATAATTATTCACTTCAATGCAAGCACTAATGGTATTTTCCATGTTCGATAAAACTGAATCCTGTCTCAGCTGCACGGCCCAGTTTGCTATTTGGCATGGGCAGTTGCTCCATTAAGCTGTTTTGCTCCCCAGGAGCTTTGTTGTCAGCTACCCCTCTCCTCCCATACTGACTCTGATGAAGAGTTCGTCTTTCTCCTCCTCTCCTGTTCAATATTTTCCCTGCTTGATGGGCAGATTGGCTCTGGAGGTTTGCAATGAGCAGTGGCACCCTTCAGCTGTAGGTGACTGGGGCTGAACCTGCCTTGGGCTGGGAGTCCCTTCAGAGACCCCAGGCAGTCTTTGCCCTCTGACAGCTCCTGGGTGACCTCTCAGGTGTGACTCCTATTCTTAATCACCACTCTTGAAACCTGACCTTACAGCTGATGGTAATCTCTATTGATATGCCCAGCCAGAGGCTGGGAATGGGATGTGGTCCCTGAATTACCCTTTGCCTCGGGAGGAGGTGGCTCAAAGCCTGCAGGACTGCAGTGACACTGGGAGTGCCATGGTGGAGTTCTGCAGCCTGCCTGGTCTTGCCTGGTGTACTGGGAGCAGCTACGGTCAGTGTGGTGTGTTCAGTCGTTTTCATTAGAACAAACTGCAAAGAAGTGTTAACTATTTCTTCCTTGCAGTTTGCTTCATTCAGAAAATGCAGTTATTCACTGGTTTTGGCTGGGGTAAACTCAGTTTTCTGTATGGCAGCTTGCATGGAGCAATGTTCTGGATTGTGTCCAGCAGAGTGTTGATAACAAAGAGATGTTTTTGTTATTGCTGAGCACAGGCATCCCAGCCTTTTCTGCTTCTCACAGCTCCCACCAGCAAGGAGGCTGGGGGTGCACACATAGCTGGGAGTGACAGCTGGGACAACATACTCCAAATCACCAAAGGGATGTCCCACAACATGTGACATCATGCTCAGAATGTAAAGAATGGGGGGGGGGAAGGAGAAAGGTGGGGGGAAGTTTAGAATTATGGCATTTGTCTTCCCAAGTAATCACTGTGTGCCTCAGAGCCCTGCTGGTCCTGGGGATGGCTGAACACTGGCTGCTGGTGGGAAGTAGGGATTGAATTCCTTATTTTGCTTTGCTCTGCCTATTAAACCATCTTTATCTCCACCCATGAGTTTTTTGCCCTTCAGATTCTCTCCCCAATCCATTCTGGTGGTGTTGTATTTAACACACTCGGTGGATTGCCTTTGAAATATCATGTACCAGAAATGACACAGACACACAGACTCATAAGGCATGAACCATAGCCTGTGCTGTGACCTAAGCCTAGGTCATCTATGCCTCTCCAGGTTTTTTTTTGGAATGCAAGAATGGAGGAAACCTGGATAATTCCAGAAAGGCAGTGAGTGGAATTTACAGAAAAAAGCCTGTTATTACAGACCCTCAGAATCCCAGATATCCTTCTTCCAAACTGTTGTACAATTTTTGTGCCTTTGGAACCCATTCTGGCTCAAAGAGAAATCAGTCTTTTGGATGTACGTGACTTTTGAGTGTTCTTTTGTTTAACTGTCATAAAGAGACTGTGTAGCTTTTGAAGTGATGTGAGAAATCATTTTGCCTAAGTGACAATGACATCACTTTCTGTCTCTTTTATCTTACAGTTCTCTGAAAGGTCACGGTGTAATTTATGAAAATCATGATTTTGTCCTTTTTTCTGATTGATTTTTTCTACTGTAGATTTTTTCTGTATTGAATTATGCCACTTCTATTATCTTTTGATTAATTTTCCTCCTTTTCACACCAAGCCTATTGTGGGGATTTAATTACAGAAGACTTGTAATTGCTGATTTGTTTTTAACTGGAAGTGTGTAATTGCTATATTATCAAGTAATTCAGTCACACTATGTAGAACTCAACATATCAGATGCTAATCTGGCTTTATTGGAGATACCATTTTCCTTGTTTTGAAAGTGATTATTCCCTACCTCTTGAATGGTTTATTTTTAATTCTTTCTTGATACAAGGTGTTGTTTTATCTATTTCTTTCTTTAGACTCAGATGATATAAAGCTCTTTGTCTTTCCATGGCCAGATCATTTGGGAATCATCTTCTTGCTTTTCCATTGTTTCCATCAAATGAAGTTGAGCTCTTGCCCACCAGGTTGTGCTGGTATATATTGATAACATTTCAGAGGAGGCCAAAAATTCTTTGAGTTAAAGTCTTCACTAAGATTTCCAAAGCAGCAATGATTGTTCAGCTTATTTTATTATAAAAATCAAACAACCTTTAGACCAATGTCATGTGTTTAGCTTCTTGAAATCAGTTTTATGAAGTTTTTTTAGTTCATCATGTGAAAACATCGTCCTTATAACCACCAGATACTTTAAAGTCTTCAGGAATGTTTTTAGCTCTCCTGTGATGCTCTGACTGTCCTTCCAGTCTTCCAAAAGGTCTACCACTCTTATTAACACTATTCAATATTTTCTGTGCCTGTGGACAGACCATAACTAGAACTGTGGCTAATCTCCAAACCAGAATTATATATTTTGTCCAATCTTTCAGCAATTGCAATATAGGTTGTACTCACCTGTCATTTAAGAGAAGATACATTGGAGCAGAAGTGATGTATGAGCAAAAGCTACTTAAAAAGACAACACAGAAGCAAATGCCATGTGGTGAGGTTATGGGTCAATGAAAAAACCTTTTAAATCAATCTCTGCTTCACTTTTGCCAGTTTCTAATTTCAACACTACTGCTGGGTTGCAGCTTTATCATGTTAAATGGACATACCTTGATGCTATAAACTATGTCTAAATGTGCATTAAGTAGTTACATGTTTCCAAGTGCCTGAGCCAAATGAGAGTTAATATAGATTCCTGTTTTCCATTCTAAATAGGTTTGAACCTTCATTAGTTTCAAATGTAAGATTGGGATAAAATCCATTACAACTACGAAGTGAAAAGCAGTTGTCAAGGCTTGCTTTTGTGTGGAGATGGGCACAGCTGGCAGAGCAGAGAGAGGAATGTGGGAATAAAGGGAGTGTGGGTGACCCTGGGGAGTGACCCTGCTGTGGCTGCTGGAGGGAACAGAGGTGGGGAGTGCTCAGGGCTGCCTCGGTGCTGGCAGGGTGAACCCTCCCAGCTTGAGGTGATAAACCAAATGGGGGGTGGCACAGACACTGAGAGAGGGGAGGGTTTGATGCAGGTGCCTGCTGAGCCTCAGCTCTTCCTCCTTGACAAATTGTTTACTCTCTCTGGGAGGGATTCGTCTCATCTAACTTTAGTGATCAAAAGTAACTTAGCTACCCGTGGATTTTCTGTTATGCATGTGCTGAAGGGAAATGTGCACCAAAAGAGGACAAGGGTAGGTAAGAGAAAGTTGTTCTGTCGGGTTACATTGCTGGAGATAGAAGTAATAGCTGAGTTGAAGATCTCTGGCACCAGTGAGGGTGCTTTTCATTTATTTTCATATATTTTCTGGGATAAGACTGAAGGTCTTCACCCCTGGGCACTTTCCTGTGCTTGGGAAATAGATATTTATCTATGGGGCAAATCTGCCCAGGCACTTCTTTCTTTTAGTCACTCAAAATAAATTCTTAGGGATAAGTCCTGGAATGGCTTGTCTATCCTCTGCATTGCCTTGGAGGCTCAAAGAGAAGAGCTGTACCTGGAGGTTTCTTTTTCTCGGGAGGAGACTGCTTTGGCAGACAGCAAAGAATTTTCCCAGCCATCCTTTTGGAAATGAGTCTGCTTTTATTCCTGCCCTGCCCAGCAGGAGAGTCAGGCCAGACCCGAGAACTGGTGCCTGAAGCATCTCTCTAGACAAAGAGGTCCCTGGCTTGGTGACAGGTGGGGAAGAAAGCTGCCAAATTCAGCCACACTTTGGAGTGTGATAATTAGTGCTGTGGTACGTTTTTCAAATCCTATAGAAACCAATATTGATGTCAAAAATTAATCACACGTGAAAGCTGGTGGCCAGAAATTGCTCTGTGTAACTGAAGATGTAGATGTGTGTTCACGTGCCCCTGTGGTTATTTTATATGTATATTTATAGACACACTTCTGGAAGGTGATCTTTTACTCATGTAGAATTAGGCACTGAGAATTAGGAAAAATTTTCAGAATAAGAGTTGCTAAGCCTTTTTTTTTTTTTATTAAATAATTTGTTGTATTTCTAAAGGCGTGTGAAACATTCTGTTCAGTGTCTAATTTTATGGGAAGAAAACCCACCCAGCTACTGTATTTGTCAAGGCTGAAAAGTTGCTTGGAAACCTTTTATCCAGGAGGAGATCTGCATGTTGCAGGAAGTGGGGAAGCAGTAAGAGAGAGCAAAATCAAACAGATAGAACTGCAATCTGAGGAGAAATGTTTTGACAAAGACCTTTGACAGGTTTTACCTTCACTTTGGTGCAGGATTAGGAAAGCTCTTAAACATGAAAAAATACTTTAGATTGGACTAGTTATCCTGTAAGGATGATAAAGACTTTTGGTGGATTTTCAGGTAAAACATTTTATTGTCAAATGCTCTGATAATCTTAATTGCTAGTCAGCAGTTCAAGTTGGTAGCAGACAAATTTGCATGACATGGGATGATTGGTGCTGGAAGATATGCATGCTTTGCACCAAGTGGAAAGATCATGACCATGCTCAGCAATACTGCAGAAGCAGTTTGAGTTTAGCATGATTAGTGTGGTCTCAGTGCTGGTCCTCAATTTGACAGCTACCTCAGGTTTCAGCTCGCTAAATGGCTTTTTGAGATCTTGACATACCTTCAAAGTTGAAACAAGCATATTATTAATTGCTCTGTAGTTTGTGGCTTGTTTTTGTGTGGTGGGGGTTTTTTTTGTGCTGTTTTTTGAGTTTTGTTGTTGTTATTTTGAACCAAAATAAGTCAGAGTATGTGGAGTGCTGCAGTACCAGGAGGTCCTGTTGTTCTGAATTCATGGGAGCACAAGGAGGTTGCCCCACATGGAGGGGTCTGAGGAGTAAAAGCCCAACAGTGGCTAGCAGGGTCGTGTGGAGTGGGGCCACTGGATGTGGGGGTGGGACACCTGGGAGACCTGGAACAGCATTGGGAGTGTGGTGAACTATTTCAAAAGCAGAAAATATGCCAGTGCTAAAGTGGCAGCTTGCCTCAGAGGATGGATGTGGCCTTATCTTTCTTGTCCCTGCAGCGTTTCAGCAAAAGCTAAATTGAAAAAATTTACCTCCCGTGTTTATGAGTTTCACCAAGGTTTCCTAAATATTAGTGTGGGAGGTAGAAAAGCTAATTTTTCACCAACATTTTGTAATGATAGTTATTCCCTCCAGTACTTCTAAGGAAAGAAATAATTTTTCATCTCTATGCTCTTCTCCAAATTATCATACCAGGGATAAGTATTAAAAAACCACCTCTCTTAGTTGTGAAAAACAAATGAGACATTTTCTAGCTCAATATTTAAAAAAAGAAAAAGAAAGTGTTGTAGTGAACTGAAATAACAAATGAGAAATTTATCAGAAGGGGAATAATGTTGGGCAAAAATATTGTATTTATGACCTATGCAGATGGATTTGTCTTACTAATAATGCAGCTGACATACTGAGTAGACCTTTTGGAAAAGGAATAATGTTGGTTGCCACTGACAAATGCTTTGAACTTACTTGGAAGGGAAATGGAGAAGTATTCCAATTGCACATTGAAAGTATGTGGAACCCTTCTACCTTTGCTTGGAATTCCATCAAAACTCTGGGAGTTAGGCAGAATGGAGCTGATTCTCCACATGGCTGGAGATCCTCTCTTGCATCAGATACTCACAAACTAATATAATGGATTAAATTAGTGAAATTAGTGAATTTCTAAGAAAGACATATAAATGGGCCAACAGGCTGGACCCCTTCACGGGGTTCTTTGGGATGGTTGGTGGTTTCAAAAGATGCTTATTCTTTAGCATAAATGACTCATGAGCATTTATCACAGATTCCACGTACCTCCAGTTGGTACCAACGAATCTGGTTTGGTTTTGGATTTTTTTCTTGATGTTTTTGGGAGCAGGCTACTCCATCTTAATCCTTTGGAAATGGTCGCAGGCGGTGCAGGGTGGCAATACCCACCTAAACTACTAAATGCATTTAAATAGAGTTTATTTTACCTTGTGAAATGGAAAATTTGTTGTACTTAGAAGGGTAATAGGTGCCTAAGCCAGAGAGCCTCTGTGGAGAAATGTGCAGCCCCCAGGAACTTTGTGGCTGAGTAGGAAGGTCAGCTCTTGGGCACTTAAGTTCAGAGAAGTGGTCCAGAATGCCTCATCTCCAATTCAGTGTGTGTGTGATGTTACTGCCAAAACACAGGACAGCCAGTCTGCAGGTGTGGAATGCAGGGAGCTGCCTGTGCCACTTCCCCCACACCCATGTGCTGAAATTAATAGTATTGACTCTGTATTTCCTCATTTTAGGAAATACATCCCACAATTATGGGCCTAATTTTGGCTTGATACCAATCACAACAAAGGCAGCCAAGGTCAGCTCTCAATTTAGGCCAAGACTGGATATTCATTGGCAAAGTGTGGCAGAAGAAAGTCTGATTGTCCTGAGGCAGAGGCTGATGCATGGGGTAAGATCTGCTGTTGGGGGGAGGGCCATTCCCTGCAGGTTTTGTGCTCTCTTTTATCCTGTGGTGTCAACAGGTGCATGCAAGCCCGACTCTGAGTGTCTCCTTTATGGTTTTCATAGGAGCTGTGCCCTTCTCATGGCAGCCACAGCTCATTCATAGGGTGGTAAATTGAATTTTCATATGTTTCTGAGAAATGTTGAGCCAGCTCTTGGGTGCATTAAGAGAGCTGGCCAAAATCCGATTGACATCACTGGGAATGTTTGATAACTCGTGCTGTGGTAAGTGCTTAAGCCCTGATGCTCTATAGATCCAGGCTTAAACTGATACCTTTGCAAGACATTAATAACAATGTTCTGTCTATTAAATCATTGATCAGCTCTTGGGCTGTCAAAGCCCACAGTATGGGAAAATTGCTGTCTGACAAATGAAAAAAAAGTAGAGAAAGTAGAAGTTGAGCAACTCAACAGCTCTTGAAATCATCAGATTCGTGGCTCAGTTGATACCTGGTGAAGATACGGCTTGCTTTTTTTTTTTTTAAGGACAAGAAAAGGCTTTGTGAAAAACCTGTCTTTTAGGTGGAGTTTCATGGAATGACTGGAAGGAAAATAAAACCCTGATCCTAATAAGAGGAAGTGTTAGTTGGCAGCATGATTACTATCTATACCACTGATTACAGCTGGGGCTGAATTGCTTGAAGCCCACACCAACTGTCTTTTCAGGCAGCTCCACCTCCATTGTTTATCCCCAGCCACCCCTCAGGTCTGTCAGTGAGCTTTGGAAAGGATTTGTCATGTTTTGCTTGTGAACACGTTGCATCTAGAGCCAAGGGCATGGGCTGGTTCCTGTGGCTAACAAGACCACTGTTGCTCTACCCAGTGTCTGCTGTGACTTCTATCAAAGGTGACAGGACAATGCTGCCTTGCTGGCACATCAGCCATCCTGGCAGCTGTCAAAGGCCAGAAATCCTTCTGTTAAAGACAGAGCAGGGGTGGCACCTGCTCTGTCTGCCTTTAAATGGCTACCTTCACAACTAGCCCGGATTGTGGAGACACTGGCCTTAAGGTTAACTTCAGAATCAGCAAAAACCAACCCTTTTCTGTTTGCTGGGAGGCACAATGAGTGATTGGAATACGTATAAAAATCACTTGCTGCTTTATGATGTGTGGATTAATGAAAGTATTAAACCATTCTAAATGATAGATAAGGAAATTATTTCCACTGTAGCTTGAAAGAAATAAAACTGCACTGTCTAAAATTTAGGAGGTTTAAAACTTTGCAAGCTCATCAAAAGTACATGAGCAACAAAGAGGGACAAGTTTACAGCCATCTACAGATCACCCTAAAGTTTTAACATTCATCATTTTTCTGCTTCATTACTGTTAGTGTTTCCCATAAGCTTTGAGAAACAAGCTAATTCTTCCAGAATAGAAGAGTAAATACAGGTCAGGCTAATATGCTTTTATGGGCAGTGCTGGGATTTTCCCATTTTATTGCCATTTTGCACTATTAATTTTATATCATTGACATTGTTGTCTTCATTGCTCATGTCTCACAGCCTTGAAGAAGATTTACTCTTCTGAGACATTCAAGCATGAACTGAAATGGGATGAAATTCAAGTGTGGTTCAGTTGGACAGTACAAGTCCTATGATGTGACTATTTCTGGCTTTATAAAAGGAGCAGAGTGTAGCTTTTTGGTGTTTTCACGTGCAGCTGTGATTGCCTTTGACCATAGCTTGTGTGTGAATATGTTTGCATCAGAATATGTGCAGCCAGGTGTGTACCTGCAGGTGAGTGTGAGTCTCTTGTGCAGTTGTCTGTATTCACAGGCAAATACTGTCTTGTGAATGTATGATCCTGACTGTTTCTGTATGCTTGTACAGGTGTTTTCATGGAGGTATGGTTTTTTATGAATTTCGACAAAAAGAGGTGTGGATTCAAAAAAGGGAATGATGCTCTGTGCACAGTGCCTGCAGAACTATTCATGCACACCCTGTGCAATAAAGGGTTTGCTTGAGCATGGTAATTGCCAAGAGAGGTTCACATAATATTAAGTAGAACCCGATCATTAATCATTTGATTCAATCCTGAACACCTGGAAAATGAAAGACATGGGTCTGCTTATTGGTACCTGGAGTTTTTCTTGTGGTCTTGAAAATCAGTCATAAATAGGTAATAGGCTGCCCTTAACCTGATGTGCTGGATAATAGCTAGTAGAATATGCTCATTTATGGCATTTATGTGGAAAATAGAGAGCAGCTGCTTTAAAAAGAGGTTGTCAGGTCACATATGAGGGAAGAAGTCATGGCTTCAGTGGCCAAGTAGAAGAATAGAACTGCAGGGCAAGGGAAGAGGAGCAAGAAGTCAAGGTTCTTTGTGTGAGAGTGATGAATACCTACCTCTAGTTTCCCAAGAAACAGTTTGTTCCCTCCTCAGCTACTTCCTGCCTTTCACAAAACCCTTGTGTAGTTTTATGATGCTCTAATGAATCACTCGATCTTTTTCAAGAACCAGAAGCCTCTTGACCTCATAAATCCAAACTCAGAATTATAACTTTCTACTCTTCAAAGTACTAGTTATGTAAAGCTGAAGAGTCCTCTTCTGGACTGTGCAACCTCCTCGTGTTGCCTGCTCTTGTGAACTTTTGTAATTCAAGACACGACTAAAATCAAAGCAGAAAAAAAAATAACTTCAGTTTTCAATTCCCATACCCTTCAGAACACACACCACAGAATTTCACTCAGCAAACCTGCAGTCATGCTGGCATAATTGGCAATTAGGAGTGGAGCTGCAGTGGTGTCTTTAATACAACTAGAGTGACAAAAGGATTTCAAGTTGTGGCGAATCAAAGAATGGCCTGGGTTGGAAAGGACCTTATAGATCTTGTTCCAATCCCCCTGCCAAGGGCAGGGACACCTTCCACTAGACCAGGTTTCTCAGAGCCCCGTTCAACCTGGCCTTGGACACTTCTACATTATCTCTGAGGAAACGGCTCCAATTGCTCACCACCCTCAGAGTAAAGAATTTCTTTCTAATATCCAGTCTAAACATACCCTCCTTCAGCTTAAAGCCATTCCCTTGTGTCCTATCCCTACATGCTCCTGCAAAAAGTCTCTCTGCAGCCTTCCTTTAGGCCCATTTTAGGTACTGGAAGGTGCTATAAAATCATCACAGAGCCTTCTCTTCTCCAGGCTAAGCAGCCCCAACTATCTGCTGTATCTCTGGGTATCGTGGATAGAGAAGATAATTCTTTAAAAAAAGAGGAATTAGGTCTTTATAAACTGTGATCAAGAAGAAAGCTCTCAAGCTGTCTTCTTCTTCCTGTAATGTAAGGATTTATTGCTGTTACAATGGTAGAATTTCACTACCCAGCAGCAGTAGCTTGACCAGGCCTTGACATTCAGGTGCAACAGAACTACATCAGCTATATTTAAATTAATACATTCAGATGATTTTTAGCCTATTGGTAATATTCTATTTCTCATCAATAGTTCTGTTACCTTAACAGAATTTAATGTTTCTTGTTCTCTGCTGCATCTGTCTTTACTCTACCTAGCACTGGGTAAAACCATTAGAATATTGCATAACATTGATGTCTGAAAAATGCTGCAGTTATCACAGTAGTAGTGTCCCAAATCATGACACACATGCCCTCGTGCCCCTCATTAACCATAACTCACCAGCTGCTCTGACCTCTCCATATGCTGAGTCCTGTCCTTCACCTCCTGCTTCTCATTGTGGAGACTTGATTTTCTTTTTAATTAATTTTATCTAATGCTTTTCAGAGTCTTATCAGTAATTAATTAATGGGGTGCTCTGCTCAGCTTGTCTATCACAAGACAAGCAGATTCTTAGTCTGGCCTGCTCACCCAGTTATATCAGCCTTCATTATTTTAGTGATCAGAGATCTCTTGGAGAAACCACAGAGTTCATTAAGCAGATTGTAGCATCCAGTCTGCAGTGCCTGTTCAATGCCAGGAAAATAATTGAAGATAGTGTTGTCTGAGTAAATGATTATAACATGAGATACTACTTGAATGTTTAAAGAAAAAAAAATCTTATTAATATATTAGATTCTCAAATTAAGTATGGCTGTATCCTTGAAACCTGGTATGTTTGAAACTTTTCACAGGCAAAGCTGGTGTCAATTTAGAGGATCCACTACTTATAAGAAACATGAACTGAAGAGGGAAGGGAGTGTGGTGTGAATTTCTGCAGGGTGATCTGTGTGGGTCGTGGCATCTCTGAGAGGGGCACAGCAGTGAGACAGCAGCAAAGCAGAGGTAGAAGCAGCAGCTGTCATATTAAACTGCAGAACAGTCATTGAGGAGCCATGATGAAGCTGCAGCTGCTTTTGGATTAAGAAAAAATACTTGCACAAAACCTCCTCCAAGAAAGGAAATATCAGTGAGTTTACGGTAAAGTGCCTGTTGTAAAAAGATCTGAATACAAAACACCTTCTGTTCCATGCCAAAATCAAAGTTAGGTGAAGTTGTTTTTTTTTTTTTTTTTAGTAAAACAAATTTCAATCTATGTGGTAAGGTGGTAAATAAAAATGTCACTTATAACCAAAAAAAACTTCAGTTCTAACAGAACTGAAATACTCCAGCTATCTATTCAGCTTTTAGAAATAAAATGAAAGGATATTTAAAAAAATATCTCTCTGACAAAGAAAAAAAAATTGTGTCAAAAAAAATCAAACCAAAAAATACCATTCATAGCAATTCAACAGGTATTTAGATTGTTAACAAGATCATCACACACATGGTTTGGTTTTATCAAACCTGACATTGTGACCAAAAATAGTTTCAGTGTGATAATAACCTTGTCATCTCCAAGTTCCAGCAAAGCAAATATTTTTGGAAACATAAGTCCAGTTGGCTTTGAGGCAGAAGACATCCTGTGTTCCTTCACCACCTCAGCCTAATTTGTAACCAAGGCTGAGAGAGCTGCAGCCATGGACATGAGGTAAATTCTTTTACTATCAAGCTGGGCTCACGTGGGCAGAAGTTTGTTTCCTGCTCATATCACACCAGAGAGTGGTGGGGAACTTTTTAAGTGCTGCAACAATCCCTACTTAATGCAGAAAGCAATTTTATGTCCCTTTATGTGATAGTATGTGCTCAGAATCAGCCCAAGCTAGCTATATTTTATGGAGATGCTCTTTCCTGCACATCGGTCAGTAATTTTTTCTCCTTGGCTTGCCATTTCTGACTGGTCATTTGTTATGGGTCTTGAGCAAAATTTCTTCTCTGCCTGGAACAGGGGGTGAGGTATATATCTGCAATCTGGCTGGAAAATGATGTAGTGTAAAAATGAACCTATTATAAGGGGTATGCTGAACCCAGGCTAAAATTATTTATGTGGCTATACTAGGCTCTTCCAAGTGCATTTGTCCTCTGACAGGGATGTTCATGCTTTCCCAGCTGTGGGTCACAGCTGACAGTTTTCCAGGCATCTTCAGGTTACATGTGCTATTTAGAAATAAGATCTGAAAGCAGCCAGCTTGTTTACTGAGCCTGTGAGGTGCCCCACAAGCAATGTCAGTTCTTGGTCTGTTTAGGAGTCCAGGGGAGGGCATGGGAGAACCTCTAGGTCATACACATTACACTCACAGTGCCTCAGTGGGCCTGATTTGATAAATTTATAAATAGANGGATTTTTGGATACCAGTTGCTTACCATGGAGATCAAGGAAAGCTGATGACATGTGTCTCGAGTTAACCATGCTCCCAGTTCCCAGGAGTGGGACTTGCAATTTGGATCAGGACTAACCTCTGAAAAACACCGAATCATCTCTCTTAGATCAAGCTTCTAACCTTATGATCCTCTAAAATGTGGTGCTGCTGTCTGCTCCTCACATTCTTTCTCCTCCATTGTCCATTCAGTAGCAGAACTCACCTTCGACAAAGGGAAAGAATCCCATTTGGGATTCACTGGTCACTGTCACAGATCAGTGGCATTTACCCAGGGAGATGTCAAGTGGTGTCATGGAGGTGGAAGAAGTGATTCTTAATTCATTGAGGTTAACTTGGGAAATTAGCCTAATTTGCAATTTATGGCCCTTGACCATCATGTATTGGCCTGTGTAAAAAAAATTCTTGCTGCCAGCATGATAATTATAACTCTTCAATAATGTCAAAAGATTTTTTTCTGCTTATTCCAGCATGCTAGTACAAGTCTTTCTTCCCATGCCAAGTGAAATTTAACCCTTTCTAGAGCAGTTTTTATTAACCTGGCTTTCCTCAAATCCTCAAAGGATATTAACTCAGATTTAATATTGTCATGCTAGGACTTGATCTTACATGCTTAGGATAGACACCTTTGCAACTCTGTACTGCAGACATGGCTTAACAGAAAGCCCAGACAATTTCTGTACAGCTAAAATGAAACTAGGAGAAGTGCAAGTGCTAACATGGACTGTTGTTATGAGTGGGGAGTTTCATTTCCAAACCTGATTCTTTGACACTTTGACAGGTCACTTAGTCACAGATGCAGATGAATATAATTTTACCCAGGAAGTGATTGCTGAAGTTCTTTTATTGATATGCATACAGGAGTGCCATTAAGATGGGTTTCTTTTTTTCTTTTCCCTTGAAAAAAATATTCCCTTAGGGATTTATATATGCCTTGAGTCAACTTGTCAACTATTACAACAGGGATGCCATGGAATATCTAATGTGGAGGAAGTTTAGCTGAATGCAGGGAGAAGAGGAGAATATTTTTGCTTATGAAAATAAGTCAGACAATGTTTCCTCTCTCTCTCCTTCATTCATACCCTGAATGCCACCTCTGTGCAGAGTGGAGGTCACCCGTGCTGTCCCACTGCTGTAAGCAGGAGGTCAGCTGAGGTGCTGATGGCATCTGGCAGTAAACGTGTGACAGTTCTTATCCACAGCTCCTCCTACACCAGACCCACAGGCAGTGTGACTCAGTGCAGGCACAGCTAGAGATCTGTGTGTGACTAAGTGTAGCAGCTCATCCCTCTGGCTCGGGGGACTTTGCTGTAATATCATGGCCAAAACAATTAAAGGCCACGGAAGCCTTGCTGGAATAGGGCATGGCTGCCTCCTTTATAAGCATCACAAACGTGTAGGAAGAAGAATGCATTAGGAGCATGGGACTGGCGACCTGTAGGTCCAGAATGAGTGGGTGACAGCTCAGAGAAGCCATAAGGAGGCTTGGAAAAGTACAGCTGAAATGGCAGACAGTACGTTGGGCCTGGGAAACACATAGGTGTGAAAATGGGTTACTACAGAGTTGCTCACTGGTGTCCCACAGCTGAATTCAGCCTCCCCTCATTAACCCTAAAGGAGGCTCTGTGGAGCAGCACCATCTGCCTATTCCCTATCCTTCAAAATCACTGCTGAGCTTAAAACACATGGCACTAGCAAGGAAGCAGATTCAAATAGTGCAGTTTGTTTATGGATGTCTATAATTGAATTCAGCATTACCTAAGATAATACACCGGAGTAAATGGCCCATCAGCCAAGGGCAATGGAATAAAAATCATTCTAATCCGAACTGAAGTAGCCTGCTTATCTTCATTGGCTGATATGAAGATGGCTGGAACATCTACTATGCTTTAAGATGTTAATAATATCTATTTTTTTATCAATGGGAAATGAGTTCACATAATTTGGTCTTGAGTCTTATAATGAGGTGATTCCAGGTAAAAATAATAAATAAAAAGAAAATGTCTTCCCTTGTTCTAAGTCAGGGCTCTTTTAGAGTCCTGTAAGAGCAAATCAAGCAGGGTACTTGGTAGCTCTCATTAATGGTGCTAACCACTTCTTACTAAATCAGAAATTCAATTGGGCTTTTCCAGCAGTTGAGGTTGTTCTGTGCTTCTCTGCTTGTAATTGCTTTTATAAAGAAGAATCAGCATATTGAAATGTGTTCAAGCCCACTTGTCAGGCTGTGAAGCAAAGTGCCAAGGCAGTAAATCTTGATTGAAACTCTGACTTGATGCTCAGCCCTGACCTCTTTAATGCTGATGAAAAGATTGATTGGTGTGGCAGGACATGGTGCTCACTGCAGTGTGAGCACTGCGGGGTGACCCAGTTACACTCAGCCCAAGCCCCACTCTGATATGGTCAGATAATCTTACCTGTGGCCAGGTTTAATTCCTTGCAAGTTTAGAATTAAACCACCCCCCCTCCCCCACAAAAAAAAAAAAAAACCAACTCCAAAAAACCCCAACAAATAGAAATAAATTAAAATACTTTGTATGAGGATGAGAGCATGGTCAGTAATAGCTCACAGCGGATGCTGACAACAGAAGAGAAGCTTGCTTGCATGGTCTGAGGGAAGATGTGGAAGCTAAATGTGCAGTTTTTTGCAGAAATTATTTTGGAGCCTTTCCTCAGCCTCTCTGCACTGAAGCTAAACATGACTTTCTCTGCTTCCTGTGCTTGAAGGCTGTCCACTGGCACTTTTTCGCTCACCTCTGTAGCTTCATTCTGTTTCCATTACCCTCTAGCTTCATTCTTTTCCCTTCTGGAAACCAGGGACTAGGAGGGAGGCAGTCACATGCATCCTTCATCCTAAAGCTCAGTCCAAGTAAAGATGTCAGAGGGGAATTAAGGGTAAGCCAAGGCCATGATACAAATTGTGTTGGCCTCTGGCAGTGCTGTCATTTAATTGGGACTGGAAAAACCCAATATAACACCTCGGGTAAATGGCACCACTTTTTCATGTGCCTCCCCTTTGTGTTTATGTACTTGGTCTATAAAAATGATAAGCTTTGTGGAGATTTTTATGTGAATATTCATGGGTGAGCACAATGGTTCTGTACAGTCCTTGCCTGACATATGATGTTATTTGAAATGAGATACAGCCAAATTATTAATAGAAATGAAAGACAGTATGTCAAAGACTGTTGTGATTCATAATAATGGTGTGATTAATAGCAAAAATGATGGCAATATCAATGACAGTAGTAGTGGAAAAAGACGAGGAATAAAGAGAAACCTCTCCCAAGTTTCAAGTCCTCTCTGCTGTAATGCATAAATAATAGGAAGAGTCACACTGAGTGAAGCCAGTGACTGCTTAGACCTTTAAGCTGCATTTGGCAGTAGTTACTAGCATATATATCTCCACATATATATATAATAATAAGATCTTAAGAGCAGAAAAAATATGCTGTGCTTTTCTTGTAGATGTTCCCAGACCCACAGACTTGTGGTTTGGGAATTTCCTGAGATAGAGATGGCATCTGTGTTTAATAATTCTTTAAAGATTTTTTTTCTTCTCCAAATGGGAAGCAGTGTAACATTTTGGTGTGATCCATAGCCTGCAGAAAGGAGTTCCAAAGTTTAACTCAGAGTTATGTGATGAAGTTCTGGCTGCTCTGAACTCATTGCCTGGAAATTTCATGATACCCTCTCATTCTTGCATTAGGAGAGGCAGAAACTAATCATTCCTTATTTTGCTCTCTGGGTTTTTTGAAAGAATTTCCTTCACTCTGGCAATTCTAGAGCATCCATTTTTGAGCACTAACTGATGTTGATAAGTAATCACTAGGGGAATTGCATTTAGAATAATATATATTTGCCATATCAACCGAGTAAGGCTCCTTCCTTCAAATGTTCAGTCTCAGAATCAGTGAATTATAACTAGGTCATGGCAACAAAAGTAAAAATAGATAAATAGATCAATAGGAATAAATCCTCCTACACCATCACCCTCCCTTCCTGTGCAGCACATCTAATGTTCCACAGCTGCTATTATCTTTTGCTCACTGAAATGAAATTGATGCATTCTGCTGTAATGTTGTACATTCATAGCTCTGGGTACTTTTGTCTATTAGGTTATTGGTGACTTGGTAAAATAAAAATTAAAAAAGCAAAAAAAGTGCTTTTAAGGCCAGCTTCTATTAAAGAATAGGGCCATTAAGCAAGTCAGCACTGCAGCCTTGGTGTTGCATAAGGTACTGGTCGTTCCTTTTTGGAAAGGATAAGGATGACTTAAGAGGGGATTCAGAAAAGTCTGAGTAAAAGATCAAGCATGAGGAAAGACTCCTCCATGAAGAACTGTGAGAAGAATGTGATACCTTAGAAAAGAAATGAGTTAAAGCAGCCAAAATAAAAGATCAGATACTGAAATATTTGACCCTGGCTGGACAGCAGGTGCCCACCAAAGCTGCTGTATGACTCCCCTCCTCAGCTGGATGGGGAACAGAAGATATAATGAAAGGCTCATGGGCTGGGACAACGATGGGGTGGGGTCACACACCAGTGACTCTCATGGGCAAAACAGATTCGATTCATGGCTGTCACATGGGAGACATAGAATAGGAGGTCTGAGCTGGCCATCCAATCTACCTTTTCAGGCTGTTTCTATTGCAATGCCTTGGTTTCCAGTACAGAAAAGCTCTCAAATATGTTTAATAATGAGTCTGTGAGAAGTCTATGCAAATGAAGAAAATATTAAAGGATTAGTTTCATTTTTAATGTATCTAAATCTAGTCCACTTCAAAATTGACAAATTTGTATTAAGCAAGCACTGATATAGGTCTCCAACTTTAAGTACATGTTTATAATCCACTGAAGTGGATTGAGATCAATAGGTTTGAGGAATGTGCTTAAAATGAAGAGTATGCTTGAGAGCTTGTAGAGTCAAGGCCTGGGTAAAGAGCTCATCAAAGGTTTTCCTAGATGCAAAGTTGCACTGATATAAATTTGAAAGTGATTTGGAATTGATTGGATTAAACTCGTCTGAAAGTTTGTTGAATACATTTGAGAAAAGGGAAAGTGTGAAGGTTGAGAGCCTAATACTATTGAAGCTAGTCAGTTCAAGGCACTGCCACTCTCCCATCTCTCTTTGCTCCTATCCTGAAGAGCACTGCCCCCAGGACAGCACAGCAATCAGCTAGAGAGCCAAAGAATCTTCATCTGCTTCCACTGTTTGTATCAGTGTGTGTTTGTGTGTGTTAAGGATGGTGAATAAATGGAAACTAACCACTCAGTCTTGAACATCTTCATGCAAAAGTGTTGACATTTTTGTACCTAATCAATCTAACAGGTTTAGAAGTCTGCAACGACCCAAACCTCCCGAACTTCCACCTGCAAGGCTGTTCTGGGGATGTGAAGTCACTACTTTAATATTCTTTATTGAACGAATGTTTGTTAGCCAAACTGCAAAACTTGTGTGCATGCTCACAGCTCATGGCAAGCATGGTGTAAACCACGTTAAATTCACAGTGCATTGGAGAGCCATGTCTCTGAAGCATGCTCCCACAGTTTAATAAAAAACTCATAAAGCCTTTGACTCCCTGCCTTGCCTGCACACAGAGTGTTAGCATACTTTATCATGGTTCTGAATAGGCACCATGCTTGTAAGACATGGTGGATGCCAAAAGAGACCTCAGAAATTAGGATATGGTTCCACAAATCCACGCCTGGTATATTTGTGACTCCAGTGGCATTCTATTCTTTTTCATGTGTTAGTATCTATCATTCATTGAATTTCAGTCCTTGTGCCCATTCTCATGCATTTTCTTCTCCTTTTGAAACTTTATTGTAAATGGAAATGCTGCCTTAGAAATCTCTCGGTATTCATTTCCCCCCTCTGTAGCTCCTGGCAACACAGTGTAGTTCAAATTTAGTTATTTTTATTAAGCCTTTGATTCTGGGGGAAAATAAGAACTTTTTTTCCCCCAATATTACGAGTATGAGATCCTCACATGTTTGAGTTCAATCCATTTCCCAGGAAACTCTTACACAGATGGTCAATAGTTCATGTAAGGAGGCAGCAGACCATGTAAACGAGCCTCTGGATTCAGGCATTATTATTACCAGAGTAGCTTAGTATAAGGCCAAACCCTCTGAGAAATTGCTTATTTCTATTGCTAGCATTCAAGCCCAGTCTAATTTAGGATTTTCACAAAATCTAGAATAAATTGGATTGCTGGAAATATTATTTCTGTTGAAGTTTATATATGTATGTGCGTTTGTGTATATATATACATATAGTTGTAAAAGACAATAGAATTAGTCTTATCTGAGTATATTTTAGTAATTTTCTGAATATTTTTTCTGTCTCAGCTATTTTCCGTAAGTTTTGAAGTACATGGCTTTTATTGCTCCTAAAATATGTGCATGCTATAAAGTGCAAGCAAGAGGAGATAAATATGTAGTATGTAGACTCTAGGAGGAAAGACCAGACACAAGTAATAGACCCCCAGTTAATCATAAGGAAACTGCCCTTTCAGAAGAGGGATTATTTTATTTTTATTTTTGGCTCTGCCCACTTGTGATCCAGGATCTGAGCACAAGTTTCACTACTGGATTTTAAATCTCTCTGAGTGTTGTGCACTGCTCTTTAGTCCAGCAGTGACAGCTTCACAGCTCTGCAGTCTCAATTCTCTGAAAACTTTCCTCTAGTGAGATCTCCCTGGAGTCCTGAGGAACAGCAGCACTGCTCTTACCTTATACCAGCATCTGGCAGTCAAAGATTCTTATTCCTCATGATTTAGTTTGTGGCCCCTACAGAGAAATGCAGCCACGCTGCCTGCACAAGCCATTGAGACTCAGGGTGGGAACAAGACCATCAAACTTTGTTGAAAGGGAAGCCAGAAAAGTGCAATGGGGCTGGAAACCAACTTCATTCACTGTGAGTGAGTTTTGGTAGTGGTCTTTGACAAAGTAAGGGGTCAGCTGGGTCCTGGTGAGTGAGTGGAAATCACCTCAAGGCACATGTTCCTGCTCAGGCCTCTCAGAGAAGGTTGCAGGGTGAAGGGCTGCTCCTGGTCCTTGGGCCAGACCCACTTTGTGAGGCAGAAAGGGGGAAGAAGTTGTGGCTCCAGTGCAGATGCACTTCTGCATCCTTTTCCACTCTCCAGCTTGAGTTAGCAAGGGAACAAAATAAGCCAAACTAATATCACTCTGCGGAGAGACATGGGGTCTTCTGCTCTGCTGTCTGCTTAAAATTCTGTGTCACTGACAAACTTGAGATGTCCTGCTGTGTACCTCTCTTCTTTTACTGAGTTGTGATGTGAAGCAATGGGGAAAATGCACAACTGCAAACACTCTTGTGCTCTCTAATGGTTTAGGAGACATAATAGAAGCTGTGAAGCTCCCCAAAAATCGTGCTTGCACACTGTCTGGGGAGAGACCAACCACCAGACTGCAGAAATGCATCTCTTCTTAACAGACCTCAGCTTTTGCCCTGCCTGCTGCAAGGCCACTGGAGGCAAGCTGTGAGCAGGTGAAGTTGGCTGACACATTCCCAGCAAACCAGAATATATGTATATGCTGTGCTATCAAACCCATTTCAGGAGTTTATCAATATAATCTCTCTTCCAAGAGGTTCAGAAATGCAAGGGGCTATTTATGAAACAAGACTCCGTTATAAGAGATTAATCCCAAAGACCTCAATTCTTGCTCTGGAAAGCTCTGATCCACAGATCTCTGGATCTGGAGGGCCATTTCTTGAGGATATAAATTCTGCTTGCCTTCTCACTTATGCATCTGCTGTGGGCTGGAGCTAGGCACAGAACACCAAACTAAAAAGTCTTTTTTGTGATCCATGATGATTTTCTCAGAAACTAGCACTGAATAAAAGCAGGAGGGCGTGCTCCACAACTAGCATTGAGTAAATACTAAGCAGCCCCAGGTGAGAGCAAGTGTTGGTATGGATTAAATGTCCTACAGCTAAGGAATAAGTTGGCAGGTTTGTATTCCTTGTGCAAACGAAGGACAACCTGTGTCCTAAACCACTCTTTGTGTCTGCTGTGACATTTTGGCTCCGTGTTACTTGTGTGTGTCGTGGTTCTGAAAGGTGATGGGCTATAGGGATTGAGTAGGAAGGGGAGAAGTTGCATCTTTACCTTTTCAATGATGATCAAATCAATAGTTATTTCTGTGCCTGAAATCACAGTTGTCTCATTAAAATTTGAGTTATAGCTTGCAAGGTCTGCTTCTTCTGTTCCTTCACTGGTTTTAGGGCAATGTTCCCAAACAGTGTGCAGGAGGTTATTCCTTTTGTTCAGGCAAACTATGCAGTCTTTCCCCCCATCTTCCCCCTGCAATGTCTTCTTAAATACATAACTATTTATATCTTAAAAATCTGTGTTTGGCAAGAAAAGTGGGAGGATGAATCTTCACTGCAGATACAGTCAATAAAGAGACTTGCAGTGACCCGAACATAGGTCAAGTTGACCTGTGTTGGAATAGAGAGACAAGAATGAAAGTAAAATAAGTTAGAGGAAAAGGCAGCAATAAAAATATGAGCTGCAACCATTAGTTGTGGTGCTCTCAGTTCCTAAAGGTCCTGGGCAATACTTTGCCTTTCTTTGTGTCCTGTGTCAGGATGTGAAAGCCGAGGACAGAATCATCCTGTGCACTTGTCTTGCAACAAACAGAATAGGTCTGTTTTCCTGAAGAGGGAAACTGAGTTGTGAATCAGGAAAATGTGCTCCTCTGGGACATGAGCTAGAGCACATCTGGGGGTAGAAGAAAGATCTCATGAGCCTGGGGCTCTGTTCAGTTGCTGGCTGTTATGATGCTAATTCTCTCTCTGACCATAACACTTTGGATGGAGACCCGGATTCATTGTTTTGTGTCATTACAGAAGCTCTGCATGCAGATTGGTAAGGTAAGAGGCAGGGTTATAAAATAATCCAATTCTTTATGTCCTTCATTACCCATCAGCCTTTGTCATTCTTGGCTTTATGTATTCCAGGCTGGCACACTTCTTATTGGGGACCATGAAAGAGAATTTGGATTAACTGCAAAGTAGATACAAGACTATTATACTTCCTTAATTTTTCTCATTTGTCGTGTCCAAGATGCCAGGAGGTGGTGGAAGGAACTTGTTACTGTGTGATGTGAGGATGCTCATGGGGATTTCACTTGCTCTGCAGAGAGGTGGCAAGGTATCAACAGTTAGGGGTAGGGAGGAATGTCATACTAAATTAATTTTGTGAAATTGCGCTCTGAGGTTTTGTTTAGAAAATGAATTAATATTGGTGAAAAGCACTGATATCCTTGGATAAAGGGCAGCAGAGAAGAATGCATTGTTATTATTAAATTGTTGTAGAAATCCTCTCTTCTGCTTTGACTGAATTATTGCAGTGAGTTTCCTTGGTGATGTGACGTAGAATTTACTGGAGTGTTTGTGTTGTATAATCGAAAATGACACTACCTTTATTAAACTGTCTGTGAGACCCTTGACTCTTTTTGGTGCTGCAAACCAGCTTTGCCAGTGATTTTTATCAAGGGTCTTGAGCCAGCGAAGTGGAGGCTGGTCAGACAACCACAACAGAACACCTGAATGAAGAGAAGGCTGAGGCAACAAACACATGCCTTACTTGAGGCAAATAATAGTAGATGGATAATAAATGTGGTGGAAGTCTCAATTAATCACTCTTAAAATTGCTGCCCACTGAAAACAAAGAGAAGAGTGCAATTGTTTGTCATCTTATTCTTTTCTCCCTCAAACTAAGAACGTTATGTTCAGGATGTAGAGACATCTTCCTAAGTCACTGGTTTGGAGCCAGGTTTGTTGGCATTACCAGCACTGGGTGTCACAAATGGCTGTTCATTTATCTGAATAAATAGAGTTAATGCTTCTAGTTCAGTTTTTCTTACATAGATGTCTGCATAACAAATTTCATCTCAATCAACCCTAATTGCTGCTTCCATCAGCAGCCTCCCCAGAGAGTGTTTAGGGAGGGAGCAGGCAGTGAGGTTGGATCTGGTCAGATCACACACCTAGGGATCACTAACAGGGCTTGCCTTTCAAAAGCTTGCAGTCTGGCATTGAACATGAGTACTGGAGACTAATAGTGTGGTTTGAATTTTCCTCATGCCTGAGATGTTAGTGTGCTCAGAATAAAGGTGTCCAGCTTGTTAACTGCTAGTGCAAATCATTAAGCTGTCTTTTCAGCAGGGCTCTCTGTTCCTGTGCAGCAGGGTGGCAATGTGCTTCACAGCTGAATGCCATCCTGCAGCAACACTGATTTTATCACCCAGGGTGTAGTAGGACCCTCACATTTGGAGTGACTGCAATGCAGCAGTTTTTCTCTTTGGCAGTGGGGTTTACTGGTGTTGCACCATTGGTACCCTGTGGGGCTTGTCAAAGGACTGAAAGCTTAACTGTGTTCTAGTATGCAGTGATCTCAAAAAGAAATTACATCTTCATAAGAATATAATCACTCCCTTGTCAAATTAAATTGAGTAAATTTTCTCGTCTCAAATTAGGTTTGATTTTTGTAATGACTGCTTAGTCCTACTAATGTTGGTGTAAAGGCAATATAGATATACTTTGATTGAATGTGGATCCTCTCCTGAATACACCAACTTGATTATATATCTCAGTGAATCCTAACTAGGAAGCTCTGGTTTTCTTGAATCAAAATGGTTGCTTCATTCATATCATTAAAAAAAAATCCAGGAGCCTGTTTAATAGCTGGGCTCCAGGCTTCTTTCACAAAGACAAGAGGAACTCTGCAGAGAAATCAACAGGAACATTAAATATTGATATCTGTATGGCTCTGATGATTTATACTTCTCATTCTGGGATGGGATAGAATAATAGATAATGAAAAGAAAGAAAAATTATAGTACAGTATAAATATATATTTAATTAAATAAATTTAAATTATTGCCCCATAAGAATCAGGAAATTCAGTTGTTATCAATCAGACAGTATCTGATCTTGGATATTGGATGTCTTAATTGTTAGATTAAACTAGAAACAAATTTCTTCTGGATGTTCTTTCTGTGAGGTCTTAAAATGTGGCAGTTTTTTATTTTATATTTCTCCATAAACTTCCCTTTCACACCCTGAAAATTAACAGTTTACTAGAATGCTTAACTTTACACAGGTACAGAGCAGGCCAGATTAATTAATTCATTGAACCCCACATCTGTAAACCCAACTGTATTTATATGTCAGTCTGTCTGCCATGAGTGAGTCCCTCAGCCTTTGAGTTTGTGAAGTTACTGAGGTGTCAGAATCGAACTGGCACAATCCACACCAGTACAGATGAGGGCAGAGTGTGAGCCAGAACATGATACTTTGTTAGTGATTTATTATTTGAATCTCTCCAGCCTCTCAGGCAAGCCTTGTAGAATAGAAAGAAGAGCAGCTGGATGAGTTTAGGTTGAGACAGAAACCAAGACAAATTAGATCAAGTTCTGCAAATCTTTTGTCACTGGAATGTGATGTATCTGCAAAATTAGGCCCTGTATTGGTTTGTTGCTCAATCCAAGGAATTAGATTATTTTATCTGCATAGCTGAAAGAGTCAGAATGGGACAAATCTGAATGAAATTACTCACCACTGGGCCTGTTCTCTTTGTGTCGTCCAACAAGAAATAATGTGAAGGGACAATAGGAAAAGCAGCTGAATAATAAAATAACTGGGGGCAGGACAGCAGCAGTCCCGTTAAACTCTTGCCTTGGATTGTTTGGATTTTTACCCTGCAATCAGTGCTTGGGAAGATTACAAATGCCAAGAACTGCACACACCCTGTGTATCTGCTCCATCTATTTGCAAGCCATGTACAGTTTGAGAGTGGAGGTGTAGCTGCTAATCCCTTCTGACTTCCAGATGAATTTAAATGTTTGGTTGATATATAACAGGTCACAGGTCCATCTCATTCACTGGGAAAAGTGAGTGCTTTCTGCAAAGAAACCATGAGCTGCACAGTTGAGCCAGGACAGACTTGTTATTCCTTTTCTTCCATCGAGTTGTGATGAATTGTTTCAGATCTCAGTGGACTCCACCCAAAGCCTGCCTTTAGTTTCCGAGGTCCAGGATCATTATGGGAATTATCCATGGTTGCACCCAGGTGGCAGCTAAATGTCTTCTAGGAGCTGGATGAAAAATATGTCAAGACTCATTGAAAATCTTTTGGCTTAATTTGGGTTAACCCTCAGTGTTAATTACATTTTCAGGTCCGGCTCTGTCTCCTGTTAGCTCATGAAATTGGCTTTGTGACACCAACGTTTCAGGAGACATTACATCAGTTCAATGTGGCTGGATTGCATTGACTTGCTCTTTCACATCTCTGTAATCCTGGAGTGTCCATTAAACATTTCTTTCCTCCTGGAGATGGCTCCAAAGCAATTCACCACATTCTATCCCTTACCATCTATGGATGTGCACAGTCTGCTTACCATTACTTGGAACTAATGATTCCATATCTGAGCGTACTGTGCATTTAAACTGTGAATATGTCTAAGAAGCTCTGCTTCTTCTTGATGCCTCATGCCCACAGGAAAGAATGAAAGGAAACATATGTGCATTTTTGAGAAGGAGCAAAAAAAAAAGGATCGCTCTCAGGAGACTTTCTCCTCAGATGCTGCAATGAGTAATGCTCCTGTCAATTATTGTTTTTTTCAGAAACAAGCTAAGAAAAAGCCTAATTTTAGCGTAATTTGCTGTCTTGGATTGATGTCATTCCTATTCCGTAAAAATAGGTATTCCCTGTGGAAATGAACAGCTCTCAGCTGGACGAGAAATCAATGCCAATCAGGATCACAGACATGATTAAGGACTTCCCATCCTGTGCCTTCACTTGAGATTTTATTAAGAGCTGTGGAGAGACATATTGACGCAGTTGTGAAGCTTTCCCCAACAATGTTAGCTTTGGAACATTTTATATAAGTCACAAAGTGCTAAAATAATTAATTTTTTTCATTTTAGCTATGGTTTCTTAGCATAGTACTAGGGACTATAATGACTTGATGGATTGATATCCATGATTAAGCATTTGTTCTTGGGAGAGGTAGAGTGTAGCATGCTTGTCGAGTGTTTGTTCCTTTTAAAATATGTGTTAATTAGTTGATAATCGTATGACTCTTTTTTTTTTTAGTAAAAATCCTCTCACAGGATGAGAAAGTCAGTGTGAGATGTGAAAAAATTGACAACAATGCAGATTTATGTCTGTAATTTAAACAAAAAAAAATGTGTGTCTAGATCATGTTCATTAGCTAGGATCCTTTTCTGCCCTATGAAAATCACATGGCTGTTCCATCCACCTGTTTTATGTACCTGTTTTAGAAGGAAATGTTGATGCCAGTCTAGAGATGTTGGATGCATAATTTTTATATGGTTTTATAGAGTTTCAGTGGTGTGTGAATCCTGCCTTTGGTATGTTTAAGAAACCCATGTCTCTTCTTTAAAGAGCTGCAAGGGCTAGGAGCTAGCAACTCTGCTTTGGAGAACTTTGTCTTTTTGTCCTGACTTCTACTGCTTGGCCCAGTACTGTTGGGTGGACTTTGCAGTGATTTACCACAGAAGCAACAGCATTATTATCGTGGTGCAACCTGTTTAGGTCAGATGTTTAATAGACAGCTGGTCATAGGACACAGTGCTATTCCATGTAGCAGAATGGAATGCTACAAGTCTGCAGAAATTCATGCCTGGATATTATTTGCTCCTTTATTTGGATTTAAATTGCTTCACCCTGTTTTAGTGAAAAGGCTCTGCTCCTGCTGCTGTATCTGGGTAGAGCACAATGTCTTTCTTTGGGAGTAGGTGAAGCTGTAAAAGTCACAACAGACAGCTAATTTCCTTTCACAGTTCATGGGGCTTATGCCCTTAAATCACCATGGACTTAAAGCAGATTCTCTTCTGTTGGTAAGGAGCTCTAGAGTCAAACAAAAACATTGCATTGAAGGTGTTTGCTGTTTGTAGTCTTGTGGGCAGATATGGATAACTCAAAAAAAAGAAAAAGCTGAAAATAAGAAATTCTTTACAGAAGTACTCTAAGATTTTTACCAACATGTCTATACATCTCTGTCTTCTGAACCCTTGATAAAACTCAGTCATAGTGCAAACAGGGTAATGTTGGTGAGATTTAAGAAAAAAAAAAGAAATTAACTTTTTATTTTCTTTTACCTAGAGGGAAGGTTAGAGAAAATGGAAAATAAGAAGGGGAAAAAACAACCAACCAACTCACTAAGCTAATTTCTCCCTCTGTTGTGTTTGGTATTCACATAATCCAGTGCAATCTGGTATGCAGGCTAAGAACATAATTCTATGTTGCAAACTTATTTAAAATGAATGAAACTGCCAGTTTGCATTCCTCTGATAATATTTTATATGCTTAATTTTATGGGTTGATCCTGTGCACTTTTTGAATTTTTTAGTACAGGTGTCCTTATGATTGGAAAAGGAAGAAAAGAAACCTAAGTGTCAAGGTTTGCAGCTGAACCCTTCTTGCCTTGCGTCCCCTGCACTTTCTCTCTCCTTTCACATAATTTCCGAAGTCTGGTTTCTTTCAGCTAATGCAGCAGGGCAACGGCTGGCCAAGAGATGTGAGAGCTGGGGCATGGATCTTTCTGTGTAGGCTAAAAGGGTTTTTTTAACCTGAGCATAGAAAAGTTGTTTCAACAAGTTAAATGTTGAGGTAAATAAAATAGAGAAGGTGGTTTCAGCCCTTGCCTGTATTGCAGATCACTGTGTCTGAGAACAGCCACCATTTCTGCACTTATTGCAGAATCCCCCATGAGAGCCCTGCATTGTCAAAGAGAATAAAGTGCTTCCTCACTTGTAGAAGTGGCCCCTGAGGTTCAGCATTAAGGAGTGAATGGGGAGGCATCACAGGAGAGATTTTGCTGCCTCTGTCTATAATAAGGTTAAAAGGTAACCTCATCACATTCTTTAACTATCTCCAGTGGGGATATCTAGTATAAAGTGCAGGGATGGGAAAGTGCTCATTAATTTTAGACAAAATCATAACAAGAAACAGTAGCTGGAAATGGAAACTACATGAATTAAAAATGAAAATACATTTTTTTTTCTTAGATTTTGGATTTATTTATTTTCTTAACAGCAGAGGTAATTAACAACATTGGCTGACTGCTTAGAGGGAGAAGGTTTTCCATTGCTTGCAGTGTCTAAATTGCAAGGAGATTTCTTTCTAAGAGGAGGACTTGTAACCACTCCATGAGTTATTGAGCTGAGTGGAGGAATTCCTAGGTGAAGTGTTGTCACTAATAATATCAAGACTTTGAGGCTGCAGGATCATCACTGGTCTTCTGGCTCCCAGACTTTCCTTGCATTGTCCTCTCCCTCTAAATCTACTGTTTCTTTCAATGGCTTTTTTCCCTTCTCCTCAGGCGCCTATCTCTGGCCTCAGTGCCATGAAGATCTAAATTATCTCCTTCCACACAAATCAACTATCTTTACTCCATAGTATCTGCCAGTGGAGGTTCTGCCCTGTTGCAGATGATGAGTAGAGCCTGGAGATTTCTAGGGCAGGCAAAAGGAGATGAAGTAAAACAAGGGATCTATTTAGCACCCATATCAAGAATAAACACTCATTTTCATAATGAATTTGCCTGTGTTTGTCATCACTGCAGCCTTTCATTAGGAGGATGACAGCTGAGATTCCTGCATGTGCCATTTCTGTGGTACCCCCTGCAGTAGGTTGCTCAAGGAAAGATCTCTCACTTTAATCACTGCTGTGAAGGATTGGGCTGTGGGTGGAACTGGGGCTGTTTATGGTGACAAGGAAGGGGAGAGAATTAAAAGTAAGCTTTCTGTGCTAATGCCTGTCAGCTTAGCACTAATATATGTGTTCCTGAACTCTTCTTGACTCACTTCTATATTGATTTGTTTGTGTATGTGGAAGTTCGTGATGAAGGAATATTGTCCACCCTTCCTTCTGAATTATGGCTGCCTGTGGTGAGCCTGACTGGTATTTAACACCAGCCAGACAACATGCATTCCAGAAACAGAGGAAGGGAAAAATAACAGATTTACCTGAACTAGAGGGGAAACTAAGGAAGTAAAATAATTCCTACATCATTTGGGAGCCCATCTAAACTATATATCAATGTGGTTCCTTCATGTGGCCCAGCAGATTTTATACCTCTCTAGCTTGCAGAAGTAGCAATCCAGGCATTTTTGCCACACACTTCAGGATTTTGATAGTCTCAATTTACAAGGAAGAATTCTTTCAGAAAGATGATGGGGACTGATGCACTGATCACACACTTTGGTTGTGTATTCACGACCAGCTTGCCTGCCAGTGCTGTCCCTTGGCAGCATCTGGGGGACTGTAAGCAATCAGTGTGAAGGGACACAGAAGTGCAGTTGCTTTCCATTTTGGGGAGGAGATTTATCTGATGAGCCTTCTATCACCTGTTTTGTAGCACCAGGTGTTAAGAGTTGAAAAAAGTGATGGTCAAATGTGGCTAGAAGCCCCTAGCGGTGGCTTGCACACAGTGTGGCTTGACTCAAGATAAAGAAGCACTGAGGCTCTGCTTTGTACACTTCAATTTTTCCTGGCTTTGCTGGCATAAGTACCAGGGGAGATCTCACGTACGTTTGAGTCAGAGAAATGATTATCTATTTATCTTGCTTTCCTTTCAGAGTGGTACAATGAAACCAGCAGAACTCTCATTCCTCCCCCTTCTCCTCTCTTCCTACCAGATATACCTTGTTTTAGGAAAATCAGAACGCATTGTGGATAAAGGAAGGTGACCCTAGGTCTTGGATCTGTTTCCTTCATTAGCAGCAAATCGGCATGTAGTGATTGTGGCTTCTAGTGTCAATGCTGGAGCATTTCACCAGTCAGAAGAGTTTACAGATGCCAGAAGAGAAAGCCAGTGATGCATATAATATATCCATGGAATCATAAACAGCTGAGACAAGGGCTGGTTATTGCTTATTTCAATATTGTTGTTTAATAGCAACTCTAAATACACTCTGCTGGGTTAAATATTGTACCATTAACTCAGGAGATAATGATCTTCCTAGATTAAATGAGAGAAAATTGTATTATTATGTGTTACGTTTCTTTGAGCTCCCCATATGTGAGCAGGGTAATTGAGGGGACTGGCAATTCTGTAAGCCATTTTTAGGGTCAGATCCTCTCATTGTACCTCCCTGCCCTTTCCTAGTGAGGGCAGAAGAACTTACTCTGTGAATACAAAACATTAGATGAACCTGCTTTTTGCATATTTGTAAAGCACACGTCAACCACTGTCTCAGCCAGTGGATATTATCAATCTCTAATTATAAGATATCCATTCCACAGTAGTAGCTTCGAAGGTAACAATTCATCCAGGCTTTTCCCTTATCCTTTCTTATAAGTAACCGAAGGAAAAAATGAGTTGTCTTCGTGTTGATCTTTTTCTCTCCTGGCTCTCTGCGCTGGAACAAAAATGAAAAAGGACTCAGTAAAGAAAGGAACCCTGTTTGTGAAAGAACAGTAATGTCCTTGGAAAATGTCCCACCCTTAAACCCAGCTGAATAGTTCAATGAGAGCATAGATCACAAAGATAGTTGGAGTGGAAGTTTTTATGATATTTTAAGAACACATCTTTAGCTGGCCAAACAAAAGCGAGATCTGGAGGATGAAAGAAATGCCTGCAGTTTACCCTAGCTTGCAACAGCCTGTTCACTTTGCTTATATTGTGCTTTTGGTATCAGTGTCCCTCCTTTTCTATTTCTCATGTTCTCAGCTGCTGTTTTGTTCAGTGCTGTATTTAAATGTTTCATTTAAAGGATTCAAAGTTATTGAGGAGAGGAAACAACATGTTTATATGTGTAAATATATACATCTATACATGTGCATGTGTGCATGTATATGCATGTATGAAGTTCTCAGTATCAAAGCCAAATTTTAGGCAGACTTTTCTGTTCCTTTCTGAGATTACTCTTATACTTTAAATTCAAAACCTTTAGAGAACAGACTGATGTTGTCTAAATTCACAAAGTCTACCAAAGGCTGGCATCAGCAATCAGGAGACACTTGCACATCAGTTCAATTATCTCTCTTCAAATGACCATTTTAATTTGCATGACAGACACTTAAGCTGTACAGAAACTCCACACAGGCATATTACAAGAGCACTGTGCTGGTAAGCTATATGAACATTTTACAACATTCTGTTTTAAACCCTAGAGCTTTATGAATCTCTCCACATCAAGATTAAATGTAATTTACCTCAGCTGTTTGGTGCTTTCCTGGGTAAAAATGGTAAATCAGGAACTATCCAGCAAGGACTATAAACAGTTGTTTAAAGCTTAAATTATACTAATCTATCTGCAGAATGACCTCTGCAAGTCTTCCTTACTGGGGACACTCAGCACTTGCACTTATTCTCAGGTTTGGTTTCTTTTCACCCTTTGAAGGTCATCTTCAAGGCAGGTTATCTTTTAGGCCTCTTCCTTCATGGAGATGAGGATTTATTTTTATTGCTTTTAAAAACAGGTTAGATGTTTCTGATTTGCTTGCTGGTATCTTTTTAATTTCATCATGGGAGTCTCACCACTGGATGCACTGTGGTTTTGAGTCCTAATTTTATTTTCTAGGTAAAATGAAGGACAAATCTGAAATGTTTTCTACTTGAAGTGCCAGGATACATTCTATTCACAAGCCTGTTGCAACCAGTGAAACTACTTGAAAAGTAATTTCTATGAAGTTCTATTGGACATATGCAGATGTAGCTGTTTGGTATGGAAATCTTCACATGATCATAAGCCATGGAATAATTCATGATGCAATAGCAGAGACACACTGAAAGTGTAGGCTTGTTTTATCTGAATGAGAAGAGATTCCCTGTCCAAAATAAGTTGCTTCTTTGCTACCTTTGCAATGACTTATGCATTTTTATTGAGCTCCCATTTTTCCTGTAGTGTAATTTTTCCATATTGTAGTTTTTCAATTTGTCTTGATTCCCAGACTGAAGAATATCCATTGGTTTGGGATTTTTGTTTATTCTATTGGATAAATATTCCATTGAATATAAATATGCTTTTTTTTCTATGGAAACTCTAATGTAGAATAATAGAACATAAGATAACGGAAATAAAGCATGAACAAAAATCTACACTATTTTTTGATTACAATGTTTTGGTAAAAAAATTAAGCTAGTCGGATCATTAGAGATTATATTAATTTATACTAATTCAAGATCTTGTTATCTTTGTGTCATCTTTGTTCAAATTTTTTTTTTCATTAGCAAATCTATCCTATTCCCCAAAAAGCAGAAAGAGATCAAAATTCAACATGGCACTGTATTCCATTGCAGAAACCAGATATACTCCAAGCCACTTCAATCCTCATTCAAAAAAAAAAAAAAAAAAAAAAAGAAATCCACCAAAAACAAACAAACAAAGAACCCCAAACAACCAAACCCACCTTACTCTTTATTGAATTACTGTGATATAGTGTAATATACAAGCTCATAACATGAAGAGGCGTCAACCATCCTCACAATGAATAAAATAGAAATTACAAGAAGTTACAGAAATTAGTGTGGACTAGATATTCCTTTTTATGAATGGCATAGCCATTGACACTGAAAGAAATGCCTAGCTACCTGAACTGATCTGTGCTGTATACAGAGGCTTAGAACAGATTTTGAAGAAATAAACAAACAAATAAAGGCCTGGATTTAAATAGCAGTCAGGACAACATACAGTCTAGGTTTGCTAAAATTTGGTTCATACTATTCAAATGTAATTTTTTTTTTAAATAAACATGTGTCTATACAAACAAAAAGCAGATCTAAGTTTTCTTCTTCATTAAAGCACATGGTGTAGGACTAGATGAAGACTTGTGTGTTGAAAAGAAGACAGTGTTGAAAAATGAAAGAAATGGATAAAAGAGAATATTGGATGGAGGAGGTTTGGACTGGAAGTAGGCTCCTAGCCAAGTTATCTAACAACTGGTTTTACATTCAGTTTTGGAATATTTACATTAGGCACTTTGGTGCTATAGGAATTTGCTAATGGTGCAAAATTTGGAGACAGCAGTACAGAGAAGCATTGGGATATTGTTCAAATGAACTCAGTGACCTCCAGGGAAGTAATAAAAATGGAATAAAATTCAAGATGATGAAGGGCAAGTTTTTACATTGTGGGACTAATCATAAGATATTTCTCATTTATGTGGGAGCCCTGCAGAGGAGATGAAAGAGGAGGAAGAGCAAACGCGTTAGTTGGGCATAGGATGCCTCTGAGCCCTCACCTTGCAGAATTTCAGACAACACAAATAGGATCCTTGAGCCTATCAAGGTAAAAAATTTCCAATGAAGACATTGGAAATTGACAGAAGACAGTGACATAAAGCAAACCACTGCAGTGTACAGAGTTATGGTGAGGTGTTATTTGGAATCCCATGCTGAAACCTGATGGCTCCTTGAGGAGAAAGCACAGGGGCTTAAACAGCTGCAGGTAAGGTCTGCCAGGAGGATAAGATAGGGCAAACTGACAGAGACTGGTTTGGCAGCCACAGTGGAGCCTGAGGGAGGAGGTCAGGGAAACTCATTCATGCAGAGAATTTTAGTATTCAGACCAATTTAAAAAAAGTGGAAAACACAACCAATAAACTAATGAGACTGATATATCTAGTGAAAATTATATACAGCCCTAGGAAAATGGGATGATTTCACTGCTTTTCAAATGCAACAGGATTCCCAAAGCCTGGCAGGGAGTGTGTTCATGAAGGATTTTGTATGTTTTCTTCTCCTGAAAAACTGTGTGTGTCCTTTCTGTTGTTCATTGGTGAACAGCTTGGTGGTCCAATGCATGAAACAAATATGTGGACAGAGATCAATTGTAAAAATCTATTTCAAAAGCTGGGGAGTATCTCATTGACCATCATGCACCATATGATACCTAAATTAGGATGAAATACAGCTGAAAATATTTCAGGAAGGATAATTCTCTGATGGAATGAACAGATGTTCCCACCATAGGTAACTCTCTTGCTTGGTCTTTCAGAGAGCAGTAAATCCTTGGCGAAAGTCAAGGCAGTGAAAACGCTGTGCACAAGCAGTGTGTGCCTTGGTAGTTCACTGAATCAAGCCTTAAAGCTACTACAAAAGACTCCATAACGTAAAGAAAATGCCACTATTATGATTGCTTGCTTTATTCTTAGAAAGCTTGTCTTCCCTAGAAATGTTACAATTTCGTCATATCCGACTACATATGGGTAAAGATGTAAACAAAGCACTTTTCTTCCACCAGGTGAAATTCCTTTTTAGCTTGGGAAAGACAAGTTAGCAGGTATGACAACTAACTGTGGACAAGAAATTCTGATGATGGCATCCTCCTCATTGCAGAGCCTTTTTCTAATGGGCCCAGAAGATTTCTCATGATTAACTTCAGACTAACTCCCACAGGCTGCTTCCAGTACATCCATCTGTTTTTCTAGGTGAGGGTGCAAAGAATATTATTTCTTCCTGTATGGATTTTTGCCTTTCTTCTGTATGGATTTGTATTTGGTATCTACAATGCTTAATTCACTTGGGAAATTTGTACAGTAACTCAAGTCACATCCCAACTTACAAATGGGTAGCTTTGCTCTGGCAGAGCCAAATACACAGTGCCTTCTCCTCTGTGTACTGCAGCATTCAGTGGCACACAGAGCCAAAGGGTTTGACCACCTACAAATTAGAGTTTTTTCCATTTTTTCTGCAAGGTATGAGGTGAAAGTGCGTGCCAGTGTTTGCACAAATGTTCAGAGATGGTTGATACCAGCCTGTCAGGACATGTGGAACAGAGTAAGAGGGCAAAGGCAGTGACTTGTGGAATGACTCCCAAACAAAACAACTGGACATCCAGACCAGCTGATGAATCCTGAAGACAGCCTAATGATTTTGGTTCAGAAAAGGGGCTGGTGAATGATGGATTTGAATCTGGACCTTCCCTTTGTTCCCAATTCATCTTGCACTGAAGCTAAAGAATGAGAATGTGCAACCAGGCAAAAGTTTCCTCCAGCCATCTGGGGATTATGTCACCAAGTCAGATGGCAGAAATTGAACTTTTCCCTCTCAGAAGGCCAGTGTGTACCGGCACAAATTTATTGTTTCTTCGTTACCAAGGGTTTACTAGATGTTTTGTTGTTCTTGGGGGAAAGGCAATATTTCTTGCTTCATAAATGTGACCTTTTATTTCTGGGTGTCTTTCAGCTTTCTATATTTTGCTTGAATAAGGTGAATGTGTGGAGCATTACAGGACAAAGTCCCATTGGATGATTAAAAATGGTTGTCCTGCATGGTGAGGAACACTTAGCTGTGTTATTACCTAAATCTTCATATAGAATATGTTCACAGAGCTGTGACACAGCACCATATGGCTATAGAATATCACCGAAATGAACTGGGGGGAGGGATGGTTAGAAAGCAATGAATTTTTAGGAAAAAAATATACCAGATCCTTAATTATACAATTAGTGATGCTTGCTTAGAGATAATGACACTTGTATCCACAGAAGTTCTCACCACAGCTACTGCATTCAGGGGTCCAGGACTGTGAGAACACAGACTCCAGGATAACATGGAGCATGTACCAAGACCAGTTTGTTTCCAAGTGATGTGAGCACTTCTTGTTTTGCAAAAGGGAAAATCTGCTCTAGATTTGCTCTAATTAGTCTCCTGTCTCTATGGTTGCAACTGAATGATGTGGGGCTTTTTGTGCTGCAAATCTCTTTTTAGTCTGTGAAAAGTCTGTAATTTATTTTCAGAGCAGCTGTGTTTTTCTGATGGATAGAGAAACATCTGTTCTAGTTACTGTATCAGCGCGACACATTCCTGATGGCTTTTCCACCACCTCACTATGCTCTGCTATCACATCTTTTCCTTGTGAGAGGAAGCAGGAGGGAAGGCACTTTTGATCTTTGGAACCTGTTAAGGTTAAGGATGCTACATGCATTGTGCCTATCTGATTAGGTGAAAACACAAGGCACTCTTTTATGAAACACTTCGAAATAACTCTGCTCCCTGCAAACAAACAGGCTGCCTATATCATTCAAAGAAGTAGGCTAGGAAAAAATTCCAAATGAAACTTATGCAAAGTGAACAAGTTACTTATTGGAAAATTGCTCTCATAGATTACCTGTTAGTGGTACTCTGGTACTCTTCAAATTGGAAGAATGTGTTACACTGGGTGCGCAGGGAGCTGCCTTAGGACTGGTAGTGCTCATTACTTTATCAGTAATTTATTAATAAATTAAAACAAATCATTATTTTATTAATGGCTCTGTGATGTAGGCAGTATAGCTCACTTATACAAAACACAGAAAGTCTGCAGATGCCACAGACACTGAGAAGAATTCAAAATTAACTTCATGAATCAGAGGGATTGTGTGCAAGAAAAAAGCCTGTGATTCAGCAAGAGCAAATGCAAGTATGACATACGAGTTGAGGATTATGGTCCATGGTGTTACCAAACAACAGGAAGGAGTAATAAAGCACTTCAGAAACTCCAGAGACCTTTTACCTAAATGCAGAGGAACGAACGTTGTGTATTAAAAAACCCCCAGCTCCAATGCTTCCTCTGCTTGTAGGCTTCACACATTGTGAAATATTAGGGAAAACTGAAAACAGTGTTAAGGGTGACCAAATGAGTGATCTCAGCATCTAAAGAGAGACAAACATATGAATTATGGAAACTTCACTAGAGTTTGTAAAGACAGGGTTAGATTAAGTCCAGTAATTTTCCAATATGATCAGACCAACTGATACCTCAAGGTCACAATGCTTGTAAGTCAATGATTTCCTAATTTTGTTTCTTTTGTAAGCTGAATTCCCACTACCCTAAGTGAAAATCAGGATAAATTTTTTGGACCTGAATTTAGAGTAATATTGTGACTTCCTGTAAATAAATATTAGCAAACAACCCAGAAAGCCATTTTGATCCAAAAACTGAAGGAGATCCTCAGAGTATTTTTGGAACTGTCTATAGAATTGATAGAATTACACAGGATGAGAGTGCCTAATACCCAAACTTCAGGAATTAACAAGTTGAAGTCAAACCACATCCAATTTGCACAATAGCATTTGTAGCTCAATAATACCAAGAAAATGAAGAGTCATGTCACTAAAGCAGAAGGTACTGTAAGAAGTTTTGAGTGAAGCCTCTTAGTTGGAGGATGAGGGAAGTGCAGAGTGAAGGAGGATGAGCCATGATCCTTAGACCAGCAAGCTCAGCAGTGCAGGATGTTGTGAGGTGGGCTGTCCCTCAGCTCTCCTTGCTGGACCATGCATTTTGATTTTGTATTTAGAGTAACATCTGCAGGTGAAGCTGCTGTGGCACTGACTGCCAGTCACACCCCAAAGCTGCTGCAAGTGTTCAGCACAGTCTCAGCTTCTGGGCTTTCCTAACGTCTTAGCGCGCTCTTGGAAAAAGATGATAACAGAAATTAAATTCCAGCCTATTCCTTGAACATCCATTTTTTATTAAATAACCTTTTTTTCTGTCTGTAGCCTCTCTGCCTGCATCTGCCTTTGGAAGCTTGTTATGGTTGTGATGCTGAGGCAATTTTGTGCCAGTCATCCCAGGAGTCGCCTCACTCCTCTCATTACCAACAAAGCAGCCTCTGTTTTTCAGACATGAAGCCAAAAGAGAAATGTATTCCTCTACTTAGGTATCCTACAGCACCAAGATCAATTATACAAAATCCATGCTCTTGGGCTTTAATGACTGTAGATAGTGGGGATTTTGGAAATTAGATTGAAGTAGTTAAGTGTTGCAAATTTCCCCTCTTGAGCAGCTGTGGCTTGATACGGCTGCTTAAAGGATTCTTTGGCAAATAGATTGCATCTCCTAGTGGGATTTGTGCTGTGAATAAATAAATTTCTATAATCAACTACTGATACCTCTGCACTCTTCATAGCTTGCCTTTCTTCAACAAAATAGACACATGTATAAAAATTTCTGTTCATTTAAAATTAAGTAAGGCATCAAACCAGAATGAAAACCCCATATCTAGCAAAAAAAAAATCATACAGCTTTTACTTTGCTTTGTATATTCATGAATTTTGTTAGTGCCTTGGCCTATTTAATGCTAGCTAGGTGTCAATCAAATGCAAAGCTTGCTTGCCAGTGGGAGTGCTCTGGAAGTAAGAGGTAGGATCCTGGAACATCTTGCATTTAAAGAGTGATATGCCCTCAGCTTTCCAAAGATGTCTAATTTCCTTTTAAAGTGGTTCTGTCACAAACCCAACAGCTCTCTTGTTTCAAACAGAAGCAGAATTAGAGAGTGCTAGTTGGGAGAAAAAGGAGCCTGAGGGGAGAAATTCCTCAGGCTAGACAATGAGAGATCTTTAGTCATTATATTTATGTTTAAGTTGATAGTTGAGCTTCCAGAATACTGATAGATTTGGCTGCAGTTTTGGCAGGTCTTGCAGGGTTGGTTTTGCTTTGGTTTTGTTTCTTTTTGTGTGCGTGTCTGTTTTACTTTCTCTGACCTTTGAAAGCCCTTGACTCTTTATATGCACCCAAATAAAAGGGTGCTAAAAATCTGATCACTTATTTGGTCCTGAAATGGAAAGAAAACTCTTCAGAAAATACTGTTTTCATAGTAGCAGCTGGTATCAGGCACAGGGCCGGGGAACCTCTGCAGTTACAATTTTGAGTCTTAATAGCTTCTGACATAAATAGGACTGGCTGTGAGAAATACTTCCATGGTTTGCATGTTGAACAGTGTTGATGATGCACAACATTGTGACTGCACCACTGTTTTTCCTTAAATAACTTCCTCACTTCTCTTTGAGTCTTAGCGTAGTGATGCCAGCGCTTTTGTCAACCTGGGGATCTCAGTGCCAGCCAGTGTGAGATTATCTGTGAACTCATTAGTGCTAGCTCCTGGAACATCTTGTTCTTCATCTGCTAGCTGTTACAGCATCTGATCTATTTTCTTGACATAGCTGGACTAAATAAATAAATACCTCATCCCAGGAAATACATGCTCACACTTGATGTCCACCATTTCCCACAGAAACTTTCGTTCTTTGATCACTCATTTTTCTTCTTCTTCATCCTCTCCCCAATCCCTCCAAGTATTAACTTAACCTAGAAATGGAGCTTTCTAGAAATGCTTTCCCAGGCATGTCTCCACCTTGGAGAAGTGAATGGTATTCACTTCTCCCTTCAGAAAACTAAGCATCTGCTTGTTATTGTGCCACTGTACTATGGTGGTGCAGAAACATCCAAGCTTGAAAGAAAATAAAATAAGGGACACAGATGGATCTGCCAGCTCAGAGTCCAAGAACAAGGCTGAAATTCAGTCCTAGTTTTGGCAAATGGACTGTTGCCATGTCTGATGGAAAAGAAAGAGTTTTAGCTTCATTGGAAAGCCATGTAATGGTGCAAAGAATAGAACTAAATTCTCCAATGTCTTATCTCCAGTGACTCTGAATTAGTAGAGGAGCTTTGTCTTGCTCTTTCCTCTGTTTTGGCAGCAAGGATCTCATTGTAAGTCCCTCCATGTAATCACAATACTTCTGTTTCCCCAAATGATCTATTACATTAGCAGAAGATGACTACTCCTTTTTCATTAACTCACTTAATACTGTACTTGATTAAACACGAAAGGCCTGGAGCTTACACGCACATAAATGTATATATAATCAGTCTGAGAAATCAGATCTTCACACATTTTCTACTTGTTTGACTTTCATTGACTAGGGCTGAGGCATTTGAAAAGGCAGGGAATTGTCAGCTGTCACTACTCTGTCACAGTAATTTGGAAGCCAGGCAGCAGAACTCAGGATTCCAATTGTGGTGATATGAAAGCTGTGTTACCAATTCCCAAGGTAAAATTTCAGTAGGGAAATGGTAGGAAAAGAGCCTCCTCTGCAGACAGGTTGCAACTAAGAAGAGTTTGAGCAGGCAGAGGAATATCTTAGTTCACTGTCTGAATCTGCTTACAAAGGAAATTACTGCCTTCCTTTTGTATCCCTTCTATTAATACAACTCCTTAATATCTCCTCTCTATGGTTTTCCACAGTAAAGCTCAAAGCTTCTTCCTGCCTTTATTCTGGTCCTTGTTTACATCTCCACATGGTTGTCATCTTTGATGGATCCAGCTCTCATGATACTATCACAAGCCTGTACAATTTGGAGTTTTTCTTAAATCCTCAGCTGGAGTCGGAGGCTGTGGAATCAATTTAAATTGTATAAAATGGGAGTTTCTGCTCACAGTTTGGAGTTTGTGCAAAGTGTGCTAAGCAAAGACCACATTGCTTTCCAGAACTCCAACAGCCTGGGAATGACATCCTTTGAAAGATGGGAATAAGGTAGCTTGTCAAAGACAAATTCAAAAGTAGATGTCTGTTTTCAAAATATGACTGAGGAGTCTGAGTCCCATGAAGTATGATGGAAGATTTCTCTGTTCTGCATCTGCTTATGAGAATCTCCCATCAAGTCTCTGAAGCAGATGAATGGTGCTCCCCAATAAGTAGCAGTGACCTGAAAGGAGAGTTTCAAACACCTGAGACAACCTGAGAACCTGTGGCCTGTTGTATACCCTGATGAGTCACCAGCCCACCCTGCCTTTGCATAGCAAGAGGGTTTGGGGTGGGTGTTCAGCTAATGCTGTCTGCAGATGAATCCCTGGACTCTGTTTTGCAAGAGAGGTGTGATTAACTTGAGCCTGTGATTAACTTGTACACCCAGCCAGCACACCTGTTTAAATCCAGTGAGCTGGATTTAAACAGATGGGCTGTGGTGGAGGAAGAGCAGCAGGTTCCAGGAAAAATGAAAAAAAAAAAAGAAAAAAGAAGAAAGAAACAATAGCATCCATGAATTTTTGATGGCAGTATTTTGTGTTCAGCAACTAACGCAGCAAGTACTGCCCAGTTGGCATGGACAGGAAGAAAGTCACAAATAACACCCTTGACAAATTAAACTCTATTTTCTCTAAGTATCTTTCCCCACTTACTGCCTCAGGAATTGCTCTCATGTGCAAGTAACATTTGTTTTTTAACAGTGTGGATTTGATCAGCATGTCTTCTCTTGAGGGATTGTTATTAGGGTTGGCCTTCCCCTTCCCAGTGAACCTGTAATTTCACAAATAACAACTATTGCAGCTTCATCTCAGGAGAGAAAAGAGAAAGAAAAAGCTGGAGGAGAGTAAGGAAGTAATTTCTATCAAACAATTTTTTGGGGTCAAATTCATAGCTACTGAAGAACAGAGAAGCAGCCAAGGAATGCCACAATTCCTAGCTGTTTCTGTGTCTTTTTCCTCCACTGAGGCAACAGGTGCTATGATTTATCCAGACTGTAGACAATGATTCCAAAGTGGTGCTCAAGTGTTGGTCAGGAGTCCTTGAATTTGTCAGAAGAGATAATTCTTCACCCTTGGCTCATTTTGAGTTATTTAGCTATTTCTTCAGATAGAAAATTGAACTGCACTATATATAATGAAGCATGTATTAATGTAAAACTTTGTCTAGATGGTCATGAAGTGGAAAAAATTAATGTCTAACAAATGAATTCTCCCCAGCTTCATCTAACTGGAAGGGGGATCTGCTCAAAAAGGCCTTGGAGTGAAAGATTTTCCCTTTCTTTTGTTCTTTTAGCATATCTACTCCTCATCTCAATGCTGTCAGAGGATCAGCACCATACAGCTGCCATAGACACAAGAAGAGCATCTCTGAACCTGATCTTATCTGCACAAGCCAGGGTGGGATAAAACATTATGAACACTCTCTGCATTGATACATTTGCTCTTCACATCTGTTTTTACAGTAGTTTTTGATGAAATTAACTTTACACCCTCAGGTAGCAGTATTAGCTAATGCACAGTTTGGGGTGGCTTTCTTTCTTTCCCTCCTCTTCTACGATATGTGCTCCATTTCTCAGTTATAATTTGAGCCTGTGTGTTGTTGTGACACTTCCCAGATGACTAAAGCTCATTAGAGTTGTAATGTATGTTTATAATCACCTTAGCTGGCTAAGAAGGATCTCAATATATCAATATACATGATATATCCAAGCCTGTTCCCTTGATATCTCTCTCAGACTGATGGGCATATCCTGACCTCTGAGAAAAATTCTTCTGAGCCCCACTAAGTTTATAGAGAACAAGGTATTTCCATAGGAAGGTGTAAAACTAGGACCAGAAGAGACTTTTGGGATTCGCAGGGATTCCACTCCCCTGGAATCACAAGCAGGTATATAGTTTAAATTCTTTCATAAACTTCTCAACATTTTTCATCTTGAAAGTAGCTTGGCCTTTCTGGGAAACCCAAAGGGGATTTGAAAGGGCAAAATATATCCAGAGCATTTGATGATGGTGACTGCACAGCTTTAGAATAGAGAGCTACATTCTCTATGGTGTGTGGCTTTCCTCCTGCCTTGAATGCAGCTGGAAATCTTGTAATTGGAAATTATAAAATAAGGACTCTAAGGGGAAAACCCTCAACTTTTCAAAACCATCATATCACTCCTTTCTTTTCCCAATGAATAGGGTTTTTCTTCACAACAAAGGGTAACTTTTGATCTCTAGGAAAGGACCTCCAAAATATTACTTCTTTCTCTTTTCCATTCCCCACAAAGTTAAAATTATAGTTATCAAAGAACAATGAGTTCCAGAAAAAAAGGAAAAAAAAGTCAGGAGGAAAAAAAGTCAGGGATAAAATAATCTCTGGAACATGAAGAAGAAAATGAATTTTTACTTGGAGAAAGTTTTTGAGTTGAGTAAGAAAATGGAACATGGATATGTTGATGAAACAAGTCAAATGGTATTTAGTGTTGTTGCCATCACTAATTTTATAATGAGTGAGGTGATTGTTATTTACAGGAAGTTCAGCAAAAAAAGTGCTGAAATTATTCCTACTGTGCATTTTTATAAACATCAGTAGATTCTTGCCTGGCCATTAGTTAAATGCAGTACCATTACATGCAATGTACTTCATTGTGAGGTTCTATTTTTCTTTTTGAGCTGTTCCATCACATCTTAATATTTACACTGATTTCTGGTTTCTTGTTGCTCCGCCTTTTATTTTGATTGAAAGAAAGAGAGTGGGAAATTTTACAAACTTTAGTTCTGATTTTGAATATCCTGGAAGCATGGGGTTTCCCTATGATGGTGGGATGGAGGGGGAAGTTGTATGTGGTATATAAGAATTAGAGAACACACAGTCATCACTTAACAATCAGCGTCCACCTCCCAGGCAGCCAGTCTAGCCAGGGTTTTGTACGGGCACAAATTTGTGCTGAAGTCAGGCACGAAGATTAGAAGAGGGCCCTCAGCTTGTTCTGTGAGTGTGAGAGGTTTAGGTGGGTTACAGGGATGCTTTTAGCTGCTCCCTCTCCACTCTACGCCTGCAGGAAACAGCATATGGAAGATATCTGCTGCATCAGTGTTCAGCTGTGAGTGCACTTAGGAACTTTTGGTACCTTTTGCCTTTTTAGTTCACCAGATGGCTATAGTGCCTAATTCTTTAATTTTTATAAGGAATCAAATCCCAGGAGTCTGAAAGTCGGGATGACAGGGAAAAGGGACCCAGTCCTTTCATTTGCTGCCATACAATTTTGAGAGAGTAGTCAGAGAAAACTCAAATCTGGCTTACCTGAGGGGAGCCCTTGAACTAGTTTGCATGAGAATTTCCTGCTTTGCTCAAAAATGCTCCTGAGGAAAAGTTAGAATAGTAAAAAAAAAAAAAAAAAAAAAAGCAGGTATTTATAAGAATAATTGGTTACATTCTGGTCACATCCACTGCCTTGGCAGACCTCACGAGATACCCTCTAGCTGGAAAACTTTGCAATTCAGATCTCCCTTGGACAATATGCAGCCATAGCAGTGAGAAATCTAACTCTGAAGAAGTTGAGGCTATTAAAGACACTACTGTGATTGAAAATATTTACAAGCAAGCTTTTGATATCGTGGTTCACAACACAATGGGTTATAAATATGTCTCTCTCTTTTTCTTCTGTCCTTTTCTACCCACAAGCTGGCATCTGCTGCCAAGTCCCAGACAGTATAGTCCCATAAGTATATTTTAGACTTTCTTTCTTTGTGAAAGGGAGTTTGCTTTTTTTTGTTGTTACTATTCTTTTTTATTTTCCAAGTGGAAAGACAACAAGCACTTGAACCTCTTCTGATAATAAGATCTTGGGAGCCAGTCCATCTGTTTCTGTTAATATGCTACCCCAAAAATGGTCAATTTTAACAACACTAACCACCAGCAAGGTCCAGAAGTCCTTTTCAGTAATTACATACTTTTGGTCTTTAGAAAACACATTTGATAGCCTGCTGACCCTAGAGAAATACTATTTTGTAGAGGGGATCTTTACTAGCAGTAATTGTCCAGCTGGAAATTTCCCTTGGGCAAGTTTAAAACACATCTTCTTTATCTACAATGGAAAAGAAGTTTATCCTATTATCCTCCCAGACATAAAGATATACTTTAGCCTCACAGATAACTTTAAAAACATTCCCATTATAGAGAGATCTGCTTATGGATGGGAGGGCTCAATATGTTTAATAATTATCACACAGAGTGCATTTGCAGCAAAATGGGAATTTTGTGGCTTGGCAGTTCATGTATTTCTCAGCCAGATCTGCCATTTGCTGTCACATCTCAACTTTTTGCAGCATTTTAATAAATAATTAAAATACCAGGTCTGACTCTCCCCTCCATTACCAGCTTTTCTAGCAGTGGAACTTCTCTGAGCATCTCACTTATGGATATTATCTGTCGCCTCCTGGAGGAGGGGGTAAAGCACAGAAAGGCCCTGACTGGCAAATCAAACATTGTTAAAGAAAGTTTCAGATGGGAATAATAATTTTAAAGAGAAATACAGAGAAGAGGAAGAAAAAAAAATAATTTCCTCATCAGCTACAAGTCATCTCAAGGATAAATGATAATATCAGAATAGAAACCAAGTTACTTTAATTTCAGTGTGAGATTTTAATGAAAAGTGTATTCTATCCCCTGGTATTGTCACAATTAGTTTCTAAGAGGGTAATTGGAATCAAACATGATTGATTTCAGGTAGGAAAGCAAGCAGCAGGGACAGATGAACTTCTGAGCCACAAAGCTTTTTTTTCTTCCTGTTGTCATCAAGAATAGTAATTAAAAGGAGGCATACCTCACCCGCCTTCAAGATATGATATTTCAGCAGAAGTGTCCCTAAAATTAATGTTGTACAAGTTTTCTACCAAGTCTCAGCATCTATTTAACTTTTGATGTCTCTCTTTTGTGCTGGCAACCACATGCACATTCCCTCCATTAACAGTGAGACCATTCATAGGAAAGACTGTCCACTGCCTGTGGCTGATGAGGGTAGGGGAGCCTGCTAGGACAGGGAGCACCCCTGCTGACCTGCTCTTTCACTCAGGTTGCTCATCCAAATGCAGGTTTGGGGTCTGCCCTGATGCAGGGATGGGGTGGAGACGCAGGTTTGATGTGAAGAACCTGCCCCCTGTAATTTTCTCAGGTCCCTTGGCAGATGTAACAAAGTATTTTAGTCACAAAGCCATTGACTCTTTAAACACCCACGGGATGGAGGCTGCTCTGGCACTGTTTCAAGAAGGAGTTTTCATCAGCCAACATCATTCCAGCATTTTCACCCAGACTAACACCAGCAACAAACCCAACGTGGTGTGTGTTCAGCTGCTGTATGTTTAGAGCTGTTCTCTAGACAGCTAAAACAAGGGTGGATCTGTAGAGTGGAATGTTGCTGAGAAGGTATATAGAATTTGCAGGAATTTCAGGGAGCTTTACTTTGGATCAATTTAATGTTATCCCAGAAGCAGAAAGCCTGTTAGCAGCTGGAGCAGCTTGGTTTCACGCTAGAGGAGTTGAATTCACATGCTCCAAGACAATGTTGTGATGCAAATTAAAACTCTGGAAGTGGGGTTGATCAAGCAATTAACTTTAACAAGATGTTTTACTGAAGATGCAGTCTTAGATAGTGCCTTCTAGCAACAGGCTTCTGATGTGGACACCTAGTCTTCTCTTTTACTGTTTTAAATAGTCTTTGTTGAAAATTTTGACCTTCCAGTCATGCAGATCTTGGCAATAAAGGGTCTCCTGTCATGCTTTCATGATGGTCTTGCATTTGCCACATGGAAGGAAAAATCTGCTACCATTTATTGTTAGTAATAGCAACTGTTGTTAGTGCAATGGCAATTGCAATTACCATGAAAGAAGGAATATCCATTATTGTAATTGTTTAGAAAACTGCAACTTTCTTTAAATAAGTCTGAAAGTACATTTGGAGAGTTTCATCTTGCTATTTTTAATCTAAATAAGTGTAATTTCAAGATCCAAGAGACCAAAACCCCTATTATTAACTTCCAGAAACATAAATTGTTTTGTCAAGTTATTAGTGGAAGTGACAATTTGACAGGTTTTTGTAAACGCTGACATGATGTACACATACTTAAGTGGTTTTACTCTGCAGGAAGCAGATTAGTTCAGACTCCTTATTGCCCCACAAACTGTCATCTTAGGGAGATGGTTTATTAAATTTACCTGAACATGAAATTAAAATGTGAGTAATGTCTTCTTATTTGATATGTGTGATTTGTGATAGTAGTGAGAAGTGTGTATTTTGAACATTATGTACAATGAGAATTTGGCTGTAATTAAGTTAAATAGAGGATGAGGCAGCAGTGGGAATGGAAGGCATTTCATGACTAGTTAGCTCTTGTAGCCTCAGAAATGGTAAATAACCTGGGAGGATCTGAGATTTCTCTAGCTGTTGAAATTGAACTGTCTTCAGGGAAAGCAATGGGGAGATTGTCCTTCAAGAGCAGTTTCTGAAGACATTGACTTTCTGCCATTCCTTCAGTGAAATCTCTTCCCATTTACAGCACTGACTTATGATTTTATTGTCCTAAACATCTACTAGAAGAAAATTTTGATTGGAGCCTACCAGATCCTTCTAATTGTATGAAGGTCTTAGCAATACTAGCCCGGTAATGTCTAGAAGCAAGGCCAAAGATAGAGTGGTAAAATTCAGCTCAGCTGAACTAAAACTGATCATGCAGATTCATATCAGAATAAATCCTTGTACCAGTGCTTAAACACATGTCCCTTTCATCTTCTTGGTGGCTCAGAAGAGACTATAAGTTACTACTCTGTTGTGTGCCAGACATTCACAAAGTAAAATCTTCTAGACAAATCTTTAAGGAAAAGGATTTAAATTTCGATGTAAAGGATAGAAATGAATGAATGATTTGGAAAACGTAAAAGAGTTAGTGCAAAAAACTTCCTGTAATGCAATGTTCTGGTTGAAAATTAACATGCAGAAATCCAAGACAATTTAAAATTATAGTTCCCATAGCTACTGTAACTCATCTAGGAACCTGGTGAAGCAGTCCTTGAAAGAAGTGCATCTGTCTGTGTCTAATTTGGAGAGATGGACATGTTAACTCCTTAGTGGGAAAAATGCAGATAAGAACTTGGGATTTTAGTTGTCCTCATAGTCCTTCATTAAGCATGACATGAGTCAGCTAAATGTTACTTTAAAGGTTGAACTCTGTCATCACCTGGACACATTATTGCAGGAAGAAAAGGCTTCTCCCTTCAAATAAAGGAATCAAATTGCCTGCAGGGGTCTTGTGGGGGGACAGCCCAGAGATGCTGTGGGGATTTCACGGTGCAGGTGGATGCATACTGTGAAGGTATTCTTGTCTGTCTGCTGCAAACCACAAACATCCCTTCTCTTGGGCAAGGTGATAACACCAGAATGAATAAACACCAGTTAACATGTCCCTGCCTGTGATCAGAGAGCCATCAAAACCTAACCAGCTGCACCAAAAAAAAAAAAAAAAAAATTAACTGTTAGATGTGTGTTTTAAGCAAAAGTATCTTCTGTTCCTTTGGAGACAAAATAAATCTTAGTGTCCTGGTGATAGTCTCTGAAATTTGGTGGTCTAGATGGATCAGGGAAAATGGAATCTTCTATATTTGACAGCATAATTATTATGCTCTGTCAGATTTATACAGCTCTCTCATAAGGAACACTTAATACTTCATACGGATATTACTTTTCCCATCAAATACCACTTTAGAAAAAGTTAATAATTTAGGAACCTTTATATTAAAAAATGGCTAATTCAACAGATGCATATGATATCATAATCAGACATCACATGAAGCCTCTAAAACTTTTCCCTTTTGCCTTGAAGCAAGTCTGGTGTTTATAGCAGACTGTCCCAAGCTTGTTGATCCTCAATTTCAAGAATTTTTTAAAGCTATCATACAGAGGGTAGATGGTTGCTCTCTCCAGTATCCTTTTGTCCTGAGTTGGCCAGCTTACCCTCTTTACACTTTCTTTGCTCTGATGTATGCCTGCCCACATCAGAAAAAATCCCAAACTATTCTTCTCTTTCAGCCTTGATTTTCAGGTTTATCCAAATTTCATTGCCACAAAAAATCTCCTGTAATATGTATCATACTATCAATATTACTTGGAGAAGTGATAAAATAAACCTCTAATATAGTTCTTAAAAGCAGTGTTGGCACCATGTGAACATGACAAAGTTTTTTAACTAGTTCAAACAGTGAGTGCTTTCCTGTTTTGGAAGCAACAAATAACTCAGGATATATAATAGAAGATTTATGGGAAGGGAAAAAATTAAAATCCATTAAGGTATAATTAATTCAATTTTTTTAAATTCATAAATGCATGCTGAATAGAAGCCTGGATGGGACTCTATCCTTAAAGGCAAATATAAATTAAGATGCTTTTTTTTTCTAGTCAGCATACATGCACACACATATACTTACTTAATATTTATATAGATGTAATAAGTATGTATATGAGCTTCTTCTCTCCTAATTTACCAGTCACCCTGAAGAAAACGAAGTGCTGTGAAGCCCTGGTGTTGGTGGAACCAGATTTGGAAGGAATAAATATCCAATGAGTAGTGTTTTAGGACATCACTTAGGCTCAGATCTCAGTCTGTGAAGTCAGAGGGAAATTTGGGTAAGATTGAGTAAATAGAAGATTGTTTTTGAAGTGCCTTCCATGGGAGCTTAAATATTTCATCCTTGACATTACAAATGTTCTTGCTCCATCAGGGACACCATTGCCAAGTATCCTCATTGATTCTCAAGGAAGAGAGCTGTAACATCACTTCATTTTTCACTAATCTATGGAAGAGTACAGCACATTAAGTGGAATTAAGGGATGCAAGTCTCATCTTCCCACAGCAGCTCCTGAGACACCCGTCAGTCTGTGCCTTCTGCTCTGCACAGCCCATGATAGATGATGCAACACAGAAGCTGTGCTGGATGTCACCAAGAGCCAAATGGACACATCTGATCAGCCTCTGACGAGGGTTGTTGTTAATTGTGGCTGCTTTTGAAAACCTAAGTTGCTTTGTGTCTCAGGAGGAGGCAAGGTAACACAACACACAAAAGGTGAGTAGGTAAAGCAGTGGGAAGTAAGAAGTTTTGGTAGACAAGACTTGCTCCAATAGACATTTGAAAGTGTTTCTCTCCATTTACCAGGCTGGGAGCTTAGGCATGAACTTTCACAGTATTACCTTGCTCAGTAGTTAAATTATGAATTACTTGAATTTTGCTGTGCTTTTTTAGGATGTATGAGTTGTATCAATAATGGAGTACAATACCTGAAATTTGCAGGGTTATGAATCATCTCTCTGGAGATGGCTCACTTGATTTGATTCAGAACTAAGGAATAACTTAAAATAAGGATCATAACTGCCTGTGGTAAGTGAAGTGGCTTTCCCACTTCTGTCCTGTTTGCTGCTAGGCCATAAACCAGCCTGGAAATCTGAATTATGCAGATGCTGATAGGCAAGCAGAGATCTACATTCTTTGGGAGATCTGGTTCCAGGTGAAAGGAAACTCCAGGCAAGAGGCATGTAGTCAGCTCATAGGGCAGTATTTGCCACTACTGTGTGCACACTTACTGCTCTTTGGACTGCACTAACCTCCCATCCCACCCCACAGTCACCACTGCTGATTTATGGCCTTCCAGCCACGTGCTGGGTCTTTCAGCATATTACACTACAGTTTTCATGACAGTAGCTGTGTACCATCAGAAGCAGCTGCAAACATGAAATGCAACCCCCTAGAGAAATTTGCTCGCTTGACTTGCAGTTGAGGGAGATGTCACTGACCTTGGTCTGTGTCCCTTTAAAGAAGTGGAGTCATCAGATCCACTGGTTTGCTTCAGATACCAGCAGCAAAAAAAAAAAAAAAAAAAAAAAAAAAAAAAAAAAAAAAAAAAAAAAAAAAAAACTTTTTCAAAATTAAAAAAAAAAAAAAAAAAAAAAAAAAAAAAAAAAAAAAAAAAAAAAAAAAAAAAAAGGCATTCTTCCAGAGCTATGAAACACATTTACTGAAAGACTAAGCAGCCCATCAAGCCTTGAAATATGTGGTCTAGTGAGTTTCTTAAGGACATTTGGCCAGCACAGAAAACATTTAGTCACTCTAATCTTCAAGGATTGAGGAAAATGACTGTCAACATGTGGAGGAAAACTGCAGGGTGAATTGAGCCCATCCTTCTACCTCGTGCCTTGGCTGGACAGAAAACTGCTATTAAGAAGAGTCAGAGAGGCAGCTGCTGACGCCAACAAGGGACCTTTGCCACTAAATCCAAGCCTGGGATGCATCTTTGCTAGGTGGTGTTTTGCTTCACCAGGCCAAGGGTTAAATCCAAATCACTCATAATGAAAACGTTTCTGTAAATATGCAGTGGTTATTGCTATGCTGACAACTTTTTTAATATCCTGCTATGATTAATTGACATGCTTATCTCACACTTGCTATATTCTCATCTTAACATGTCATCCCTTCACTTTATGTCTGTTTCTTGATCCTGTGATGCATCTGAGACAAATATTAAGAAAATTCTGCTATTCTGGAAATCAAAAGCTTTCCCCTCTTCTTTTCCCTCTCTCTACAAACCACAGTCACATATGTAAAGGTTCTGAATGTGGATAAGGAGGACTGGAAACCTTTGTGTGTAACTCCATGGTTGAAGAGTCTATGTATCTATCTTCTGTATGAGAAAAGCATATGTTGTGCCAAAAAAAGAGAGCTCCTGGAGAGCATGGCTGAATCATCAGTGAGTTTCAGTGGAGGAGCACCAGTTTCCAAAGCCAGCAGTACCACGTGTGTCACAGAGACAACGCCTCAGGGGAGAGCTTCTGGTGCCCACCCTGACCCCCTGGGATTGCACTTTCCAGGAGGAAGAAAGGACAAAAGGAGTTACAGACCACAGTAAAAATGGAAAATTTGGGTTACAGGATTGATATTTTTGGAAAAGAACGGTGTAGTGCACCTTTTTGCTATCAAGAAGGCAACTTTTTATCTGATGGCAATTTGCTAGAATTCAGCTGCACCAGTTCAAATAAGAAAGAAATATTTATAACTTCTAGGAGAGGAAGAATCAGTGAGCTTTTGAGATATTGCAGTAAAATATTTTTTCTCCATCTTGATTGGTATACCATTTCAAATTTATGCTACAACTTTTTTATGTTTTCATATTTTTATTATGATTTTCTATATTAGGAGTGCACAAGGGGATTCAAAAGGGTTTGGATGTATTTGAACAGGATTCATACTAATATAGAAGGGGAACTGCTACTTTTGCTTGTCTGCTTCTAGCTTCTGAACGTACAGAACACACTTGTCTTTCAATACATTGCAGTGTAATCTCAATGTATGACAGGCTGTGGTTGTGTTGACCTGATTACACATTGCCTTCAAGCAGTGGAGCAAACTCAGTGTGTTATACTTTTGTCAGGAAAAAAAATCATAGTTGCATTTAGACTAATACCACAAAGTTACAGACATGCTCTTTTCTGCTGTGTATTGGATCTGTATCCAAAAGCCTTCACTGTTTTTTGAATGTAGAGTACCATGTTGCACAGATACTCTCAATTAAATACATGGATCAGACATTTTTCTCTTGAGGTATGGTTCTGGTTCCTGCCATGGGATTGTTTGTTAAGGCTTCTGTGGCACTGTCCATTGAGTGGGTTTCTGCATTTAAAGATTGTTTCCTTTAGGCTAAAGCAAATGTTTTAACAAAAGATGCCAGAGTGGAGCTGCAGTCTGAGCTGGAACTGGTTTCCCCATAATTGCAAGTTACCAGTTTGCTGGGTCTGTGGATGTGAGCACAGACACTGTAACAGCCCCCAAGGATGCTCTCAGCACAGCCCAACTCTGTGAGCCAGTTCAGGTTCAGCTACAGCAGACCTGCTTCCTCCCATAACTGGGGTGAACCAGAATTCAGCATCCCAATCACTGGGTGCCAGTGGGAGGTGGGAACTCAAAGTGCAATGGGTTGACTTACAAAAGTGTGGATGGGTTCTGTGGCTCCTCAGATCAGCTCACTGAGAGCTGGTGCCATGGCATAAAGGAAAGCAGTGTCAGTCTGATACTGGCTTAACCTATTCCTGGTTGGACAACCAGGGGGTGGTATGAAAACATCAAGCAAATAACCACATATAGCTACTGATCTCCTCTTTTTGGTCTTCACTTTTCTTTCCCCACTCTGTTAAATAGTTCTTTCTTATTGGGGACAGTATGACTTCATGGAGAAAGGGAACATGCCAAAATAAAAGAAAACATGAAATGCTGCAGACATCAGTGCACAACTCCCTGAGGTTTTATTGACTGAGTAAATGACTTGAATGTCAGCAGCTAAAAGGTAAATTCTCAAGTCACAGATGATGAAAAAAAGAAAAAAAACCAAAACAAATAAAACCCCCACCTCACACAGGAATGAATAATTGAAATTTTGCAACAGGTATATTAAAAACTGAATTCTAGATTAATTCCAATGGCTGCAGTTTGCAAAGCAGCTTAGTATAGATAACAGCAGAATAAGAAGATGCAGAAATATGAAGGGGAAAAACAGGTACATTTCAGAAGAAAGGATGCTGAAAGCTGCATACTGAAAAGGTAAGAGACTTGGGAGTTTAACTTAAGGGGAAAAGTAAAGTAAAAAAATAAAAAGGCACCCTGTATTCAGGTGCATTTCAGGATACCATAAGTATTCTAAGCAATCTTGTAAGAGAAATGTTGTATAAATCAAAGAAGTAGTGTTATTGCTAGAAGGCTTGGGGAACGAGGGCCGTGCTCACAGCAGTGTTCAGGTTTGAGGAATAAAATTCAGAAAACATGTAATCGCTGTTGAAGGGAAAGCAGTGCTGAGCAATCACAGATTAGTCCTGATTTCCAAGATTCAGCTACACTAAAAAGAGTAGGAAAAGTCAGACTTATTTCTCCCTGATAAAGATAAGAGTTCCATGGGGACCTACACATTTCTGATAGAATCACCAAAGAAGCCTGAGAAAATGTGATCCAATTATATTATTTAAATAACCAGCAAGTGGGAATGTTTGGCTGGATGTGTGTTGAAAGGGAATTTCAAGTGAAGTCTTGGATTTCAGAATTAAATTGGCAAAATCAGAATATTAGTTTTTGATGGAGAGTCAGAGAAAAAAAGAAAACTGTGGAGCTGAAGAGTAAGAACAAACAAGTCTTTCTCAATCTAACAAAATTGTCCTTATTGGCCATAAAATTAAACAACAGTGACCAGATGGTGACTCACTGGAAGTAAAAGCTGAGTATGGTTCATTGCACCTCTCCATTCACATCTTACTTTGCAATGTTTTTTCTTGATGTGTCCAAATTCAACATCTACCTAAATGTTTCCTAAGAATCACAGTGCTCTTTACAGTGGAAACTTAGAGAAATCAATGCTTTATTTTGCACACAACTTCAGAGCTCTGTGCAAAAAACATCACTGCTCTCTTTTGTTATTCCCTTTTGTTTTCCCCCCTTGTGTGTGTGAGAGAGAGAACAACTGTAGCTTGGTACAGGTGCAAAGGCAAAAGAGGATGGAAATGTAATCTGGAAGAAGCTGTGAGGGCATGAAGGACCTGGTGAGAAGTGACTGGTATCATCTGTTGTTGTTGTTCCAAGCAGCCATAGCATAAGTGACATGTGTTTCTTCTGAAAAAGTTTCTCCTATCCCATCTGTTGGCCATATGGGTGAAAAACATGGATTTCAGCATGCCCACACCTACTCACTGGCCAACAATCTGTCCTGGCCTAAACATGGCTGCTGACTGTGCCATAGCAAATTGTTCTTAGAAACAACCAAGGGAATCTCTGCCTGTGAGATGGGCTTTAGGAAAGAAATGAGAAAAATGAACATATGCAGCAATCTATTTTGAGCCAGTGGTACGCTTTAGCTTGCCTCACTGCTCTCTCAAGGGATAGAGAGAGAAATTTTGCTGGATTTTCAATCAACTGCATCAATTGAGATAGTTTTGTGAAAAGGGCCTGTGCAGAGACTTGGTATAAATTAGGTTGGCCCCATTCCTGATTAGAAGAAACAAAAAATGGGTCACATCTTAAAGTCCATCTCAGTTTTTATGCTGGATCCATATGCATTTATTCAGTGCACTGGAAAGACTGCTTTAAGTGGGAATTTGCCTTGCATTTTTGTGCCTTTGATACACACTGGAGAGCAGTGCTGGTGTTCCCAGAGCAGTGTTTTTCTTGGTGGAGCCAGAGTTGAAGAACACACCTGAGCAGTGTCATGAGTCCCCACATTCCCGATGGATCCATCAGGCAGCTCTCTCCATAGGCATGCCGTACATCTGGGAAAAGCAGCTGACAGGAAACCTCACTGCAATAAGCACAATGCAGGCATAGTTCCAGAACTGCAATGGATTTTGTCAAATTGAACCCTCCTCCTTCCCTCTTTCTGTTCCACCAGGACATGGCGTTTCTGCTGAGACATAAATGGGCTTTCTGGAAGGAGGTGCAGCCTTTCACATGGCACAGAGACAGCCACAAACCCCTAACTGTGTGCCTAGTGAATGAATCTGAAGTCCAGATCCAAACATGATTAATATACTGGAAAAAAAAAACATTTAAAAACTCCTCACTGACTTGGTTGGGTTTTTCCTCTTGAGGTTTGGACCTTGACCTAATTTAGCAGTGATGCTTTTCTCCTAAGTATCAAATAGTGCTTTTCACAGTTGATACTCTTTGTGTGCTCCTTTCAGTCTAGAGAAAGTACATTCCCATTTACAGGGCAAAAGTTTGAGTTCTTCTAATAGTGACTTTTTGTAATTGTCATCTGTGGTTGTAATGTTTTTGGATAAGTTGTTCTCCCAGTAGGAAAGTGTCATTGTGGTTTTCAAAAACATTATAATTTTAAATTTGTGGCTCAGTAAATCATTTTAGTCTTTACATGCTGCAAGTCACTGGGCAAGTGATCTCTAATGTCTTATGCATTCAAAAGCAAAGAGCACAAAGAACAGATTCTAAAATCTACAACTTGATTAGGTTTGGAACACGAGCAGCACAGCTTAGAGGCCCAGCAAACCTTGACTGTAACGCTGTTATCTTGCTTCAAAAGCTGTAGCAATCAGGAAAGACTTGCACAATGAAAAGCAGTTAACAAGGAAGAAGCTTTTTCAGCTGATGCCTAATTCGAGAGTCTGAATCTACTAATTTTCTTCCTGACTATCTTCAGCTGTTTTATGCTGTATTTCAGAAGGTGGTTTCTTGCTGCATCCATTAGGTGTGCTCCTGCTTTTTTTCAGGAGAAGTAAAAGTAAAGTATCAGTCAGACTTTGCAGAATGTTCCTTATGCTATGAAGCTGTATATCTCCATATGCAAGATTCTGAAGTCCCTGGATTGTAAGTAGTCTGAAACATTCATTATTCTCTTAATCATAGATGCAAACTGCAGGTGCCTGAATTCAGCAAAAGATGCAATTGTGTATGCTCTAAATACAACTCCAAGTGGCTATAAAATGTCAGTATTCCTTATCAAGAAAGTGTGGAATAATATATGAAATGGAATAGCACTTTGGTGATTCTACTTATTTCTGGTCTTTAAGCGATCATTTTTTTCCAGGATTACATGAAAATCATTGTGTGGTGAGGAATATATTATTGCTGTTGGAAACAATTATTGCTATTGGAAACAAATTATCTCTGAGCCTGCACAAATGAAGTTGTTTTCCTCTCTGTTTGACGGTGTGCAGAAGTCTGTTTTCCCAGAACAAAGGGAATGCTGCTTCTCTGCATTATTCCAAATAAATCTAGAGTCCCTGTTTGCTACCAGTCATCCTCCAGCACTATAGAGGTGTTATGATCCAGATATTGATATTATTAGAAATGCTTCTGAGCAATTTAAGGTTCAAGTGAGACCATATGCCAAAGTTAATAGTATGGATTTTGTGTGATAGTAAATATGAGAGGGAGAAAGAAATAGAAAAAGAGGTGGGTGGAGAGAAAGAGAGGGACAGAGACAGATTAAATAGAAAATAGCACTGCTCTGTGGATCCCAGTGGCATCCCATTGATCCTCTCCATCTGATCTTGGTGTGAGGGTCCCCCAAAACCACAGAGTTCAAAGGGTTAATGTGCTTTTGGGCCAGGCAGGAACACGCAGGTTGTTCCTTGCCCTGGTGGGGGCCAAGTTTGACACAATCTCTTGCAGCAGACTCTGCATCTGTTGCATCCCTTTGCATCATGTGCAGTGCTGTGCTGCAGGGCCTCAGCAATGAGTCTGGGAGCACTTTGGGGCTCTTTGATGGATTTTGGCACCTCCTCAGCTGTCCCTGGTGTGAATGTCCCCTGGATGTGGCCTTGGGGCTGGGGAGTTGACAGCTGAGCCAGTTTGTGTGAGAGAGGATGGGCGCTCACTGCCTCTGACCAGAGGTTGTGTCACACAACCAAAATTCTCCTCCTCTATCCTTGCTGGTGAGGGGGAGCCTGTGCAAACCTGACCCTAGCAGAAAAGCCTTTGGGCTATGGCCTCCCTGACCCTGAACTCAGCCAGGGATGATTTTCAGGACAGTTGCTGAGTTTGGCTTTCATTTGGATTAATTCTACTTCCTGAGCCTTATTTGCTTTTTCCTCAATCTGAGGTGATTGAAAAATAGTGTCACCTTTATCTTCTCTCAAGTTCCCTTAGGCAGCTGAACTCACAGCCCAAGGTTCCACTCTGGCTGTTCAGGGTGGGCTGGGTTTTGGTGTCACAACTTCTTTATACAGTTTTGCCATGATGAGCAAAGCTCCCTCATAAAAATGTTTAAGCCAGGAACAGTAATGTTGACAAGAGGTAGGCTGGTGCTTTGGATATGCCTGATCTTTCCTTTTAGACAACAAGATATCTTGAAAATCCCAACTCTCTAAAGTGGGAGAAAGAGGAGTGTTCCCAGGTAGCAGAACAAACCTCCATAATATTCCCCTGCTAATGACTTTTGGGAGCTGTATCTTGGGAGTGTTGCATTGACCTTTTTTGTTATCTCCCCACGGAAGAGCAAATAAATTGCCCTTAAAGGTCAGCCTAGAAGGAAGCAAGAGAAGGGTGAAATGGGTAACACCACATCCTGGTGTTCCTTCTTGGTTTGGATTTTCATATTCAAAATCAGCAGGATACTTCTAAGAGAAAAGCTATCAGTGTCAGAGCCCTAATGGCCAAGAGGCCATAGCAAAATCTGGAATACAGATTTTGGTTTTGAAAAGAGATGAAACCAAAGGAGGGTTTGAAACACTTACACCTGTCAGGAAGCACAGGAGCTATTGCCGAAAATCTTTTTTTTTTTTCCCTCCCTCTGGTTGCCCTGCAGACTGGTGCACCCTTCACAACAAGGGAAACATTTTTCCAGGTTGTTAACTAGCATTACGAACATATTTCCTTCTGGCGGAACGTGAGATTTTATTGCTCTTACTCCCTGATGCACAAACAAGACTGTGAAGGAAACAGAAATCCCATCATAATAAAACAGATTTATTAAACTGGGGCTATTTGCTTACAGACTGAAGCCGAAAGTAGAAAAGGCCTCATTCCCTTGGATAACCTGGTTCTGAGACATACCTTTTATTAAAAACTCTTACACGGTCCCCTCTTGCAGCGCAGTTAGTAAAAAATAAAAACAAACCAAAAATAAGGCAAACAAGAAAAACCATGCCTTGCACACTAGCTAACCATACTGAGAGAAGGACTTGGATGGTAGAAGAATCACTGATTAATGATCATCTTTTCTTACCCGTTCTTGTTGTTTCCTCACAGTCCTGTTTCCTTGGGTGCTCTAATGTGGTTATGATGATCTGTGTGGTCATACTGAGATATAGCCACTTAGCAAATATATAGTCCTCAGTTAAGAAAATATTAAAAGTCTGTGAGTTCTGCTAAAACACCTGGAAACAGGAGTTTTGGTATGGTTACTCCCTGCCACTAATGGCTGTTAAATAACAGGAAGACTACTAAATACTGAGACCTAAATATTGAGTTCTCTCCATAGTCCTGTTACTTCTACATGGTCCTCAGCAAAAGTGTCTGTATTTAAAAAGGTTTTGTAAAGCACTTTTCTTACTTCATTTATTTCTTATTTAATGCATTTTCCCCCGGTGATTACTTAGCAAATTAGATGTTTGTTTTGATTTAGAAAGTTTTTGCACAATGAAAGCTTGATCCTTGTGTTGTGGGTGCTTCCCAGTGGCTGAGATGCCCTATGGATGTGTTTGGAGAAAGATTTGGGATTTATGAGTCCACTTTTATTCTTTATAACTGAACAAGTTGGCATTTAGAATTGGCTGCACAGGTGACAGCTGATGCGGCCTCGGTCAAAGGAAATTTGTCTGTCTTATGCCTTTGTGCCCCTAAAATTCCACCAAAGCTGGAGGCAACTGTTGTACTATACTTGGAAAGGCTTTTCAAATCTCTACCCAAACCACCTAATGGAAACACAGGTCACTATATGCTCTTGTCTTCCCAAAATCCAGATGCTTTCTGCTTGGGTTGCATATGATTAACTATTAGGGTTATTTCTTAAGTGAATGAGATATTGCAGGGCCCTACAGGATGGCAGAGGTGTCACCCAGGGCTGTTGAGTGGCATCTGCAGGGTAAGAGGCTGAGGCTCAAAGCTGTTGTCCTGTTTGGGTAATATCAGGGGTACACAGTGCCTTGGTTTGGGAGGTGATAAAGACCACAGAATTTGGAAAGGTTTGTGGTGCAGGTCAGCAACAAGAGTCAGCCCAAATTTGTCCTCTGTGAGTGTGAAAAATACCCTCTACAGTGACACCGAATTGCCATTTCAGAGAGGCAGAAATTTAGCCTGTAGCTTCCCTTTGTCCTCCTGTTCCTCAAGAGCTGCATCCTCATCCTCCAATCTTAGCTACATGTCATTTCTTCAGTCTGCTAAATGCTTTGGGAAACATATGTCTGAGTCAGTGAAGGTTAACAGGATCAGATCCTCAGCTGGTGTCAAGCAGCATTGCTCCGTTATCATTGAAGAAGTGGCACCAATTTAGGTTTATTCTATTGTATTTCTCCTGAGGACTAGTATCAGTAATGGGCTTGTGCTCATTAAATGGTGTCTTCCTGACTCTGCTTTTCTCTGCTCCTGTGGAAATATATTTGTTTAAAAGTTCAGTTCCTGTAAAATAGAATGTGCAAAGCAGCTCTTCTCTGAATGGAAAATGATCTGGTTTGTTACAGGAATGCGTATGTATGTCAGTATTGGGAAACACTATGTTAAAACTTATTGTTACCAAGTCCTCCACAATCTGAATGGGAAACTTTGTTAACTGAGAAACTATTTTTCCTTGACATTTTGTAAGAGGGTCCTAAGACGTCAAGAGGAGGCAAGTGGGTGTTGATGAATTTTATAACAATGAGTCATTTTAGCTCTGGGATAATTTTGATAGGCATGGATGGTTCTTTGCCATTCCAGGAGGAATTCAGACTTTATCTGAATTGGTTTTACCAGTGGCCAGGACAGACAGTTCCTTGCTTGGAGAGCTCAGGCTCTGGGTCCCTGTGGTGGGAGGTGATGGCAGGCAGTGTGGTACACACTGAATGTGGGAGGTGAGAGCTCAGCAAAGAAAAATGAAGGAAGAGCCAGAATGGTTTGCTCTGCCATCTCACTCTGAGTAGCCAAGTGGCCTGGGTTTGGCTCAGCTAAAACAGGAGCATATGTTTTCTCTTAAAGCCTCTCACAAAGAATCCCCTCCTGTCCTGAATGGCTCAGTACTGCCCAGGGCATGAGCCACTCAGGCAGAGGTGTCCTCTCCTAGGTCTCTCCTGGAGATCACATAATAATAATCTATGTTGGTGCCATGGGGAAACATAAGTTTCCCCTAAGGGGTCTGTTAAAATTCAAGAATCCTTGATTTAAGAGAAGTTAGTGGGTTAACCACCAGTTCAGCCAATGCTGCTGTGTGCTCGAAGTGGAATTTAAATAGCAGTTTGGTGTACCAAAACTAGGCCAAGATCAATGTATGGCACTTATCAAACTCAGGGTAGAAATCACATTTGCTTTTCCTGCCCTTATCTTTGCACTTCTGACCACACTGTTTCCAGACCTGGGAAAAGAAAGTTGTCTGACCAGAAGATGAGAGCTTTCTCCAGGAGTCAATCTGAATTGTGCTGAGTGCCCTGCAGTGCTCTTGTACATATGTATCATCTCTGTGCCTCTCTTATGCCTAACAGGAAAACTCTGGGGTTTAAATTAGGTGATCTATTTTTGCTTTGCCATTTTAAACGTTTGATGGCCTAGTGTTGCTTATTATATTTGTATCCTTTGCATTGTTGGGTTCCTGAGGCATTCAGATTTGTTTTTTGGTTTTCTAGGTTAATTTTTGATTTGTGTTTTTCTCATGTGACTTCACCTCTCTGCCAGTCATGATATTTCAATTATTCACAATCACTGCTATAACACAAGATGCCTAATCAGCCCAGATTCTTTTGACATTGTTTACACTATATATGCCTAAGTCTTTCTAGATGTTAATGTGAAACAGGATCTGATATCACAGACTTTTCAGAGTCACAGAGCCTTCCTTGTTCTCATGATCTATTCTAAATTCAGATAATTTTAGGAAATTATCTTTCACCTATTTTCGCACTTAGTCACTGTGAACTCCTAAAATCTATTCTGGCTCACTTTCAGATTAAAAACTAAACACAGTCATGATCTTCTAGGTGAAATCTCCTTCTTGCCTTAAAGCAAAGCCATGACAAACTTTGTCTTACTTTTAAGATGGGAACAGTCTCATAGTGCTCGTGACAGGTATGCACTCTCCACCTAAGGAAACAGACAGCAAGCTTCTTCATATACTCATGTGCTTTCCAGTTCTAGTAGCACTCATCAGAAAGCAGTACACAGAAACCAGAAACAGGTGATGACAGCAAAAAAATCTCCCCGCTGACTTAAATACCTCCCCACCATCTGGAAAGGCACGTCAAGAGCATGTCAATATTGAGCATGTCAGTATTGAGTATGTGTTTGTGTTGTGCCACAGACATCAGGTGGAGATTCTCTGCAGAAGTTCCCTAAATTTGAGGAAATTGTGCTCAGGTGAAAAAAGTCTGAGTGAGCACAGCACTGATGCAGGAATGTGACAGCAGGCAGGATGTGTACTAAAAGCCTGACCCCAGCACTGCTCCTCCCACCTGGATGGCCCTTTTTAATCTCACTGACTGGCTCCTGTTGGTTTATGTAGTACACAGCACCCATTTTATTTATTTCTCTCCACTTGAGTATTGTTGTACATCTTAGAAATAACAGTGACTGGGTTGATGCACCTTGGGGGAAGGAAATGTTGCCCCATCCTGCAGGAGCAGTTGAAAGGTGATCATGGACTTCATGAGAGATTAGGAAGAGGAGACCCCTCCCCTTAATCACCTGCAGAGCCAGGGATGGTGCTCAGCACTGAGGACAACTGGGCATGGACACCCAGACAGAAAGAGAAATGTCCCAGGAAACAGGCAGGGCTTCTATGAATTTATTGTTCCCCAGAGGGCCTCTGAGCTGACAGCAGCCAGCCTGACAATAAGCTTTGCCTCTGTCCTCCACATCTGAAACGATCCAGGCTGCAAAACTTTCTAACACTCCTTTCTCAGCAAGTCACTTGAAGTTGCCCCTTCTTTATAAAATTATTTTATCTAGTAAAACCTGTCTTTTTGGTTTAAAAGCACATATGAGAACTTGTGAAGGAAACAATGAGGCTGATGGATGAGATGTTCTATGGCTCTGCTTGGTACTGAGGAGGTTTTGGGTAGGGGCAGGGAGCAGGAAGGAGAACCAAACATTTCACTGAGGGCTGCAGCTCTGCGTGGGCAAACCACGGGACGCTGCTGCAGTCACGCGGAACCACAGGAGTTATTCAAAAACTTCCTCACATGGATGACTCCTGGCTGCTTTTCTTAAAGTGTGACTCATAAAGCCCTTCTTGAGATAGGTACCAGTCATCATAAACATTGTCAAGAGAGTGCAGAGAAATATTGAGATCACTAGAAAGTGGAAAAGCTTGCCTGTGTAAATCAAACGCAGTCCTGCCTGTTCTCAGATCCAGGTGATTTTTATACAGTTAGAGACAGGGGAAGTGGGGGGAGAGAGCACTAAGAATATTTTGGCGTGAATTTCAATCATCTGTCTCTAGTTTCCAGCAGTGTGTTGTCACAGATGTAACTTTATAACACCTTCTATAAGATGACACAAGGGCAGGTCTCCTTTCCTCCCTCTGCTCCCTTAAATTTCAGCGACAGTTGCTGTACTTAAATCCTGCTCCCATTTTTATAACAGTGAAACCTCCTTCCTCCTTCTGGCTAATTGGTGCACTAGCAGCAGGAGATTGTGTGCCAAGGCAGCAGAATTCCCTATCTGTTCAGCATCTGCAGGCTGCTCACACATGTAATGTCAATATGAAGTTTAAACATTATAGAAGTGAGTCTAGATAGTAATTGGTTGAAATACATACAATGATATCAAGGCTTTTATAGTTTCATGGCTTCGTTGAAAGTTGTCATCCTCTTAGAAACAATCTCAAGATTATATTAAAATAGAAGTTTATATTTTAAAATTTCAGAATTGGTAATTGTTGGTACATTTCTGAGACAAGCATCATGTTCTCTATTTTTCCAAATGAAGTGTCTATATTCCCACTTTAACAAATACATGTATGTATTCACACTGTCCAGAAACTTTCTGTTTTAGTATCGGTTCAAGATTTGGTTTTTGGTCATCTTTTCTGGGTGATGTTCTCTCAGAATCCTCTGGATATTGAGGACAAACTAAGCAGGCCATCATAGCAGGCAAGCAATCTCCCTGCATTCTTCAGGAAACAGCTTCTTCCTGAGCCCCAGACTGTGTGTTGGAACCATGAGAAATCAGGGAATCCAGGGATTCAGTCTCAAATCATAGTTCACCTCTGATCTGTAACCCCTTAGCTACATCCCCAGTGCACTGAAATCCATCAGGAACATCCTGAAATCCCCTGTCACCTTTTATCCTGTTAAAGGGGAGGGAGCCGTGACAGGGGACAAAGTGAATTTGAAAGCTATGCTTGTGGGAATGGTTTATAGACAAGAAGATGGATGTCATCTAATCAACCCACAATAAGTTCCAGCCTGCTTTATGCTGTGTTGTTCTTCTGCTGTCCTCTCTCGTTCATTCCCATTATCACCCAGGGCATCCCTTTCCTCTTCTGCACTCCCAGCTCCTGAAAACCCAATCTGCATTTGGTAAATAAGGGACAAAATGAGTTCTCATTCACATGACTGACACTTTGGGTTCGAAATGAGAAAGCCTCTGTTGTTGATGCAGTGCCCAATTTAAAGCAATATCACCTGTCAGTTTGATAAAAGGCATGGTGAAAATATCCTGTCTCGGCCAAGGGGGGAAAAGTGTCATCTAAAATAAATTCGAGCCTCAGAAAAAAAATATACACAAACAAATGGCTGGGGATTGTTTTTATGGTTCTATTTGCTGGGGCAAGTCGTCAAAACATAAATTACTGCTTATTTGTGACAAAGAGAATGGCCAGGAATGAAGGTTGCAGGACAGAAAAGATACAAACTTGCTTGTGGAGTTTTTTTCCCTTATTTCACATTTCCATTGAAATGTGCTGTATGAAAAGTCTGCTTTCAGAACTTTGGGCTCGGCTTTCTTGGTGCTCTGATCTTTATTTCTGTTAAAAAATAAGTCAATGTATTTATCTTTTGCCTTTGTCCTTCTGAGCTTTTGCTCATGTTTCAGCTTATAGAAATTGTGTCTAGAAAGAAAGCTTATAGAAAATTCAGCTTATAGCAAACAGTGTCCTGCTTGTTTGTTTTTTAAACAAGCATCTTGCTTAATGCTTTGGCTATTTGTTGTGCTGTGTGTCAGTGCTGCAGGAGAGCTGTGTCGCAGAGAAGGGATGTGACTCTTGAGCTGGTGCTGTTGGCTTCACCTTTTCACCTTCAGTTGAAGGTAACACAAAAGGCTTTACTGCTTCAAGAGAGTCCACTGCCCCATTTGAAGTGGATCCAGCCACCACCATCCAGCAGTGATTGCTACCCTGTACCCAAGGTCTGGGGAGTTTTCCACCCAGACGAAATGCAGCACTTTCTCTGGGCAGCCAAGCTGAAGGAGCTTGTCTGTAGATAGCAGAATGGGGGTAGATGCTGGTGGAGGTGATGTTGTGTAGCAGAATGCCCATCACAGAGATGAATCCCCCAGTCTGGGCCCAGGTGATCTGTCCATTTAGCCAGAGTAATTGGCCAAGGCAAAAGAAGCACAAACCCCACAAAAAGCTTCTGGGAGTTGACAGATGCATCACAGCTTAGTCAGTTCTCCACTACTTGGCCAGACTGTTGCAATGGAAGACAAAATATCAGTGAGGTATATAAACAAGTATGTGAATTCAGTATACAAAATCATCATCCAGGAAATTAGCATCTCCCTTCAGCTGGACAGTAAGGACGGGGAAAATTTTCCTGTTAAAGAGGTATGGCCACCTGAAGACCTAACAAACAGTTGCAGGAAAACACCATAAAGACGTCTGTGAGATGCTAGGCAATATATCAAGCAGCAGTAAAGCCCATACTAAGCTCAGTAACACCTGTGAAGACAGTCTGAAAGCCATGCAGCATGTGGGAATAACTCACATCAGGAGTTGCCAGATGTGGGGAGGAACATGTGGAACCTGTGAATCAAAAGGAGGTGTTAAATAAATGGCTCTCTCACCCTCAGGGTTTAAGTTTTGCTCCAAAGCCAGTTTGAATCTGATTTCAGAGGAAGGCTTTTACTCACTCTGTAATGCATTGCAATATCCAGCAGGTAGAACTCATTGAGGAAAATTGCTTCCCACAATGATATATATGATCATTCAGTCACATCTCTGTGCTATTCAGGGGAAATTATCCATGGGATTGTGTCATTAGTATAAAAGCTGCCTCAATTGTTTTTCTGTTAGGATAATTTTAAGCTACGCAAGAGTATTAGTTGGAAAAACAAAAGGGCTCTAACTCCTTCCATATTGCTTAAATCTGGTTTTAAGTTAATATTTCCCTCTTCATTTCTAGCAACTCTGTTGAGGAGTGGAGAGAAGAGTCTGAGCTGGCCAGTGACTTTCTGAATACAGCTACTCTCTGTTAGTCAGATGCTCAGCTTTCATGGGCTTATACTTCAGCCACTGGCCTTGTCTGCCCTTGCTACATCAAAAGGAACACAGCTTTGAAAATTTCCAACCACAGTTCTAACTAACGGCAAAATCCATGAAATAACAAAGTGCTGGCAAAAGAGAGACCCTGTTCACATTAATCAGTAATGGGAGCTGTTTCCAGGGGAATTTGTTTAATCTAAAGTCTCTACAGAAAGTCAGAAAGGAAATGTAGAATAAATGATGGAATTATTCAAAACTAGAGATACTTAATTACAAATAGAATTGTTGGAGCATTGATGAGTTGAGAGTTGGTGGAAATCAACTTTCTCTTAGGGAAAAGTTCTGTACATCAAAGAGAAAAACTGAATTGATAATAATGGTAAATAAGCTAATGTAAGCTAAAGACTGAAAGAAAGACAATGGAGGCAGATATGAAGGCATGAAGGGAATTCCTGGGTGACCTCTGGCAAGTCACTTCAGCTTCTAGCAACAGAATGAGGTGTCACAGCCATGATGCTCAAATTTAGTGTAAGGGCAAAAACTGTGATGAGCTTGAAGGGTATGAGTACTCTGACAGTAAGGGCTTTCTGCTGCACCCCAGAATGCTCAGAATGCAGCCTCTGTCTTCAGCTCAAGCCTGTTTACTGAGCTTTTCATTACTGTCTTCTCCCTTGAAATCTGGATGCATGTTAAGATAACACAGCCAACCATGTGTTAGGATGGGTGACCTGCACTGGCAGCTGCTGTAAGAGCAGGCAGGCTGGGATGACAAAATTTTTGTGTGTTATTAGTCACAGTGATCCTGAGGCACATGGCAGGACCAGCAGCCTTAGCAAAAATGCATCCTACTGAGGGCTGTAAGGGCAGGTATTGAAGAGGGATACCTCTATTTCATCTGTAACAAAGCAGAATTGAACTTTACTTGTGATGGACCAGCTGCACTTGTTTGTTCTTTTATGAGCGATGGTTCTTGACTAGCCTGAATATCTCCAGATAAATAGAAATAATTCAAACATTTATTGTCCCAAAATTGCTTTTTTGGTTTGATCATAAGTTAGATTTTTCTGTTTGAATCCGTAAGAACTATCCAAAGTGGGCTGATGCCTGTTCAGTTAGCAAAGAAATGTAGCTAGAGGTATCATAGCCCACATGTGTCACTAAGAAAGGAACAGCTTTTGAAGTTGCCTTGGGCTCACTTGCTTTCCACCAGAGGGAGAATGTGACACTGTTGTGCACTACTGGCATACAAATGCTTCTTGAATTAAGTCTGGGATAGAACAGCAGCACCAACGTATGGAGTTTGAAACACACACTAACAGCAAGGAACTCTGATGGGAGGAGCATTTTCTTTTATCTTTTTAATTTTCCAGCAAAAGATACTTAGTACAAATGCTCCTTCTTTCTCTCATCTAATGTTATCCCTCAGCATTCAGGAGGATCAAAAAGGTCTTAAAGGAAATGTCTCTCTGAAATGGATGTCATAAATCTGAGAAATATTCAATGACAAAACATTTAAAAGCACTAAATTTATGTGACCCAAAGGACACATTTTTAGAACTACACACAGAGCCAACACCAAGGTGTGCCTCAAACCACTGTAAAGTGCCAAACAAATATTTTGATGTAAATAGTATCGAAGAATAATTGGAGCCTGAAAAGATTTTGACACCAGAGACTGTGGAATCTATTTCATTAAATGGCTTCTCCAAACCTTGTATTTGTTTGGATTTGGGTTAAATGCAATTTTTGCAACGTAAGATGACCTATTATTAGAAGAGATGGGATGTAAATTCTGTCTATTCAGAGTTTGGATTTTATGCAGCTGGAAATAAGGCTATCCATGATTTTGTCTTCCCCAGACTTCACTCTCTCCTGTTGCCAGTTACCATTACAGTAACCTTAGAAGGGACTTAGTTGCTTAAACAAGTGTACTGTGCTCTTTGAGATGTCCTAGAAAATCCTCTATCCGTAAGAACACGTCTAACAGATGAGAAACTCATACCTGGCAGCCCTGTGCATGCTCAGCCCACCAGCATTTGTGTACCTGACTTATCCTCTCTCAATGCACTGTTGCAATGGAATCCTGCTCCTCCATATTCTAAACCTCCAGATCCTGATAAAAGCAGGAATCCCTGTCCCCACAGCTGGTGGTGGCAATCAGTAAATAGTAAGCTCTTACAAGGAAAGAAGTTCTGCTAAGGACATATTCTGAATCTGAATGTCCCCTAAACAGAAGCTCTGAGTGAAAACAGCAAAAAAAGTCAAGACATACCCAATTCTGTGTAAGCTGGTTGTTGCCAATTACGTCAGAGCTCAGTTCAGCTCATCCAGGCTTTTTGGCAGACACGGGAAATTTCAATGGAATAGGAAAGCCTACAGAGAAAGCATCAAGGCATAAAGCATGCTTTAGTGGAGCACGCTTCAAAAAGAAATACATGAACTTTATGCTTAGACAAGGGAAAAAAGAAAAGTCTTTGGAACAACAAAATCTCATCACTCTGATCAGAAATCATCCCTCATATTCCTGGATTTCGTTGTATTCCCTGCAAATCAATCCTAGCTGTTTTTGTATGTGCTCCATCCTGGTCATGGTTATTGTAAACAATTTCAATAGCAAATATCTATAGAAAGAACTGTCTGTGAGATAGCCATTCTTCAAATTCCTTGTTGGGAGAGACTGGGAAAGGCTGACTTTAATGCATATACTGTCTGTGAGCTCATCAAAGAATAGATATTGGAACCCTGAATAATGTATATTTTATGCACTGCAGATAGCCATCCACTGTAGATTTTACCACAAAACCTAAAATCTCACAATATGTTATTTCTGTGTTAAACTAAAAAAGCTCTTTTTCTGTCTAAGCACCACTAAGTAGTGAATTGCCTAGTGATCTTGAATATAAGGACATTTGGCATCTGGTTTTGATGGAAAACAAACCCCATCATCTGTCCATGGCTTGTAATTATCCCTTTTCAATGATTTTCCTGACTGCGTGACTGAAAAATTATCCACCTGCAGCTCGAAAAGACAATCTCCATTTCATCCTCCAGAGGTAAAACATTCCACAAAAGATCAGGACTGCACCTCAGGCAGGGTGCCTCTGCATTAGCAAAAGGTGTGTGTTGTACACATCTGCCTACTTTTCTGTATCTCAAAAAACACCAGTGTAAACTGTAATTACATGTATTCAGAGAGAAACAATATCCAGTATGAACATGTTTATGAGAAAAGAAGACTCTCTGATTCAGAATTCAATGTAATTTGAGCCTGACTAATTGAAATCCACGTGTTTCTAATGATCATGCCTTTGCACTTCATAGAATCAGCATAGGAGTCTTTCATTTTTATTGTAAATCTAATTTGGCTCTTCCAAATAATTAAAGAATTCATGTGATGCTTTTTAAGTGACACTCAGTGATCAGTCATGGGGGCTGCTTGGAATGAGAGAATGGCTTCTAAAATATGGAGTAGCTCACATGGAGAGCATTACCATAGGAAAAGCACCTCTGAGGAGAGCTTGACAGAGTGCAAGTGACTTATCTATTTGGAAGATGCAAGATGTATAGCAGCTGACTTGGCGGGAGCCAAGGAAAAATGTGATAAGTGAACACCAAATAACCAGAGATGCTACAAGTGCTGAGTGATAGCAACATTTCAGCATAATCCTTCTCAGGAATGGTGTCATATCCTCTGATATATGCTGAGCTGGTGTCTGGCTTTGCTCTATGCCACAGAAAATACGCAGACAATAAGAGAAAATATTAGTGTGTGTGCATGCATGTGTGAGACAGCGAGCGGGGAATACAAACCAGTGACCTTTAATGGATGGAGTCACAAGCAATCAGCTTCACATCATAAGATCAACTGAATGTCAGAAGCTTTTCAGAGTGGCAACACTGTTGGATATTCCCATTTAGCTTAAATTTTTGAGTTTCATAAGTAGGATGGTTCCACCAATATATTTTGGAAGTTCCTGTGAAACAATGGGAAAGATCCTGGACAATGGTGGTTTTGTACCAGGATGTCTGCATCTGGTAAATTTACAATTATCAACCTCATTTTAACAAAATGTAGATAGACTACTTTTTTCTTTTTTTTTTGGGGGGGGGTCTAGGGGAGCATCACCACAATTCAAAACCTTCCTCTCCCACCTTTGAGGGAACAAGTTGTCTATATGTCACATTTACTTAGCCTTTATTACAGCTAGTTTTGAGCAAATGTAAGGTGTTTTGTGTTTCTTCTACATAGCAGAAGCCTGTAAAAGAAATGAAGATTTGTCTGGTCCTCTTTGTTTCATTTCAGTTTCCCCTAGGTTTTGAGGCTCTTGTGTTTCCAATGCTTCCAAGATATTTGCTCCACAATGCATTTGCTTTTAAAGTCTCACTCTTTTTTTGTTAGTTTGTTTGAGGTTTGTTTTTTCCATAGAAGTTGTTGAGTAAACTATTTGAAATTCTGGTGTAGGCAATACCAAAGCAGAACAAAATAGTATCAGCTCTTCTCGCTCCAGGTTTTACAGGACTAAATATGCCTTTTTACCTTTTTCTCATCAAAATCATCTTCAGTTCCAGAAAAACTGCTGCTGTGGGACCAACCAGGTACTATTGAAGTATTTTTCTAATGGAAAAGTTCTCTGTGAGGAAATGGGGATCTGACTAAGCTGCTATATTTCACAGACAAGTCTTGATTACACAGGACTTTTCTGTGCCTCTTTCCTGTGAGGCTCAGGAGCAGTGCTTCAGTTTCACAATATAACAATGTGCAATTCAGTTAGCTCAGTCTAATCCAATCCATTGCAAACACTTTTACAAAGCATTTTGGCATTATCAAGAAGTTTGAAACTTATGGTTTCTGAAAAACTTCAAATCTTAACCTTTCAGTCAACTCAGTTCGAAATTCTGACTTTTAGTCAGTTGTAACATGGGTGGATGGATGGTATGCTGAAGAGAAATTTTGATGCCTTTCCAGAAATTCTGGGTTTGTTTACAATCTGTTACTAATCCAACACTGAATTTTAGGATCATAGAAATTGCCACTTAGATTGAAGGGAGCTATGGCCAGGTTTATGAGGCAAGTTTAAAAATTCAGAAAGAAAACAATAAAAAACAACAATTAAGCTATGATGCACCACAGGCCAGACAGACATCTCCTATTGTGGTTGTCAGTTTCTTAGGTAATTTGCAGCTGGAGGAACCTGGGAGCTGTATCAATGTCTGATAAATACTTAAGGAATCCCAGCAGCACTCTAAGCTCTCTTGCTACTCTCTTGCACTTGCCTCAATTGCTGCTAACAATTATTGCTTGCAATTGCTCCATGGAGGGAAGAGGAATCAGTGCAAAAGGAGGTCAGAGAGCTGAGAACAGAACTAATGTGCAAAAAAGCTTCCACTGTTGTATGTGATGGTGTTGTGATCCTGTGCACTAGTTAATTTTTGGCAGCGCTGCAGTTTCTGTGCATTGGTTTTGGTGGTGCTATTGAAGCTGGAGCTCAGATTTAGAGGAAAAAAAGGGCTTTTCCCTGTTAGTGTCTGCTCAGTGAGTATCTTCTGAGGGATGTAAAACCCTATATTTCTGGAGGGGTTTTTGCTCCTTGTTTGAGTGCAGATTCTAGATAGATGAAGACATTCTTTGAGTTTTCCAAGAGCACGGTCCTGAGCTTCCAATATACCTTGTTTATCTGTATTTTTGGAATCAAGAAAGGTCTTGATTTCAATTGCTTCTATCCAAGCTGGAGTGTGCCCTGAGCATGCATTGTCTGTCAGACATACTTGTGCATGACATGCCACTTTCCATGGGAAAGAAGCTGGCATGAGGATCAGAAAGGGACCGGAATTATCTTCCATCAGCTCCTCACCCTAGAGCACCAGGGAGCTGCACTCCCAGTTTGTACCCAAGTTCACTTTTTATTTAGACACAGCAAGGATTTTCCAAAATTAATCCTTGGAAGTTTTTGTCATAAACCTGCTTTTTATAATTCTTCCATTAATTTTGAACAGCATCCAGTCATGATCGCATGCACCAGTTTAATCATGCAATGGCTACATCTAAAATCTACAAAGACCTCAGCCTTCAAGTCTAAGTTTTCTATAAAGACATCAAAGTTGAGCACTATTTACATTATACAACTTGCTCTTTCTCCACATTAGAGCTGGACTACTCCCTCCAGAAATGTGCTAAATGCTCTTTGCAATAAAAAGCAGCTTCTGGCCAGAACATGTTCCTTTTTAACACTCAGGTCATAAAGTGCCTATTAAAAGGACATTAAAGCCAAAGAAAATCTATCCAAAGCGCTGGATAAGGCCCATGCTGGAGAATATGCTATATAAGCATGCTCATAAATCATTAAAATTAAGATTGGATCTATCATTAATAAGTAAAGTTCAAGGACAGCCTTTATCTTGTTAAATTATCCAAATTTTGCTGTCTATTAGCATACCATTTAGAACGTAAGAATGGCTGTAGGGTTTTTTTCACCCTTCTTGGTAATGACATATTATGCAGAATAAAAAGCCTTAGCAACTGTTCTAAGACGCAATAATAATGCTGGAATTATTCTTTGGGGGAGGTTGTTGTATTAAGCAGCAAGTAATTAATGGTAAATTGCACTGGAAATTCTTGGAAAAAAGACAAATTACACACGCTTTTGTACTCATACCCAGCAAGTCCCATGTAATTAACAATATTAAGATAAATATGAGAAGAATTATTAATGATGAGATTAACTTCACATCGTAGTGCAAACAGATGTATTTCATCTGTATATGTGGTAGGAATTGAGATTTAGTTGTAATTACTAAAAATACCTGACATTATTTCTTCGTGGAAATTCACCACAGAGCTATCGATTATTATTCAGTCCCTGACATTTGTGCTGTGACTTCTGTCCCCACAGATCAGCTTTGCTGAGTGGATTGAGGGGTATTTTGTTGGAGCTGAAATGCTTGAGAATATGAAACACTCACTCTAGATGATGGGGGTCAGACCCTCAGTAAGCACCAAGCTGCAGTGACCAGGCAATAAATCATGAATCACTGTCAGAGAAGGGGGCTGACCCACTTAGCACTCTATTCATTTCAGGTTCATGAGTTAACTCACCATTAAAAAACAAGAGCAAGCAGAGAATTGCCAGAAATGAAAAGGCAGCACATAACAGAAGACAACTATTTCAGCCAGGAAGTGAAGGTTGGTGTACCCAGACAAAATTCCAAAGGCAAGAGGTGCAATTAGCTGAACAGTTTCCTCATTGGAATTAGTCTTCAATAGTGGAAGTAATTATTCTGTGCATCCTGGATCTTTTAGGCATAGGAGGAAATCGAAAGACTATGTTGGGATTCAGGAAAAAAGTTTTCAGTTTTTTGATTTAGTTCAGTGTATTTGTACCTCAGTTTCCCCACCTATACCAACTTGCTATGGCATTTTGAAGTATGTTGACAGTATGAACTACATGAGGGCAGTTTTACTCTTGTTCCCAGACAGAATCGTGTCTGCTAATATCAGCTGAAGGGCTATTGCCTTGTGGGAAGGTCCACACATCTCAAACCACTAAGACCATTTCTTCTATGACTTCCCCAACCACTGATTTTCCTGCCTCCCTAAGAAGCTCCTTGAATTCTGTTTAATTCTGGGGTCTGACCAGCTATTACAGTAGACTTTGCCTATGTTCACCTTGATGCAGGCCCTTCATACAGTGGCTGAATTTGGGGATGAACAGAACATCACTTTGGTGCCAACTGTGAGCATTTTGCTTAATAAAACCACGACCAAGAAGAAAGAGAGTTGTGTTTACATGAGCACAAAGGCTTAGGGACAATTTATAAACCCTGCCTCATTCAACCTCACTGACACAGAAGAGCAAGCACTAGAGCTTGGAGGTTAATTAATCAAGGCTCTCAGAAATGCAGATTCTCATGGCTTCAGGTGCCTTTCACCTTTCTTATGGGTCCTGGTTTGAACCCACCTCAAATCAGCAGGGATGGAGGGAAACGAGTGACTTCTGCCTGCTGTGTTCAGCAGTGGCAAGAGCTGGGGACCTCAGCTGAGCCTCTGTTTCATTAGGCACCCACAGGTCTGCTGTCAGAGCAGCAATTAGCCATCCCAGTGGGCAGGCTTGGGCTGGGTGTGTGTGGGAACACAGATATGGGATGGAGCCTGGCCAGGTCGTGCTGCTCCATGCTCAGCTGGACACTGCAGTGTCACCATGTGCTTGGTACCTGCTCTCACCCTCACACATTCCCTTTCTGAGGGAAAGGTGAACTAAAGGATTTCATTTTCCCTGCCAATCAAGTAGAGTGATGGCTCTCATGAGGACCCAACTGCACTCAAAGTCATTCAGCTCTTTGCTAGCCATAGGAATAATAGAAAATGTTTCTGCTCTTGAATGATTTCCCTTTGATTTTTTTTTTTTTTTTTTTAATATAAAGACACTTCTGTGGCTTTTTCAAGGTAAAATAATTATCTCCTGAATGTAGAGGTGGCAGATTGTGTGTCTCTTCAGAGACTTCTAAAGCTTTGCTATGGGGTCTGTATTTTCTGATATATCTGTGCAGTGTCTGACACACAAGGATTCCACTTTTGGTTAGGGTCTGCAAATTGGTCCTTCAAGGGAACATGAGGATACTATATCATTATTAATACAACTTTATTTATTTTCATATGAGTGCACTGCAATTCTGACAAACTACATCCCTTTCTTAGGATTTGAAAAATCTTTATGCAACCTGAGCCAAGACAGACACAGAGGTAGGGGACTATTAGAAGAAACAGTGGAGACCACTGGAGACAAGAGGAAGCAAAACTATTAGAGAAGAGAGGACCTTGGGGATACATTTTCTGTTATTCTTCTTTTACAGTACTGAATTAAGTTGTTTAAACCTATAATTTGAAGGGTGTGTTGAGGAAAGCATGCTTCTGGAGATGTTTAATGCGTTTTTTAACCTGTTTTTTGTGGTAACAAGATGATTTTTTAGCTGTCTCTGGTGGTTACATCTCACATTTCTTTGCTGCCAAAATGGTGCCTCATATTTTCTTTAACTGTGGGATTTCCATAGGTCTTTTTAGTTTCTAATGTGCCTGACAATACAAAAATGAAAGTACTTGGGAACCTACACATAAATAATCGACCCTTTGCATTTTTTGAGGAACACAAAAGGTTTACACTTAAAAGCCCTCAGGAAATGAAACATTACTCATGTGTGACCTCCACAGTGTGCTGCACTCTTGGCTGTGCACATCCCTCAAGCCTGGCTTCATGTCCTCAGCAGTAATAATGACTGAGAAGACACCAAGACTAATGATTTTTTTTTACTGTGTCCACAAAAGTGCTGCTTTAGCAACTGTAACTTCTGCTTTAAATGAAGATGTCATCAAAGCAAAGGGCAGCTCTGCGTTTTTCTGTGACTATGGCAGTACCATTACTGTTCAGAAAAATGACAGAGGAATGGATTTACTCTTTTAAGGGCTCCTCAATCAGTCACCGGATTCAGCAGAGAAGTGTTTGCCTAATTTATTGAGGAAGCAATCAGTCACCAGAAAACACATCCCATCCATTAAAGTAAATCTTTGGGCCTCTGCCCAGTTCAACCCACTGACCTGACAGGTCTCTGTGAGGGTAGCCCAGACTGCTGGTGCCTGACATTTGGTGGGGTTTTTGTTTGGTTAGTGCCCAGACTGCTGGTGCCTGACATTTGGTGGGGTTTTTGTTTGGTTAGTGGCCTCAGAAGCAGCGTGGAAATGATAGCATGGGGAAGACACAAGTCTTGAGAGACATCTGGGAGATGCACAGAGAAAGGGGTCTGATCATTGTGTCTGCTGTGGAGAGGGTGAAGACTTGTGGGCTTGCATTCCTGAGACAGAGAGATCCAGGCGAGGCTTTAGGAAAGAAATGTCTAACAGGAAGGATCCTTACAGGTTTTAAAGGTGTCATCTAAGCATACTAAGTGTAGTTCAGTCAGTTTTCAGAGCAGGCAGGATGTGGTATTCCTCTAGGCCATTATGGTAGCTTGAGATAGATATCACTATGCCAAGATTTTTATGTTCCTTGAAAGAAATGTTCAGAAAGCAGGAGGATGTTGAGGTTTAGAAGTCTCATAATCAGCTCATACTGGAGCCATCCCAGCCTTTGTGGCTTCAGGCCACTTGCCCAGCTGGGGGGATAGAAGAGAAGGTGGCCCACAGCCAGAACCCCATGTCCCTGCTGGTCTCTACCAGGTGTCATCCCTCATTGCAGTGAACTCACAGTTCATCCACACAGGGCATCCTATGATCCCTGCAGGACTTGGTACTGAGGCTTGTCTTGACTACCTCTCACAACTGCTTTGCAGATCCCTCTCCTGAGTGTCAGGATCTCCATCCTTCACTTGCCATTAGAGGTCAGTTCCAGGACCCAGGAATGGTCTCCCAAGCTTTTCTGGAGGCCAGGATTTGGCTATGAGTACTAGATAGCAAACTTAACCACTGGAAATGAAGAAACTCAATGCACACTGACCTGATCCTCCTCTGTTGTTCTCGCCCAGTGATACATCAGACCATCACAGAAATGTTCTCCTTGCCCATGTCTTGTGGGAGTAAACCAAACAGCTCTTAGCAGTGACTGGTGCAAAGCACTGGCCTTCAATCCCCCAGCATCCTCAAGAATAAATATATTTTACTGCAAACTGATCAGCTCTACAGTGATCATTCTGTAGGTGACTGCTGTGCTTAGGAGAGTCATTCTCCTTCAAAAAAGGGCTAACTGCAGCAGAATAAATAATAGGTTAAATAGCCATATAAGCTATAATAACAGTCTAATGAAAACAATTTCCAAGGTTGAACACTACTGTTTCATATATGCCTTGTTGATTGAATGTCCTGAATTTCTACTCTCATGGACAATAGTAAAAGAGGAAAGAATGGAGTAATAGATATTCGATATTGGAAACTTAATGTATTTCACTTCGCTGATTTTGTTATTTTTCTTAACAGTCATCCCTGAAATATTGCTATGACTAACATCAACTTCCATTAAAAAAAGAAGTTGGTTTTGACCCCTCATAGTCACACAAAAAGTGAACTTGTGAGCTGTGAGCAAAAAACTACAAGGCACATTTCTTCTTTTTAAAAAAATGAAACAAAACAAAAACCACCAACCCCCAAAAAACGCCTGAAATGCCAAAGTACAAAACATATTTTTCTTTACCTTTTCTCCTTTTAAACTCGTGTCATGATTTTGAGACACATGGCTCCCGGTAGGTGAAATCATTAGATTAAAAATACCGCGTATGTCAGCAGGCAAAGAGATATCACTTCTAACAGGCAGGGCCGCTCTGCAGCCGTGTTGTCATACTATTGATTTCTTTTGAAGTCTGCATCTTTTCTATTGACTTTCCCAGCAGTGGAGATATTTCCTGTATTTTTTTGTATCAGTCGTGCTGGGATCTAGAGCTGAAGCACAGGTCCCTGCCCTTTTTATTTGTATTTCAGGGGCTCTATAGCACCTATATAGGTGATCAAAAGATTCCTGTAAAGACTGAAGAGAAAGGTCATTTTTAAACTAAATCCTCAGTTTTCAGTTAAATTCTACATTTGTGTCAAAAAATGTGTCTTTTAAATTCAGAAAATATTCTTTTTTCAAAGCATTAAAAGTTCAAAATCTTACATAGTTAAACCAGGAAATTTTTCTCCCTCCAAGTGAAGACCCTCCAGCCTTCTTCCTCTGGGGTACATCTCCAACACTTACTGCATCTCCAGAAATTGTTTCTACTCTCATAAGCCCCAAATACATAATTTCTTTTTCCCAGAAGCACTGGAGGTGCATCCTATAATGTGTTATTCTCAAGATGCTTCTTTTACAAAGATATTTGAGGCATTTCAGCTACAGGTCCTGTGAGGTACAGTGAAAGAGCTCAATATCCTCCCCAGTACTTTCTGTCATGGTTCCACTGTGTACACTAATCCTTCCAAGTAGGTGACTTCAGTCCTGGGATTTTCTTTCTCATTCTATTGATCTGACAAAGTTATTTTTTAAGCTCCTTGACGTATTGTAAACCTTATCTACTCACTCAGGCTTTTGCTGGAGGCCAGGAGTTGGAGACGGTTGAATTTGATTTTGCAGGTGCGAGGGAATTCATTTGAGCTGGTTCTTAGTAAATTTTGTATCTTTTTAATTGGTGCTTTATCAGTCTTGTACATGCATCCAGAAGGAATCTGCACTGGGTCATTTTTTATGGTGTGAAAAATAAATAAAATGACATTGTTTCCCTTCATCCCATGCATACTTTTCACCTGTGGAGTCTTATGTAAGAAGTAGTGTGGATTCTTGTGGGGTCACTAATTGTCCCAGAGATGGAGATCCCAGAAGAGAATTCACCTCCTTAGCTACATCAGGTGTTAGTCTGCCCATGGGCACATACCCTTTAGATGGAGATTGACTTGCATTTGACATTTTCTGGTGCCACCTCTGTTGTGCAGAAACAGAACTGTGAGAACTCTTTTTCCTTGAAAATGGAATGATATCATTTCACAGCTTCTCATGATGCATTCCATGGGACTCCATTAGAGAAACTTGCTTTCCTTAAAAAAAATAGTGAAAGACAGCATAAAGTTGTTTAAATATGCTTTGCCACATTTGAAATTTTTCATGAATGGTGGCAGTAGTGTTGCAAAGCTTTAAGTTTGCCATAGCCATATAGTTTAATTAGCAAGACTTTATGTAAGCTGAATCTAGCAATCATAAAAGAGACAAGGCTCCATAAAAATGGTTTAAAAAACTAACCAACTTCCTGACAGAAGCAAGTGTCTGCCAGACGTAATATCCATGCTCCATTCAGCTCATATCATGTATGTAAGTGTTAAGTTACCTCTCGAGGATTTTGAGGGCAAAGAGACCATTACAATCAATGATTTATTGTGTTAGCAAGTGCATGCATTTCAATCGGCTCACCACATCCTTTCAGAAACATTTTAGATAATTGCTCCTTATTGCGAGTTACTTTTGCTGTTAGTGAACCATTTGTAATGTGGGGGTGAGTAGGAACTTAGTACAAACCTTTTCCTTGAAAACTTTTCTTAAGGTATCATTCACAGTGTGTGCATACAGAATCATTTGGTAAAGGATCAGTTAAAGCTGATGGTAAACTCCAGGACTCTTTTTAACTAGAGAAAGGAGTTTTGCAGGTGTCTGGGGTTTTTATTTCTGCTGAATGTTTTCTCCATTTTCAACTTTTTTCTGGTTTATTTACCAAAACATATTGGTCTAGACAAATCCCAGACTGGGTATGGAAGACTCTTGCTGAATTTCCAAAGAGCCAATTGGTGTGAAGATGATGTTGTTGTTTGAATAAGCACTATATGTAAAATCAAAACTTTCATTTGTACTTTTTCCTTTGTGATTCCAGTTCACATTCCAGCATAGCCTCATATTGTGCACATTGTGAATATTTCTGAGAATTTTTACAAGAATACACTTTCTGAATGTATGAAGGGCTCATCATTTTTTGATCTATTTCTCATTTTCCTCGAACTTGTTTCTGTCTTCTTATTTCACTCCTCAAGTTCTATGCTTTCTCTCCCATGTTGATAAAGGCTCTTTATGAATTTCTATTTCTTTTACATTCCTTCCTTTCCCCTGAGTTCCTTTTTTCCTCTTTAGTTCTTTGATTGCTGCTGGGGGCTAAGGTTATAATTTAGTCAGCCTGTTCTGCTCTGCTGCATAAAAAAATCCTCTCTTTTCCTGGACAGTAAACAATCCTTGAGCCTGCCTGCCTCTCTTTTAGCTTACTCTTTTTTTTTTTTTTTTAAATTATTATTATTCTGGAGTCTTGTTCTGCTGCTTCAGTGTCCTCTCATCATTCAGTGGAAGTACTTTCCTTCCTCTGACCTCCCTGCCTTCCCTTCTTGAAGCCTTACACTGGTGGGCTGCATGTGACACAATAGAGTGGAATGTCTATTGTCAGAGATTGTGAAGAGATGATCAACCCCAGGGCCATCTCTCCAACAGCTATACAGACAGGGATTCCTTCTCCTCTTCCCCTGTGCCTCTAGCTGTAATTTGAAAGTCTGAATTCTCATTTGAAAGCTCCAGCCCTTGCAGAAGGACAGCTGCAGTAGAGTGGATGTTGATTTGTTTTAGTGAAATGTGACTGAGAACCGGCAAACACAGGATGAGGATCAGCAGTGAAGGACCATGTGAGCAGGGGGCCTGGCCACCTAAAACACTTTTGCAGTTATGGGTTGATTAGGCCTTCAGTCACGTACCTTAATGAACATTTTTATGGTGAATTACCACTCATTAAGTTTGTTTCCAGGATGGCCATTAAAGAGGCTTTTTGCACTTTTGCAACTAAGGGTAACAGATCAGTGATAAATCCTGACATAGATGACTTCTTGATGCTCAGCAACTCATTTAAAATCTTTAGGACTTTAATTCTGTAAACTGGCAATGGTAATAACCTTTTAGCTGACCCTGCTCATTTAAGATTATGAATTTTAGGAGGTGTCTGACTGAACAGCGCCTAGACAGACACTAGACCTCATGATGCAGAAACCACACAAAAACTTGAATCCACAGTCCAGTGACTCTCTAGGTTTGTGATTTATCAAAGCTTCTACATCTGTAGTTTAGCAGGAACTCAGATTAAGATTTTAATCTTGAAATTGAGACTCATCTGAAGTCCTCATGGCGCAAGTAACTTCACTGATATACACATGAAAACGTTGTGGAACAAGTACTTTAGAGCAAATGTGAAAAATCAGTGCAAGATATGAAAACCAGGAAGCAATTTTGTATACTTCCAACTCAAAGACACACCTCCTATCCCCATTTTTTAAATAGAGAAACAATCCATTTGTGCTTCTTTACCTCTGCTTACTGTTCTAGGCAGAGACACCGCTCCTACATTAATAAAAGGTCCTTAGCCTGGAAGAAATAAGGAAACTAAAATGGAAAGAAGAGATCATTACACATCACAGAGAGCACATTAAGATTCAGCAATTCAGAAGTTAGAGAATTTGCAGAAAGAGCAGATATTACCTCGGAGGGGGCAGTGTTTCCCTCTTAAAAACGAGTTTGGGGGTCTCAGGAGCACTTTTAATATCAAGATACTCTTGTTTGCAGAACAATGCCTGGCACTAGATGGCTAGCTGGTTGCCACAACTGTAAGAGCAAACTCCAAAAGTGTGAAGCACAAATACAGGCTTAGCCTGGGAAAACAGATTTACTTGAACAATGTAGACAGTCTGGTCCTCTCTCACATTTTACTTTATTTGACCTAATTATAGCTGCATTTCATTCAACAATGTGCAGCAGGAGTGCAAAGGTTTCTTTCCAACCAAGCTTACAGCAAAAAATCTGTATCCTCTCCAGCTTCAGGGAATAAAAAACATTGTATAATTCTCAATTTTTAGTGAGGGTAAGTACTACCTCTAGCTATCGCTCCTCATTCTTTATGCAGCTAAAAAGGTATCAATTCACTGTAGTCATCCCAACCTTATTAGGACATCAGCCTGACTCCTTGTCTACTGATATTTAGGAAAAAAACAATCTTATTCTTGCAAATCTCTGGGACAGAATTCTAATATTTCCTAACTAATCTTCAAGCCTCTGTGTGAGGAAATCTGAACTCATATAGAAATACACAAATGTGTGAAAGATAGTTTAACCCAGTGACAATGTGTATGAGATTTATTCTGGTGTTACCTGTTCCTATAATACTGAGTTCAGTGGCTGGCTTTTGCTATTGACTACTGTGCTTCTGGATCTTGAGGGTGTTATTTTGATTTATTTTTCATCTGCATCAGATGGTGCCATCACAGACTTGTGCACACACATTTCTGTTTGCATGTAGGTACTTTTTCTCTTGTATAAGGTACAGCAGTGAATAAAGAGTATATTAAGGTGTATGCCCTCCTTTTACATACAAACTCCACCACAGCCTCACACGTGTACACTCTCCTACTGTTAATGTGTGTAAGAAAGAAACTCTGTGCCATTCATTATTGTTTAGTATCTCTTAGTATTTTTTTATTCTTTAGAAAAATCTCAGATCCTCAAATACAAAAAAGATCTCACATGAAAAAAATGCAGAGAGAAAAGTTTTTCTTTTGAGATGATAATAAAAAGCAGAAGGGACTGGAACAATGTGCCATTACTATTTCTCATTTTTTTCCTCTCATTTTATTTGCAAGATTCATTCAAAACTGAATAGTTGATGGGTAAGTTAACATGGGTAGAAATAGATTTTAAAATTGATTAAATACAAATTTGAAGTTAACAACCTAAGAATAGGCCAAATCCACAGAGAATACTGAAACAAACATCAAAAGGCACATTTCAGGGCAGATAGTGTTAGGAATTAAAAAGGAAATTTGCTATTGATTCTGGGCTGCCTTCTGTGGCAGTCCCATTATTGCTCAAGTCCAAGCAGCTTGAAATTTTCCTCACGCCCCTTTCCTTGTGTGTTGTTGTATCTTCATGGTCCCCTTACTGCTCTTGCCTATCTTTTCTTTAAAAAAAACTATTGCTGTTTTCCAATGGATAGACTTGAGTGGAGAGTTGCTACCCTTCAGAGAAGGCCTAATCAACATAATCAGCCTAAGTTTACCTGCAAAAAATATAAATCCAAGTCAATAGTGTTTAGGAATTTTTCCTAGATGAGACAGGAATGGTTTCCATGCTCCATCAAGTGGAAGCCTAGGTGTGCATGATTTTGTCTTCAATGCAAACAGAATAAATTCAAAATAATTCGTATTTATACCTCATGCTTTAAAAAGGTCAGATTCTCAGAGACAGAAAAAATTATGAGCTAAATTTGCAAAGATAAAACATTATAAATGGGAAAATGTAAAATATAATTGGCACTTGTTTACGAACATTTCACTAATTGTGTCAAAAGGTCACAATCACATACTTTGAGGAAAACACTGCTTAAAAAAATACACAGCTCTACTCTGATTGAAAAAGAAAGTAGCCAAATTTGAATTTATTTATATACAAATGCATATACAAGTTCAATGGAAACAAAGAGAAATGTAGAAATTTGTAGTCAGCAGATGTAAAGTTCACACCAAAATAATTTTTTTAATTATGTCAAAACCATGAGAAACATAATAGCATAATAAATTGCTGGGAATTCTCAAAATTACTGAAATAAAATTTTCTCCATATTACTAAAGCAAAGTTTTCTGTCCCAGATTTCAGAGTCAATGAATATTAACATCAGATGTGTGCTGGTTTTGGTCAGGGCTGAATTGATTTTCTTCACAGTAGCTGCTGGTATGGGGCTGTGTTTAGGCTGGAGTTAAACCATGACAGATGATCACCATGATGAAGAAATCATTGCAGCTGCAATCTGGGATAGAGTCAAGGAGAACCTTTAAAATCAGCAGATACAGAGAGCTTACAGCTAAGAAAAAGAAAAGTAGTGATCAGTGACAATCAATACAGATTGATTCTAGGAAGGCAGGGAATATCCCAGAGAACTTGGATGAAATCACAACAGTACCAATACTTTGAAAAAGACAACAGGCTGATTTGGGTAATTACAAGTTAGTCAGCCCACCATCAGTTCTGGCAAAGTAACAGCATGTCTGACACATAACTATAGTAATAAAAGTTAATGAGGGGAGAATAACAAATGCCAATCAACACATTTTAATGAAAAGGGTATTGTTTAACTGAATTTATACTATTATTTAAAATGAAATTTTGTATCTGTTTTATCAGTGTAATATTGTTGCTATAATAGGCTTTCAGACATTTGCAATGATACATGGTGTATTTGTAAGCTAGAGTGATATAAAATCAATGGGGCACACATTCAATGCATTGAGACCTAGTTCTCAAAATCTAATTACAAAAAGAGATTTTTTTTCAAATGTCTGTGTTTCCCACAAGAATCCGGTCAGAGAAACACTATTCAACAAATATATCCACAACTTGGAAATAAAAACTAGAATGTAATTATGGATTGAGTCTATAAATAACATGAGCTTGGGGGAGCATGGAAGGGAACAGATTGCTGAGTGATGTGGCTGTTTGAAGATATCAAGCAAATAGCATGTGCTTCAGCTGAGCCAAATCAAAGTTTATATGTCTGAAAAATAAAAATATAGGTTATACACATAGCAAGGATGACTTTTGAAGGCAGTGTCACAAAAGAAGTCATGGGGACCATTGTCTTCATGCTTACTGAGCATGATTCAAAAAGCTAGTGTAACCTTTGAGCATTTAAATGTGAGAGAACTCAGCAGGGGTAGTGAGGTTAAATTAACTCTACATTTGGCACTGGTGAGATTGCTGCTGGAACACTATTTGGTTCTGGTGTCTACACTTCAGATGGATATTGATGAATTGGAAGGGATTCAGAGAAGAGCTTACAGGCTTGGGAAATGTGCCTTGCTGTGAAATATTCAAGCAACTCTATTTAGTTATCAAAGAAGGCTTAGAGAATGACCTGATTGCAGTCTAAATATATCCATAGGGGGAAGGGAAGGGGCAGAAGGCATAATTTTGATAAGGCTCTGCAGTGTAACAAACTAAGGTGAAACAATGACTGGTAGTTCAAACAAAATAAATGCCAACTGAAAATGAAGTGTGAATTTGAATAGTGAGCAAATGAACCTCTGGAACAACTTGCTAAAGGATGCAGTAGAGTTCCCATCATAGGAAGTTTTAAATTCAACAATGGATTTGTCTCTTCTGAAGGGAAAAAAAAGAAGACAAGAAAAAACATTATGGTTCTTGGATATGGAATCAGAATGAGTAGTGTGAATGCCTCGTGTTAGACATGTCGTGCTAGACAATCACTGGGGTCCTTTCTACCCTTAAAAAATCCATGAATCTTTTTCTCCACACTGACTTCAGGGGATGAAATTGAGCCAAGAGAAATAGAGCCAGAATACAAAGTAAAACCCTCTAGCAATGACTTCCATTTATTTCTGGAATGATGTCCCAAGATGAGAAGGGGGGAGGCCTTACTAGCTTATTTAAAAGAAAGGTAGTAAATATAAAGGGAGAAGTATCTCAACACTGAGACAGCAACCAGGGAAAAAAATCTCACACACCTTTTCTTATCCTGGTTTTTCATATTGAGGATTTAATGGATCTACAGCTGGAAATGAAACAACACATCTTCAAAATCTAGTTTATTCCTCAAAGCTGTCAGTCCCAGATATTTGCCTGCCAGGAAAAAGGTAATCCACCTTGCCAGTGGTGACCACTGTTCCCATCACTACTTTATAGATTAAACTGGGAACTGAAAGGTGGAGTTGGCAAATGCCTCCACAGCAGAAACACGGAAGAGACATGAGGGTACTGAGAGTGTTTCTCTGCCCTGTATTGACTGGAGGTTTGTTTGAAACCTGTCCCTCTTGTTATTCTCCCAGTAATTATTCATCTCCCATCCTGTCCCAGCCTGTTTCTTTTAGCATCCTTTTGCCATGAGCTGACATCTGCTTTCTGAGGACAGTCTGTCTTTTAGGAGGACATGAAAGCAATGTATCAAAAATGAAGGTTTACCCTTGATGAACGTCTGCATGCACTGATGTCAGTTTACATCTCAGAAAATGTAAACATGGAGGACGACAGGCTATTTCAATTAAAAGTAAATATTCCCACAAAAAGAAATTGCTATAAATTTTCTACAGCCAGCTTTCTGCAGTGTTCTAGGGAGAAGCCTAAATAGCTTAAAGATGGATTGTGATATTCTTACTGTGATTACCTACAACATCAAAGAACTGGTGTGGCTGAGGTTCTTTCAGGTTGTGCTTCTGTGAGACAGACTTCCATTTCTAACTTTACTTTACATATTCCTCTACTTTGGGAGGTCTCTGGTGGCTGTGTAGTTCTTATGCAGTATCAATCCATATGCCTAATGCAGTCTGTCGTATTTAGAAACTCACTGCTCTTGTATTCATGACATGCAAGCATCTGTCACTCAAACCCGCTCATAAATCTAAATTCACTAATAGGACTTCTACAAGTCCCTATTTATCAAAGAGTAGAGTTATGACCCTGGAATAAATGGCAACAATGATGTAGCTGCAGCTTATAAAGTGGCAAAAACTCTGTTGCACCAGAAAGCTGAAATACCAAATTAATAAAAACTCCCCAAACCCTGCATGTTAGCAGTCATTTTCAGTGAGAGGAAAATTAATTGAAAAAGGAAAAAAATGGAGCAAATATATCACTTTTTTCGAACCCAGATTATGACCACCAAGCTTGAAAACATGTTCAGTTTTTATGATTCCCACAATATAAATTGCCAGACCTTTCAGTTTCTGTCTGCTTGATTTTCTCTTGGAGGAGAAGGAAAAAAAAGAACAAAATTATGTGCTAGACTAAAATGTTATTTTTTTCTCTTAAAAACATAAAGTAAAAAATAGTGTTGTTATAATCCATATTAAGGCTGTGGCAGTTGTTGTCTGAATTTAAGGGATTCTGAGTGTTGGTGCCTCCTTCCAAAAGCAATGGGACACTGGTGAGCAGGGACTTGGGATTTTACATGGAACTGAGACTTCCTAAATGAAAGTTATTAAGGAAGTGCTGAGCAATATTCACAGATACTGGTATCCTTTAACCCTGCTCTCTTGAGCTCGCTGAGCTCTGCTGGCTTGTGCTCCAGGCAAAGTTACAGTGGTTTCAGTTGTGCAGCTAATTGACTGAGACTATGGCATTAACTTGCTGTTGATGAAGTTTAATTGCAAGTGCAGAGTTTGCTGCACTAACATCATTTTCTGAGCATAAGCTGAGTACTTGCCACAGCTGACTGCATCATGGGCTAATACCAGCTCTTCTTCCATCCCAGGCTAAAACACCATCAAACTGCAAGAAAACTTTTTTGTCTTTGTGTGTGTGGATGACTTTTGTTCTTCCTTTCAGAGCATGTTGAAGACACTTCAGTGTGGCAGTTTGGTAGGTCACCTTGTTCAGTAGATCCCAGCATCAGGACTGGGTTTAACTCCAGCTGAGAATCAGTGTAACTCAATGCCCACCAGACACTGGTGACACTTAGGTGTGCTCTTGAGTATTTTCTCACACCTTTTCTGCAGAAGAGTGAGGATTTAGATACCAACAAGTCTGTAACCATCAGCTCAGTTGCAGGGCTGGTGTCAGGCTCCCTGTCCAGGGGCTCAGGGCATGGCCTGGTTTTGCTGCATGGTAGCTCAGGAGCTTTTTCCCAAGCACTTTAAATGTATGTGGTTTACATCATCTCGCCGAGGGTTGGGGCTCCTCAGGGAGTAGGATGTTGCAAGGTAAAGTGCAGCAATGCCAAAATATTTTAAAAGTCTGAGCTTTAGCCAATTATTTTTCAAGGACAGGGTATTCTCAACTCAATCCCAGTGTCTCTGCAGCAAGCACATCTCTGACTCATCAAAATCTTCCCAAAGCCAAATTGATTTCTTTTTTCTTGCTTTTTTTTTCCTTTCACTTTGGCCACCAAAGTCAACAGAACAACCGTGATTTCTTCTCTCAGCTGGGAGCTTATGATGGCTCTGTGGCAGCATTATGGTTTGGGAGGGGAACTTTTCTCTAAGGTGGATTTCTCCAAATGCCAGGGAGCAGCTTTGCAGAGCTTCCCCAGGGCTCCAGGAGAGTTAGAGCAGAACCAGGAAGGATTCCCTTTAATCACTCACCTCAGGTTGCTTGTGTTGCATCAACAGAGTGTTGCTAAATTTTTTGTGCAATGCATAATCCTCCTGAGTCTTGGCCCTTGTGTCCTGGCATTTCTGGTAATGTTTTGGCTGTAGATCTAAATGTAGCCATCTCAGCCTTAATCCTCATGTTTTCTGGAGTGATACAGTGAAAAACTGACAGCTGCTGGTAAGCTGTACTGTATTCTTCCACCCTTCTTTACTGCAAAGAACAGGAAATTAAGGAGCTGTCTCATCAGATTTCCCCAAAGATGTGTACCCTTCTCTTGGTCCTTTTTTTTTCCACAGGGTATCCCACCAGTTTCCTCAGAAATAGAGAGCCACCCCTGAAGATCAGTGGTGCTTGCAAAAAGTGTAGGAAAATGTGTCTTTTTGCTATTAGACTTGATGTTTGGAAGTTATTCTATTGTTCTGTCTGAACTTTGGGCATGATTAGAGCAGGATCCTATCACAAAGCTTAGAAGCACAGCTGGTGTCTAAAGCTTGTACATAAGAAATATGTCCCTGAATAAGCCCAGTTCCAAGGATGCAAGATGCTTTCAAAGACTGCATTGCATTTTGATTCATATTTAAAATACCCCAAAATGTTAGTTTACTAAATATTTTCATTTACACTTAGTCTCTATGCACTATAAATAGTAAAAAGACTGATTAATATTTTACAATTCTATTTTTAGCGCAGGAAACCTTATGCTTCTATTTTCCTGATTATGCCAGCACTGATCATAAATCTGCTTAAAGTGATACTGTGCTCCAGTTTCTGGACAGTAAGAAAATGGTTACAACTTTAATGCCTCAGAGAGCAAAACATGGGAAGGATCATGGAGGCAAAAATGGGAAAATAAGGACAAGGGTAGGTAGAGTATAAAATAAAACATTTTTTTATGGTAGTCCTGAAGAGCAGGTCCTTCCAAACAAGAGGGAAAGTGCTGGTAGAACCTGTTCTACCTTCTTCTGTTTCCCAGACAAAGGACTGATGGAGATTTGCATTCTCCAGATGCAAATCTGAAGTCATGTCCTAGTGCACGCTCAGACAGAACACTTAAAAATAAAATAATAATCCTATTTTCTGGATAATTAACAGTGAGCAATATCATTCTGTGCTTTATATTTTCATTGACATTTTTTATCTCATAGAAAGATGGACAAAATATATTTCAATTATACAGCTATGCATGTCTTTATATTAGGTGGAAATGTTTTAATAGATATTTCAGTTATCCATTGATTGATCTTAATGTATTTTTAATATGCAGGCACCAGTCTCTGCTAACTGAGCTATATCTGCTTCTCCCTAGTTGAGTTCCACAAATTAAAAATAATTCTTTCTGTCTTTCAATAAATAGTGCATGGTGGGCTTCTGTCTTGTGGGCAATATGTGCTGTGAGCTGCCTTTCAATTTTTGAGATTAATGTGTGCTCACAAAGGAGATCTGAATGTGAGCAGCAAAAGTTGGCTATAGATGCCAAGAGAAACATGATCAGAGAGGTTTGTTGACCTAGGATTTTTTTTCTCTTTCACACACTATTTGAGCCCTTCTTTTGGCAGAAAAAAGTCCAAAACAGAAAACTATCAATTTAAATAACTGTTTAAATAACAGTGCTGTTCCTTACTTCTGCCCCAAAAAGAGATTTCCCAGAAATTTTTAAGAAAGAACAAACTAAAAAATATTTAATTCAGCTTCGAGAATCTGGGCTGGACTTCCTCTCTTGTGACCTCTATAGGAGGTCACAGTTCTTCATAGGCTCTCTAAGGCTCTACCTGAAGATTGTCACTTGGGAATTGTGACATCCTATGTTTGGGCCATTGTGAACAAGATAACATTTTTCAGTGTTTGCAGTTACACGTACTTAGTTTAGGCAGATGAATGTGGGAGGATTTGTTTTCATCCATTCCAGCTGTGTTTTTGCCAGCCACCGGGCTCGCTGGTTCCTGATTACAAGTGTTTTGCATCCCAGTAATTACACAGGGATGACCTCTGTATCAAATCACACCTCCCATGAAGCTTTGCATGCTACAAGCATTTCTTGTCCCTTGTTTGATGCAAAAGTTGAGTGAATTTAGTTGGGTGAATCTAGTCACTGGATTCAAAATCATGAGGAACTTTCTCTTAGCCTTTTCATGTGGGTGAAGGGTGATAAGCACTACACTGAATTATTTTTCAGTGCAGGTGTTTTGGTCCTTTGAGCACTTGGATAACTGTGAAACTTTATCCTGTGATGATCTGGCTTACTCCAGCAGTTACCTTTGCACTTTGTGTCTTGTTCTTTGTTGGTCAAAGGGAACAATAATTCCTATTTTGTAGAAAGGGCTATGGATTGATTGTGGTTATTTCCAATGCTAGGGTTCTCATAGGAAATATCCCTCGTCCTGGTGAAGCTGGGATCTGATTGTGTTGAAATATCTTTGAAAATATAATCTTTTATAGTAAGGGTAAGGACATATTGCCAAGAGTCCCAACATGGGACATCAGCAATGAAAACAAAAATGTTATGAAATTTGATGTACAAAGGCAAAACACAATAAGAAAGGCACCCAAAATAGGTATGAATTTACACACGAGGCAGGAATCTGAGGAAAAGTAGCAGTAGAGAAAAGTGAAAGGAAAATGGCTGTGTGTCTTCCAACTTGGCAGACAGTGAGCAACGAGAACAAAGGAAGAAATGAAACTTGTAGGTGTAAATGGCAAAGTCAGTATCAGAAAAAATATTAGATATATTAGAAGTGCTGAGCATGAAGCTGGGGGGTGATAAAACCTGACCCTGAGATTAGCTCAGCTGGTTAAAGCATGGTGTTAATAACACCAGTACTGTGGGTTCAAACCCTGGATGGGCCATTTACTTAAGAATTGGATTCAATGATCCTTGAGGGTCTCTTCCAACTCAGAATGATCTGTGACTCTGTGAAAAGGCATGAAAAGTCCTCTGAATTGCACAGCAACCAACTCAGTAGTAAATGTGACAGATTTTTTAGTGTGGTGAATTTGATTAGGTAGATGAAGTTGCCATTTCTTGTCATTACTTTTTGACCCCTTCTCTTCACTTTCCAGAATAATGAGGAGAAAAAAAATTGGGAAGAAAAAAAACTTTTTGTCACGGAGAAAAGAGTGTCCCTCGTGCAACATCTTTTACCTGCTCAGCTGTAGCCTGGAGGTTATGTCAAGTATTTTTGGTCTGTAGTCATGCATCTTTAAACAAGTGATTCATCAGGGGAGCAGGGTGCCTGTAGACCCTGTATCAGTCCAGTGGACAGCCACCATGCCTCTGGGAACTGTGAGCCCATCACTAGGGGCAGCTGCATCCCCAGAGGGGCTGCAGGGAAGTAAGAGACATCTTCCACTTGCAACCCAAAGCAGAGCTGCATGTTTTTCCCTCCCACCAGCTCAGTTCTGTTGACTTGACACAGCTGTCATCTCTCCTAGCAGGGATATGCTGCAGCCAGCTTTTTCCCTAAGCCTGTCCTGGCTTGCAGCAGTTGCAGTTGTGTGCTGAGAATTGCGCAGGGCAGAGTTTATTCTTCTCATGCTGAGGTAGCTCACACAGCAAGTTGCCCACAAGACAGAAACCCACCCTCTACTATATACTGTGAGGAGAGTATTTTATCATACATCATGGAGCATTGACATGCCTTGGCACCTCAGTGCAAGACTGGCTCATGAGGTAGGGAGCTGATATTTTCATTCATACTTGCATGAAGCTGAGGATACATGTCTCCTCACAGAAAAATGCCAGCAGGCTGTAAAAAGGGTAGTTTTCCTACACAATATAAAAATGATCTTTCATCGTTCTGTGAACTTGGGATTTTCCATGCAGAATGCATGAATGTGTTCCTGAAAATTGAAAAAAACCCCAAGCTCTCATCTCAAACTAGGGAGAATTAAGAGCCTGTGCCCTTTGTATAATTAGTTGACCCACTCATGGAAGACAAAAGGTGGGAGCACCAGTACGTGCATCTATAAAACAGACTATTTTATTAGTGAACTCACAGGAGTGGTCATAAAGATGCTCAAAGAGGGGAAACAGGATGCTGCACTTGGTACTGCACTAAATGAAAAACTGAGAAACATGAAATCCATTCCCAGCTTATTCAATTTGTGTGTCTTTGGCAAATTTGCTTCCTTTTTTTTTAGCCTGTGTCCTTCTGCTTCAGGAAGTTCCTTTATAGCAAAGTTCCAGGTTCACTAAACACATAGCAAAAGATATGCAATTCCATGGATGAACTCTACACTATGCTATGCTACATGTAAAAGTGCAATTGAAAGGATAATTGTGCCTTTGTGTTAATCCACTTGTAAGAAAAACCTGTAATCTGCCAGAACAGAATGTATAGGTTATTAACTTGTTTCTACACCAGTCTTTTGACAGTGGGCCACGAACATTAATAAATAGATATATTTCTCATGGGTTTGTGATTCATTTTTCCAAACTTATTAAAAAACATGTATCTGCAGGAGCAGAGGTGAAAGTTTGAAAACAATAAAACTTTCAGATCTATAAAAATGACATACTTATAATAGAATATTTCTAGGGCACTTCTCCTTTATTATGTGGGGATTGTAAAGATGACATGACATAATGTCTGTAGATAGTGGGGGAAACGTTTGTGTATGTGTCTGTGTGAGGTGGTAACACTGTGCCATTAGCTCCCCAGCAATTAGCAAGGGAAGGGGCCCCTAAGATTATGGCAGTGATTCACACAGAGAAGCAAAATCAGGAGAACTTAGAATTTTTGTCATCTTTTACGAGCTCTTCAGGAGAAAAAGAAATAAATACAAGTGAGAACCCTTTGCCTTCTGCAAAGTTATGGACTTGCTTTGTATTTTGACAATGCTATTAATGTCATTCTCTGAGTTTTGACTATCAGTCATTCACTGTGAGTTCATCTTAACAGTATTTCCACTTCTGCCAGCACCTCCTCACCACTGGGAGAGTTCTGGAAACCAAATTGCTACTGTTAGCACTTCTTTCAGAAGACTAGACTCTTTCTCTTGAATAGGAAATAAGTGTCTGTATATTCCTTTCCAAGACAAATGTATGTCACACTGAACCTAAGAAAGAAGTCCATCAGATTCTTACTTAAATCCATGCCTTTACAGCTAAAGATGTTTGGGAGAATGTCACCTTGCTAGAATTGGTGCTGTGTTAACTTTTTCCTTTCTTTTGGGAATGGGCTGCATTCTAATTTAACAATATCTATAATTTCCTAAGCTGTCTTCTCAAATGGTCTCTTTTAAATGCTACAATCAATGTGACCCTCCTATTTTCAATAAAGGATGTTCTGAACTCAGGTGTGCTGACTAGAATGGATGAGGAGAAAATAATAAAGCAGAGAAAAAACACCCAAACACACAAAGCAAAAAGCAAAGCCAAGCCCATGTCGTTATACAGCTACAGTAATCCATGGCATGTGTGGTCTCTTCTGGTTATTGAGAAGCTTGTTTATGGATGGACTAAAGACAGCAATTGCTTGCTGTCAATGCCTTAGCAATTGTAAACTAATTATACCCCTCCTTAAATGCAAATAATTAACAACAAGTGTCTTTTCAGTCTTTTATTCCTCTGTTTATCATTTTGGAAATGCTTTATTTGGAAATGGGCGCATCTGAGCAGGAAAAACAGGCAATAATTACAGAAATCACAGATGTTCCAAACAGTCTGCACCAGTGGAATTTCTCTCCAGAAGTCTGCAGAGGTTTTGCCCCTATTTTTCTCAGCATCTGTTAGAACAGTTGGATTAATGATGCCTATTTACAGGCTTAATGCCCATTGTAATGCCCACATACATCTCTGAAAGTATTAAGCTCCTGGGGCAGGATTCAGTTCCGTGGGAACAGAAATTCATTCTGGTGTCTGCACTCAGTGCTCGTGGGTGCCTCTGCAGCTGGGAGATGTGGTCACAGCAGTGAGGGGAGTGGAGTGGAGAGAGTTTTCAGTTGACTGAATGCAGGCAGCTGAGCACCTCTCCATGCTCACAGGAACTCACAGCTGCATTTTGTAGGGCAGGAGGAGGTTCTGGTGGCTGCAGATGAGCAGTTTGCCGTGGTGGGCAAAGTCCTTTGGTGATCTTAGCAATGTTTGAGCCACTAACCATTAACACCTCAGTCTTCAGGGTACCAAGTTCCAACACCAGTCTGGAACTGAACATCTCATCGAGGGTTTCACCATCCTGGCCTTGGTGATGGTCCTTAGCTCAAAACACTTGAAATAGTCATCCTAAATATGCACACTGTTGGTATATAGACAGCCTTTAAAGGGGACACCCTCTGCTCCCTCTGGAGTCCAGGGACACAAGGAGCACTTTGTGAATATGTTTTATACATCCTACGCTGAAGAAATACTTTAAAATTAAACAAATCATCATCTGTAAGTACCTGCTTCTCTCTAGGCTTTATAAACAGCATCAGTTTGAAAGCCAATATGATTTTCATTGCACCAGCTTAACGAAGAATTAATAACTGCACCCAGAGTCTAGGCTGCCATTAAATCAGTCACTCCTCTAAGTGTATCAGTCATGTGTGATCCATCAATTCATCCACAAAATAAGAGAGATACCCACTCAGGATGCAGAAAATAATTTCCCAAACTCCAGGGGTGATACTGAGTAGGTTTCATTGGTCAAAAAAGGAGGAGAAGGTTTCTCACATTGTACAAATTGTGCTGAGTCTTGTGCATTTTGTTATACAACATCCTCTTGAGCAATTACTTTAGTCTCAGGTAACAGGAAGCTTTAATGCTCTGAAGCAGATGTTAGGGGCATAAAATACTCTACTGTGGAGAGCTGAAGGTTGCTTCTCCAGTCTCCATCCTTAATCAACCCTTAATCTCAAGCCTTAGAATGCTAAGCTTTAGAGAATGAACCCCATAACCTAAATAAGACACTGGGGCTTATATTCAGTATAAGAAAAATATTCAGGTCCCTGTCTATCCAGTAAAATATATATATGTTTTCTTTCCTTTCTTTTTGTTTAGATTTTTGCTTTTGAGTTTTCTGTTTGTTTGTGGGTTTTGCTTGTTTGTCTTCATTGTGGGTTTATTTTTGTGAGTTTGTTTGTTTGGTTTTTTGAGCAGTTTTGAATTTTTCAGATCAAATACTCTTTGGAATCAGAGGCTTCAGAGAGGCATCAAATTGAAAAAACACAGTTCTTTAACCTTCTCCTCAAGTCACCTAGATTGCAAGAGATTTCCACCATACATATTCTTCTGGAGGAGCAAACAAACAAACATTTGTGGAAGCATTTTTTTGCTTCATCAGGCTGAGCACTGTTAGATGATTACGTTTGCATTTCAAGCAGTAATGGATGCCTGAGTGGGTCATTACAAGCAGTTCACACAGGAGCACAGGGAGGATTTTTTAAAGAGGGAGGGCTGTCTGTGCTGCCTGTGGAGAAAAAGGGAAGGTTCTGCTGGGTCTCTCCTGTGGCTTTTGGATTGCATGGAGGATTTTCCAGTTCGTTGAGAGGCAGCCCACACCTGACTGGGATCACCAAACACAGAATCCTGCAGTGAGGAACTGCACAGGATGTCTCTGGAGTGGCTCTAAGGTGCTTGCAGCTGCAGGAACTCCCGGAGAATCCTCTGAAGCCAGAGAGTTTCTGAAGTAGTGGTCTGCCCCCACACTGCTTTTGCCCACTGGCAGCAAACAAGCCCAGGTGCATGGCCAGAGAGCAGCAGGAATGTCACCATCTGCCATGGAGAGCCTCTGGCAAGGGAGCAAGAATGGCTTGGAAAGCTTTTCTAACAGAACACTGGGGACAGAGAGCACATTGAAAACCATTGGGAGTTTTGGGAGGGGAATGGAAAAGTAACTGCTTTTTTATTTTCAAAAGCTGACTACTTGCCCCATGAAAAGATCTGATGATTTCAGATGCTTTCATCTTCTAAAAACATGATATGTGCTTGGACAATTTGTTCTGAAAAGCAGGAAGTATCATGTGCAATAGTAAATTGCAATAATGATCCTTGCAAATGAACAGTGACTCAGAATTCATCAGGTGGCCCTCAGTGATAGCTACCCATTCCATCCAGTCCTGGAGAGTGTTGTGTCATTCTTTTCTTGTGCTGCTAATTTAGATTAATGGGTTTTATTGTTGGTTGTCAGAACTGACTGATTGAACAGTAAAGTTACATTTCATTTCCCCTCTTTCATTACGACACTCACATTATGATAAGGAAAAATACAAATGAATTCTCATTTAATTGCTGCAGAGAGCTTTTTTTTTCCCCTCTGGTTTCAAAAACAAGCACAAAGAGCTGTGTAAAAGCAATGTCTAGGTTGGTGATTGCATTTGTGTAAATTCTCTAAATGTTTGTTCTTTCTGTCTGTGGTGAGTAGTTGAGACAGAAGTTGTTTTTCATTGCCAGTTAATAATTTTCTGGGATTCTGAAAATATCTACAGAAAGAACTGTCATATCCCTGCAAAGAGATTTCTTTTCACTACTTCAGTTCTCTCTCTGGATTCATTTCCCCCCTCTCTATAATCTTAATCTCACAAAGAAGGGAAGAAAACCTTATAGAGAGGGCAGGTGTTGGAAGTCAGTGCATGTGCAAATTTAATTGGATACACAGAAAAATGTCAGTCCTAGAAGCTGATCAATCAATCAGTGCTAGCAAATACCCTCACAGACTTTTACAAAAGATGAAAAATGGAAAGAACAGGAACATCCTTACTGGGCTTTTTCTGAGCAGCAAAATGGTTTCGTTCTTCTCTCCTGCACCTCAAAATATGTTGGCCACTGTTTCAGTGCTGAAGGACACCAGTGGTGTGTGTGGCTTTGAGCTGCTCAGCCACAGGCTCCTGGATGTTACAGGGAGGGAGTTCAGTGGAAAAGCCAGTTAAACTGCTTGAAGCAGTGAAGGAGCTTCAAACCCTGAAACCACCACCCACAGCATTGGGCTGTAGGTAAAGCAGAATAAATTAACTGAAGTGTATGTTCTGCAGAGAAAGTGGAGAAAATATTTCAGATCTGTAGGCTGTAGGGCTTGGGAAAACAGGAAAGCTAGGAGGATGAGCAAGGGAATAATAATAAAAAACTTGTGGGGTGGAATAAAAACCATGAAGTGACAGAATTTCTGATTTCTGTCAGTGATTTTTGACTAAGGACACTACTTATTTTAGTTTATTGCTGCGCTGCTCAGAAAAAACAGGGCCTGAGTATGTGCATTTTGAACATAGAAGAGCATACACTGAAGGGATTACCATCCTCATATCACTGGTCATTTTATTTTTCTCACAGTGTAAATGAACTTCCAAGACACTAGGTAATGCATCACAGTCTAAAACTCAAGGAAAATAGATCTTCTAAGTTAAGTAGATTCTTTCAAAATAAAGCTATTTTTTCAAGATGACAAATGCTTTCAAAAGGAGCAATTCCCTGATCTTCTTGTGCTACTTAATGCCAGGTTTTATTACTTAAGGCCTGGGTTTATATCTCTGCTGAACTAACCTGCGCAATCCTAAACCACATTTTTAAAAGTCTTTTTTGTTTGAAGAAAAATATACTGTATATATACAATTTTTAAAAAACCTCACTGGACATCGTGTCCGACAGTAGTGCCTGACCAGACTTGGAGACACTGCTGATCATTGTCTACTCTGCACTCCTTGAAAGCCCTCAAGTCAGCAGCCACTACGCCTGCCTGAAATGCTAAGTGATCAGACTCCCCCATTTCATGGTAACCTACTTTCTCTGAAATCTTCACATTTGTTTCATTTTTCCCTGAAATAAATTCAGTTCTGGTAAACGTCGCCGTAACAGAGCGAATGACAAAATGCAGATGTCTGGTTGTGCCTGTGCCCATGAGAGGTTCTGCTGGGCAGTGATTGTACAAAGAGCTGTGAGGGCAGGCTCAGAGGCTGTTGGGTGTGGAAGCAAGAAGGGAAGGGATGAGCCTGGGAGTGCTGTCCAGCAGGGCAGGTAACAGGACATGTCATGGTGTGGGATATACTCCCTCTTCTTCCAGGGTCTGAAGAGCTAAGGGTGATTTCAAAGAGTTAAAATTTCTTCTTTCCATGCTCTAAAAGTGCAGAAAATTCTATGGCAGCCCTTAAAGGAAAAGCAACATACTTGCATCTACTTCAGGCAATGGATGAGGAGTGTGCAGGGCAGAGAGGGATATGTCCAGGAGGAGTTAATAGTCCCAACTACTTTTTCCACTGCATTTTTAAAATGTCTTTACAATAAGGGTTTTTAGTTGCTCTGGAATGTTTTTCTGTGCAATCAGGTCATTTTTGTCCCTGGTCAATGAGTTTTCTTACTGGAATGTAAGCCATCAGACCTGTCTGGTCTCTTTTTTTCTGTAAAAAGTGAGCCTGTGGTTTTCAAAGTGCAAACCATCAGCCTTAAATCAGTACTTTGCTAAAAAGCCACTGGCAAGAGCACTCTGGAAAGTTTAGGGGTGAAAATGGCACTTACCTGTAAAGTTATTTTGTGAACTCAAGTTGATATAAGGCAAATAATTCAGGAAGGGATTAGGCACTTACATGAATATGAATAACATCAGCAGTTGCACAGGGAAAGAGAAAATTTACAGGGGTTATCAATCCTCACACTTTAGAGCATGGGGCCATTTCTGGGAAGAAATATTTTTCTGCCTATACAGTCCTTAATCCTCAGAGGCCTCAATGTTTGACACCAGCCCTTAAAGCATCTCTGAGTGACTTGGAATGAGGGTCACAACAAAACTCAGGGCAAGGTGTATAAGTTTCTTTAGGAGGTTAGAAAGGCAGAAGGGCTGGCAAATCCCATGGATTCCCACTAGTCCTGAAGTAGGGGTTTAACAATTCAGGCGTTTTTCTAGGAAACTCTGAAATGTGAATTTCTGTTTCCAGCTGGAGGGCAATAATTCTTTAAGTGTGTTAAGGGTCACTGACATGTTTCCCTCAGAGTTAAATACAGTGAGACCTCCCCCACCTTTGGCCTGGTGAAAATTTTACTGAATCACCACTAAATCATAAAGCATTGGGAGGAAAGATCTCCCTTGATCCCACAGTACACACTGCCACCTGAATTATGAGTTCCACATCCAGATGTGGAGAACTCAAGCTGTCCTCACTTTCCCCCTCAAACTTACACTCCCTGGGGACACAGAGTCACTAACAGTTTGCACAGCTGCGATGTTAAATTGGTACAGCAAAATTTATGGAAAGACCAAGAGAAGTAAGTTTGTACTGTAATGACACTCTAAATAGTCATTTTCTGTTGCCTTTCTCAGAAGGCAGAGAGGAGAGATTTATCATGAGCGTAACTCTGCCAAACTATGGAGAACTGCACGGGGGGCTGTCCCTTGTGACGTTGTCTTGACTGAGGGGAGAGGGTCTTGAATTACTTAAAGTACTTGTTCCCCAGCCCAGATGATAAAATGGAGCTTAAGGCTCTGGATGTCCTCCAGGGTTTCCAGCAGGAGTATTTCATTGCCAAAAATACAACAGGACCTCATGCTTGCCAGGCCTCATTTGCCTTGATGTCTGGAATGCAATATCCTGGATTTCATCAGGAGATACCGATCCGATACAGGGAGACAGTGAAGCCAAGGGAATTATTCTGAATTCAAACCCTCTTAAGCACAGCATCATGTCATGGTGAAACCACCAGCTGAAATGAAGACTGACAGTTTAATTTCTTGAAGTGCTGGAAAAGAAAAGACATCTGCCATGATGGCTACTGGCTTCCACAAGCTGATGGTAATAGACTGTGAGGTCCTTTACAGCTGAAGAAATTAATCCTTTTTTCCCCCCTAATATACCTGTCATTTTCTATATGAGTAAGTATGTTTTTTAGAATCTACAGCATGGCTATTTTGTCTTCCTATTCCTTCTCTGTCTGCATGTAACCTCTGCTCTGCATGGATTTTACAGAAGTGAGTTTGGCCAACAATAAAAACAAAGATTTGAAAAGATTTGCTCAAAAATGTGTTTTGTTTTGTTTTACATAACCATGTCTTAGTTGAAAATGAACAGGAGACTGCTAAATAATAAAATATTACTACAACTACTAGTAGTAGTAATATGAGTAAAACCCAAACAGTAATAGTCCTTTTCTACATGGCACGGCATTTAGTGAAATGGCTATCTTCTTCCTTGACTCAATGAAAACTTCCAGCATCTTGAAAAAAAAAAGAAAAGAATAGAAATTTGGGATCAGGAAAATGAACTGTGAATTTCACAAACCGCAGCAGAGCCAGAGCAGTCAGGTTATGTGTGCACTTGCTGCTGTTGCCTCTCCCAGCAAAGAGCAGCAGCTCCCTTTACTCACCCCAGACCTCTGTGTGCCTGTGGCTTCCTCAGAGCCCTGCCCGTGCTCCAAGCTCGCCAGCTCCAGCTCTCCTTCCCAGCAGGTGTGCAGCAGCTGAGGCTCCCTGCCCCTCCCTGGATGGATCCAGCCCTTCCCGCCTCACTCCTTTCTCCTGGCAGTTCAGGGAGACTTGCAAGACTTCACTGTTCCTGGGACTTATCTCCCTTTCAAATGTGTTTGAAATTGGCAAGTGTGTTCAAAAGTAATTAAGGGAGGAATGACAGACAGTTTGACAAAGTATCCTATTTCCTTAGGAAATCAGACTAAATAAAGGGGATTGTCATGCAAAATCATAAATTTTCCCCAAACAAAAACTTCTTTTGTTCCCTTGGGCATCAAAGATTAGCAAAACCTGGAGGAATTTTAAACTCCAATTTAAACTTCAGAGCTTGCACTAGCAGTTTACTATTGAATTGTCAATTATCTTGGTCTTTTTAATTAACTCTGCTTTTAGGCTCTGGTGCAACATTTATTTATTCTGTTTTTAAAGCAAAAAAAATGGAACATCAGACGTAATGGAAATAAAACTGGCTTTCCATAGAGGGAAAAAACACATAAACATAATTTCATCCAACATTTGAAGATATTTTTTTACGGTTTTCCATTAGTGTGGTCTAGCAAATGATGAGAAAGTGATTATTTTCTAATATATACTCTAGACTTGCTCCTTCCTGATCAATGCTTTATTTGTAGGCTTTTCTACTGGGCCCATTTATACAGTGCTTTTAGTCTGGAGTGGTGAAGAACTGAAGGTGCTGTGAGGCAGCCCATGTGGGTGTGTGTGTAATTCCTCAGAGAGATATAGCATTTGAAAGTAAAGTCACAACTGACCTCAAACAAAAGAAAGAAAAGAAGACTTGGCTGCCTAAAGTTGTGACCACAGGACAGAAGACATCAGGATCACAGTACAACAAACTGTACTGTGCTCAGGTGTAACAAACCCAGCTGAATTCCCACGTACCCTGTCCGAGTAAATGCAGAAGCTGGTGGCTGCAATTTGGTCATGAAGATCAATTGAGAGCAAGAGAAATGGGATGAAGGAGCTCTCTCCTTTGGCTTGAGCCTCAGTTTTCAGGATCATCCTTCCTGCAGCACTTCTGTAACTCAGCGTGTGCTGGCACTTGACTTCCCTGCTGGGAACTGGCCGGAGAGCTCCGCGTCCCCAGGCTGAGCAGAGGCAGAGCAGCTCTGTGTTGGGGCTGTAACCTGTTCTTTGTGCTTTGAGAGATGACAATTCTCATGTAGGCTGTTTACTGCACAGTGCTTTAAGCAGAGGCAAAGTGAGACCAGTACTGCCTGGAATTTGCACAGATAAAATTGGACTTTGTGTTGGAAGCTATGTGCCTGAGATTTTCTTCCCCCATGCTGAAACGGGAAGGTTTGCCTGGAGCACTGGAGAGACACGATCTCTCTTAGGAATCCCTCATGATCCTTCTGACACACTAAGATAAAATTTCCTAAAAACTAGTGCTGATATGAGACCTTTTCAAAATCAAAGCCAACAAAACCAACCTTTTTTGTTTGTTTGTTTGGTTTTGGGGTTTTTTTTTGGGTTTTTTGGGTTTTTATTTGTGGTGTGGCACAGGACCTTTGAGATGTTCTATTTAATAATTCAGTGAAAGTGGATGCCCAAGATTTATTTTTCTCTCTCTCTATATGAGTTGCAAAACTTTTGACTTCATTTTAAGACTGTTTTTGAATATTGTTCTTTTTGAAGTTCCTAGGGATAAAAAAATAGCAACCTGAGCTATTTTAATAATGTCTGACTGATTACTAGACACATAGATCATTTTGTAGCTCTTTAATAGAATTTTTTTTTTAATTAGACCATGTCTTTGAACAAGATCCCAAATTACAGTTTTAATCTTTTCCAAGAGACAATTTCCTCTCCTTGCACTGTGTTGGTGCCTTACTGTTACTAGCAATAAAGAAATAAATAGCAGCAACCTGATTTTTTATTATGTTGCAGTGGTACTCTGAAATCAGAACCTCCTAGGATGATGAAGATAACTGAGTTAATCAATGGACATTTGCAGAGGGCAGTCAGGTTCCAGCACTTTCTTCTGTGTTTCTTTCCTCCCATATGGAAATTTACTTATAATCAAGCTGACTCCAGAACAGTTTTGTGAGGAAACAGCTAAGTCAAACCCATGCCTGCAGGATAGAAAATATGATGTGTCTGCTGGGACTCCTGTTACAAAGAAGGAGGAAGGAGAAACTCTTATTTTTTTCTTTCACAATGAGTCCTTATTGGATCAGAAGTAAAACTGAATTCAAGATCTTCAACTACAGAATTAGAGGAATAATTATTAAAGTGCAAATGACTGTACATTCACACATATGTCTTATATAGAGTAATGTTTAGGAAGGTGAAATGCCATATATTCAAAAATACCCATTTTCACAGCTCCTGAGTGCTGTGATCAGAAAAAAAAGAGAGATAACATTGAAAAATCATAGAAGCAGAGGAGCCAATAACATGTACTTTATTTATCAACATGCACTGTGTGTGTGTATTTCCATCTATACTTATCAATATGTGTGGGGTTTATATGTGTATATATATACATATATACATGCACACGCAATGCTCAAAAAAGTAATGTAGATGTTCTGCTATGGAAATGTAGGATGCTGGGTGTGATTTATAACTTCACATGAACCAAAAGGATTTTCCTGTTCATTCTGTGTCTGTAGAACTGGGCTCCTACTGGATTGCATCAAAATGCGTGTCCTTATGAGCTGGTGAAAAACTGTGACCTCTGTGGAAATGCTAACAGCACATATGTGATGCACAGCACTAGAGATAAAATCAGGGCAGAGAGGACCTTAAAAGCCAGAGTAGAATAGGGTGAGGAAGAGGAAACACAATAGATTTCAGAGTTGAAATATCTTTGAAAGGTGAAACAGGGAGGGAGAGCAGGGTCACCAAAGTGAACCATGAAAGGATCTGTGCTTTTCATTGCATCCATGGATGCTCCTCCAGTTTGTATCTGAAATCTTCACCCACTCTGAGCTGAGTGGTAAAACAAAGTTAATTGCTCAAGCCTTCTTGTAGAACAGTAAAAAGGCTGAGAGTGTTTCCGTCCTCAGGAAGTGAAGAGTAGAAATGTCTTAAAGCAAGAATTGCTTATAGTCAGTAGAGTTTGATGTTGAGCTGCAATAATTGCAAAAGCTTTCATGGGAACAGCTGGGTGTTAAGTATTTGTCTGTGCTGCTTTCACAGCTCTTTTGACCATCTTTGGAGCTAAATGCCTACATAGTGGGTTCAAGTGCTTTGGTAGCCATTTGGGACTGGATCCAGCCACCCTGCTTCAGGATGACCAAACTCATCTTTTAGATAGAAAGAACATCTATTACAGTGATTTTCAACATTTTCCTTGAGAAAACTGTTTTCTTGTCCATACTCAGAAATGCTGAACTTCAAGTCTCCCCACGTCCACCCCATCAAGCTGGGAGCAATATGAGACTGCTGCAGCTGTTTCTGGCCACTGTCAATGAACCAAAGACCAAACAAACTTCATCTTCCTTACAGCTGCTTTTACTGTCTCCATTTTCAGATAAATAGCAGTGATGGAAGGGACTGCAGTGGCAGGAGAAGGATGGCTTTGAGAAGCAGCTGGCTAAGGGTTTAAATATTTGCCTGCTCCATGTCCCAGGATATGATCTGTACACTGTCTCCCTGTCCTTACTCACATTCACAATGTTCTTGTAGCAGGTGAAGTGCTGTTTTGTGGGCTGCCAGTCCCTGGAACAGCTAAATCAAAGTGCTCTGGTGCATTGAATTCTGGCATTATTATTCAGTGAATTGTGTCTCTTCCCCTCATCTGCTCCCTCTTGATACTTCTTGTTATTTACCAGCCGTTGCCTGTGACTCCAGAGGAAGGCAGCCTGGGTATCTGAGCAGAAGCAGCACGCTGAGGGACAGAGGTGACTCCTGAGGCATCCCTCTCCCAGCACGTCTCCAGACACATTAACAGTGCTGCATCCAGAGCTCTTTATCAAGTGCCACAAGCAGCTCCTCAAGTGCTGTTGGATGTATTTCTAACTCTGTAAAGTAGAGAAGGAGCCAAATCCCAGCAGCTGTAGGAGGTGGGCTGGGAGAGCAAAGGCAGCACAGGCTAGAGGTTAAATCCAGCAGCTATACACCCAGCCAAAATCCCCTCAGCCTTCCAGTGAATAATCCTCTGGTCTGCAGTATTAATTCACTGGTTTGGAGATATTCCCCCAGCCAACAAGGTTCATTCAATCTACTGACGTGTTTCTCCAAAGCTTGGATCTGATCTGGGGTTGGGGCATTGCTAGCTTCCTACAACAAATCCCTGGAATTTATAGAATGATTTCATTTCAACTGGGTCAACTTCTGCTATGCCCTGAGAGGTCCTCTTACCTGGCAGAAGAAATACTTCATTCTTTAATATTTTTCAGAAGGGAAGGACCTAGTCTGAACCCAAAGGCTGGTCAGTCAGTTTAGGCTGTTTTACTCAATTTCTTTTGATGGTTAACTCAGCTCTGCAATGTCTTTTTGCTCTGCAGCCCAGAGGATGATTAGCTTAAGAGCTGTGGCTATATTACCCTTTTAGGACAAGCTATGATCCTTGTAAAAGCTTTTCAATCATGCTCCAAAGTCCTCTAGGACAGGTAACGTGTGTCTATTTGACACTTTTCTGAGAATTACTTGATTTTTACACATTTGTGACTAGGAACGCACTTTGATGAGCCTGATATTGGAATTACTGAGGAAAGGCCTGTACTCAGTGACTGCACTCAATGATTATCTGACAACACAGCTCTTTGAGAGCTATTAATCCTCTGTCAATTTTTTTGACATTGCAACCTTCTGGCTGCCTTCCCTTTTTGCCTGGTCAGTCATCACCCACCTGTAAGGTGGACACACTTGGAAAACCCTTCCCCTAGACAGAAAAAAAACTTAAAAAAAGAGAGTAGAGGAGAAGAATGTAGACAAAAATGGACAAATACTTTACCTGAACTTAGTATTTCAAAATCCTCTCCTTACTTTCTATCTTGGGGTGATGAGCACCAAGTGGACACCTATTGGCATATCCCCATGAAGGGCTGTGGGTTAAGTGTCTGTGTGGTCTGCTCCAGAGCTCAGAGAAAAGCCTGGGCAGAAACTCCCACTGACTTTACTCAGCTAAGAATCATGCCTCTGCTGGGATAGCTGTATTACAGCAATTTGCCTGTTGGCATTTGGGGAACGAGGAGCCAGGACAATTTGGCTAATTTTAAAAATAAAAAGTCTGTTTGTTGTTTTGCAATTGCTTCTGGCAAATGTGGACTAGTTGATGGGATTAGTGGGATGGTTTTGGCAAGGTAGCTTGTTTCTTCAGGTTCTCCCACCCCTCATCTGTCCATTTTAGCAAGTTTTGCTAAATTGGCAGCATCTAAAAAATAATTAAAAATGGGGGGGGGATTGCATATTTAGAGGCAGTGATGCAGAAAGCTGAAATGCAATGGCTTTTACTTTTTTGTCAAATTTAATATCTACTATCAAGAGTAAAAACTGCAATAAATGACTGCAACAAAAAAGGGAAAAAAAAATAGAAAAAGTTTTCTTCATCCTAAGTCAGTCTTCTGACGTGCAAAATCAAAGGTTAAACTGTGAATTGGGAATAGAAAAACAGGCCATTGAAAGAGAAATTATTTGAAAGAAGTTTTGCTAAAGCACTGATTTGGGAAGATATAGGGATATGGGGGATGCTGCTCTAAGGCATATGGGCAATTTCCTGGTGAGAGTCTCCAGGTGCTCTAAGGCTGAGTGGTCTATGGCCTCCCTTTGCCTCTCCAGGGTCTCTGGAAATAAAAGCAGGGAGGTTTTGCTCAAAGCTTCATGCTGTTTAACTGGTGTACAATCCTAAAAGGGATTTCTGTGCCAGAGTCCTTGAGCGTTGTGAGGTCTGCAGCCCACCCTCCCCTCCTGCAGCTGCAGGAGGCTGTGTTTGACACAGGTGCTGCTCTGCAGCAGTGAGATCTGATGGAGCTGGTGCTGAAATAAGTGGTGGATCCCATATCAAGTCCTCTAGTCAAAGCCAGTAATGCACAGTGTGAGTATGACCGTGGCCCAAAAGTGGCTTTGGGTTCATACTCAGAAGAACCAAATGCAGATAAACAGGTGAGGGACAGCATTCAGCCTGATGGTGCAGGTTCACAGGGGGAACTGGGTGCCACCAGCTTCGGCTTCAGTGTAAAACACCAGCCTGATTTCACTGCCTCATTTCTCGTTCAATCCTGAACACCTGGCATATATTCAATTCCTTTACAATAATAGACAGTTTCTTCATCTGCTGCCCTTTCGGTGTGTGACGGCTATAAACCACTGGTTACAAAGCTTGAGTGTTTCAGAATCTACTGACATTTAAGGAAAAAGATTACCAAGCCCTTGAAAGGAACACACCACTGAAATACACAAAGAAGCAAGTGCAACTTCCCTGCTGTTAAAGCGATAAAGAAATTAATGGCACATCAGGTTCCAAAATCCCACTGCTGTTTGGAGATATCGCCTTTTTCCTCCTTTTTTTTTTTTTAAACTCTTTTCTCCCTCCACAATGTATGAAGGCAGCTGCAGTTAAAGGGATGGCAAGGCACAGAAAAGATATTACTTCCCATGAGTTTTATGAAGCTGATATCAATCTTTTTTTCATAAACTTCAGTCCTGTTATTACCCTAAAAGCGTGTTCCACAGCATTTAATGTGACACTGATGAGAATACAAATAAGGGGAGGTGAGGGAGATGGAGGACAGAGAGAGAAGAATCAAATTATGTTAAATGCAAGGACCTGAACAGCACTTCCATACTCATTGCCATTGAGGAGAGTTTAAAGGGGCCAGGAAAGCATAGAGCGTCTGAATTGTGTTTGGGGGCAGTAAATCAATTTGAGCTTCAACAATGAGGTAAGAAATATCATCTGAGGAAGGTGAGAAAAGAAATTTAGGTTATGGAGGCATGAAGGCTTGCATGTGAGCTAATGAGGCATGCTTTAGCTAAGTGTTGTGTAGAAAGACAGGGTATAAATGTCCTTGAAATTGGGATGATATGGAGTGGAAAACAAATGCTGTGGATTTTCTAAACTTTCACCTGGAAGTGTATGAAATCCTGATTAATTTGGTGTCCTATTTAGCCAGTGCTTGGCTATATTCTAGTAGATGTGGATAACTTTTCACAGAGAAATATTCTTGTTCCTGAGTAGTAAGACAAGGTCGGACTACTTGTTCTGTCCCTTATCTGATACATGAACAGTCAGAAAATGGCATGTCCAAGAGAAGAGGCAATTTTTCATACAGGGTGCAGCTATGAAATTCCTTGCTTCAAGACAGTGGGGATATGTAGTTTGCAGATTCAAGCAGAGGCCAGACAAATTCATGGAGGGAAATCCACTCAGAATTACTGCACGTCCATGAATAATCCAATAATGTTTGGTTTGGGCAGTCCTTGACCTGCAAAGGGCTGGAGATTAGAGAGTGTTCTGAAGAAGAATTACTGTGTGACTGTCCAAGGCTTGTCTTCCTTCCTTGGCATCTGCAGTGCCACAGGGTAACTAACAAGGTGAGCATTCATCTGGCTCATGAAGTCACTTCTCTCCCCAGGCCACATCCTCAAACTTTATTGCTATGAGGAAGTAGACAGGTCAGTAGATAACAGAAGAAAGTAACAAATACGATCTCTGAAATTATCCTGGAGGAGAAGTGGTGGAGTGTGAGCTGGACATGAACTTTAGTGCAGTGAGAGCAATGACACCTTTCTGTTCACCGCTTTTCTCCAGTGTGATACACTCTCAGCTCTTGAGACAGTAGTTGAGGAATCCAAGAAGGCAGACATCAGTCTTTTTTGAGAATTCTATGTTAGCACTTTCAAGGAGCATTGCTGTGAACAGGATGTAGCTGAAGTTGTGACAAATTATCTGATATGGTCATAGGAAGCAGCACTGCAGGCGTTCTCCTGACAGCTTTTTCAGGCTCTCTAAATTCTTCATAAATATATTAATATTTTGAACTACTTCTACCATATGTGATATATATTGTCAGTTCATAATTTCAGTTCAGGTGCTCTGTGCCTAATTTGCATACATGAGCAAATGAGGGAAATTTATCTCATTTTCAGGTTATTATTCCAATTGAGGATTCAGAGTGTGCACATGAAGATTGTATGTAATTTTCCACCAGCATGAAACTTTTCCTATAACTAAATATGCATTTTGATAAGAAAAAAAAACCTATTTTAACATCTCAATGTTTGTCAAAACCACTATAATACTGTTAAGAAATAATAAAATAGTGAGACAGATTGCAGCAGAGTATCTGTCTTTTGAGTTTTGATGAGATGTAAAATCGGTTGAAATTATTTCAGATTTCTGCAAAAGAAATTTCTGCTTTGAAATGTCACTATTTCATGAGAGTTTTCAATGGCTCTTCAAGTGACACAAAGTACTCCCACGTCAGTGTTAGAGACCCTAACCTATGCAGCTGTTCTTACATAAGAAATTTACTTTGCAAAGGTAATTCATAGCTGAGGACCAAAATAGTTCTTCAGGGCTCATAGAAAGAGAACCAAGTTTCAGAGAGAGTGCAAATCTGCAAAGCAACACCTTTCTCAGGTGTTTTACCATCTAAATGCTCAGTAGGGGACGAGGGGATGTCTGTTGACGTGTTTTAAAGGCAACCAACGTTAACAAATTAATCTGTAGGCTTAATCCTGCAATTTTTTGGTATGAAGTTTTGTTCCAGCCATGTAATTTACACTGATTTAGTGTTGGATGGCTTTCAACTCCTCTCTGTGCAGGCTAAATTCTCTTAAAACTTGGATAAGTTGGACTGTAACTTTTTATAGGAAGGGACTGTGGTCTTTGTTCAATGTTCTGTTTGGGGCTCCTTAAGAATTTCAAGAAGCACAATAATAAATTGAAAAAAATGGTACTTCATGATGCTCAGGCACACTGTTTGTTTTATGGGGACCTATCCTTGAGACGTGGAATAGTTGGTGCCAAAGTTCCACATGGGCAGCAAAGGAGTTCCTTACAGATGTGTGATTATTTGTGGCTTTGGTGTGTCACACATAGAAGAAAAATCTTCCTATGCATCTATGCACTCATATTTAATTCTGTTCTTACAGTGTCAGGATTTTGACAGCAAAAAAACATAAATTCCTGAATAAAAAGAACCACCCCAACACTATCAAATTATTTCCAAAACATCTCAGGTTTTGTTTTGTTTTGGTTTGGTTTTGTTTTTGTTTGTTTTTTGGTTTTGCATTGGTTTTTTTTTTTTCCCCAAAGAAAAACGTTCCAACAATGGAAAAGCACTGAAGAATTCCTTCTTTTTTTCTTCTTCAAAGTCAGGAAGAAACCATCCTAAAATCCTCTACAAAAGCATGGGTTTTGTCCATTTCAAGTAAGGCAGGAAGATCACAGAAGTGTCCCGGTTGTATAAAGAAAAGCTCCAATGCTGGTGTCATTGGGTCACTGCCTGTCTTTCTATAATGGCCCCATGGGACCTTTGTGCCATGAAACCCCCAACCTTTGCCACAAGTCGTTTTTCCCAGGCTGCTTGTGACTATTTTCAGTACTTCATGAACAGAGGGAGTCTGTGCTCGGCTTCTCTCTCCTCTTGTGGATGATGTTTCTGTTTGGCTGATGAATTTCCCCCCTTCCTCTAGTCTTCGTCCCCTTGTGTAATAGTGAGGAGCAGACCTATTTCCTTAGAGGTGATGATGAACTGCAAGCAGGACAGGGGGAGACAGACCAGGTCATGATGTGATTACACCTGTACTCATAAAAGCAGGGGTTAATTATGCCTTCAAAGCTAATGGAACGATTCTGCTGGCACCCAACAGGTGGAATAGCAATTTTCACCCAATTGAAATTTTATGTTTAAAAAAAGGTTCTCCAGGAAACAGGAACTTTATTTTAATTTATTTTATTTTATTTTATTTTATTTTATTTTATTTTATTTTATTCTCTATTTTATTTCTTAAAACTTGATTCTGCTGAATATTAAGAGACCTAATAGGAATACATTTTTAAAGTAATGAAATATTTACAGCTGGAGCCTTCAACAGAGGAACAGTAGAGTGTGTTTATTTTGCAGCTCAGTAAATTATATATATACACCAAGAATCAAATGGATGCTTTCAGTTGATCATGCTAATCCAAACAAGCTTTCTTTATGGTTTTTAATCTGGAGAATTTGTTTTCCATTCCCATGCAAATAATTATCAAAGCATCTATTAAACACTATAAATAAATCCAGGCCCTAAAATTTGTCTCCAGACTCTAAACACACAGTATGGCTGTGGGGCATATAATTTCTCAGCAAAAGCTGGTGGTTTTGTCGCTCTCCCTGGGCCCTTCCTAGACCCTTAACAGAAAACTACAGTGATAGCTAAATAAACATTTGCTAAATAAGAGCATATATATTGAAATTTATGCAAAACTGTTCAGAAATATCTGGCAAAATTTCTGTCACAGTATAGCAGTAACGGGTGCTTGTAGTTTTTCCAAATGCTTTGCCAAGTCCAAGATGTACAAAAGCTGAATTCTGTTTCAGCACTCGTTTCCACAACTTGTTTACCAGGTAAAGTCCCAATCTGGACTTTCTGCAGCCAGATTCCCTTGAGCATTTGGGGGAAAAGGGACAAATTACATGGAAATACAGCTTGTGCTCTTGGCCAGATGACCTCTGCTGTTGCTTAAACTCAGTAGAATTCACCTCTGCACAAGTTAATAATTTGAAAATGGCAACTTGCAAGGGAGCAAGATAAAAATTCAGGAAGCATAGAAAGCTTGAAAACTCAGGCAGAACCTCAGAAACCTGTTTAAAAGGTAAGGATCTCAATTTATGCAAATGCATGTTGACCTGTGTGTGCACATGTTTACTCAGAAGTGGCAATTTCCCTGCTTCCAGTCTGCTTCCCTGTTATCAGTGCTCGTTGCTTTGGGTGCATAGCAAGAGTTGCAGCATCCAGTGGAGAGCCAGTGGTGTGGCCCTGAGCTGCCTGTTGGGTTTGTGGTGGAGGCTGCTCCTGGTCACAGCATTCGGCTGTAAACGTGCACTCAGTGGCCACCAAAGGGGACTTGAAGGGGCTGGATGTGATGATGTCATTTTTATTAATTGATTGCTATTGAATCTGGTGAGCCTTGAGTATGCTAAGCCATGAGAAGGAAGAGCCATGCACACTATACCAGACAGAATAAAACAGAGAAGTGGAAATAAAAGGGTGACTCAGCCAAAATCAGACTAGAGCTCATCACCAGTCTCACCAGGAACCCAGACCTGCTCTGAGTTTTATAGAAAAGCTTCCTTATCATGAATACTGCATTCAGAAGGTTGTCTCACACTTTTCTTCAGTGTTGGAGCAGGGTCAGCCTTTATAAGATGAACATGTCCTCTGATTCAGCAGAAACATTTGGATTTGTACCATAGTTATTCCATAGCCACACCACTGGAGTCCACAATAAGTTAATCCCCATTAGCCAAAGAAATGGCCTAAATTTTTATTAGGGCCTTTCTTTTTTAAGAAGTTAAATGAGAAAAATATCACTAGAAAAAGTGCAGAAAGCAAAAAGCTTGGAATTGCTTAGCTGGTTCTTTCCAGCTGGATTGTTCTCTAATGCTGAACGTTAATTGGAAAATAACAGCATTCCTGCCTGCTTTTAGAAAATCAATATGCGTGGTTTTTTGTCCCCCTCCCCCTGCTCAGGTTAATTCATTACCAAGATATTTTTAGATTACTGAACAAATAAAAAACAGCCCTTTTCCAGTCAAAAGCTAATAACTATAACCAGCCAGAAAGATCTCCTGAGTGCAGTCCTCTCCCTGCCTTCAGCGTTGCTCACTGATGTCCGTGCCAAGCGCCTGCCCCAAATCACTTGTCAGCCCTTCCACAAAGCTGGATATGCATCCTATGCTCCTTTGAACTGGCACAAGCTGCAGGATCAATGGCTCTGCTTGGCAGGGGCTGAGCTGCTGGACATTTTCTAGCAGCAACAGCTTGGCAGGGTTGGCTCAGTGTGAGGATGTTAATGCCCGTTCACCATTCCCTGTGAACCGAGGGAAAGAGCAAGGCAGGACAAGAGAAGGCAGAACTGGAAATGCAAGGAGGCAACGTCATATTTTACAGAGGATGCCTCACAACACAAAAAACAGTAATTCCAGCAACGTTGTCTTGCATTTTTTTAATACATAGTCCTGCTCAAATCCCCCTGGATCTAATTAAAACTTTGTTGGCCACCCACCAATCACAATAATTACGTTGTCTGGCAAAAACAACAACAAAGACGAAATAAGATTATGCAGAATGATTCACCCACATGACAAAACAAAACAACAACAACAACAACCAAAAAAAAAAAAAAAAAAAAATCCAGGCCCCATGCCTTGTTTCTTTAATTTTTTACCTATTTTGGAAAGTGAAAAAAGAACCAAACTATAAAAGACGTAGAGTCTGAACCTCAAAGAGTCAACAGATGCTGAAAACATCAAAATGCCCGGTGTGTCAATGAGTATTTGAAATCATGAGAAGGAAATCTTGCAGAAGACAGAGGCTCCATAAAAAATATTAAAATGAGCTGACTACTGGGAGAGCCTGAGTGAGAAAAGAAGCTTTTACTGCAGTTAAAGGGCAGACACTCAAGATGTGTTATTTAGGGCAGTCACCACTAATAAACTAGAACTTGCTTAAGCTCCTCTCAAGCAAGATCAGAGACCCTGAATTTATTCCTCGTTCTCTCCAGTTCCCTGGATGCTGCTGCCCTGAGAGCTGGCTTATTCCATGACAGCAAACATATCTGTTATGCTGCAAATGAGCTCGATCCAAATTCCATTGGAATCAATGATGAGGCTCCCACTGATTGCAATCAGGCATAAAGGAACCAAAGTGCACAGGGAGACTTGGTCAGACTGGAAAATTGAAGCCATTTTAAAGCAGAATATCAAGGAATCTGGATAAAAATGTTAAGAACTACTCTGGATTGAATGAAGACAAAAGAGAAGCACACTTCATATCTTTTGAACAAACATTGTTTCGAACAGAGGAGAAAATCAGAGTGATTCAGACTTGGATTAATACACATGTTTGGAGGGCTGCAAACACTGGCAAGCATGGTTTTGGCATAAGAAAATAAATAAGAAAAAACCTGAATTATTTTTAATTGCATGAAAATACATGCAAATGGAGTTTTTCTCCTAAGCTTTCTTGATGTGAGAATGGATATTAAACACACAGAGCTTTCCCAGCAACAATACCCACAAAAATAAATGTAATCTCAGGAAATGCTTGCTATGAAATCAGCAGAAGCATTGCTTATGAGTTCCTTCCATTACTTGGGCTATTTATTGACCTTTGTGTGTGTATACATGTATTAAACTGACAGAGTTATTGTTTTTTCATCAGCCTTATTTAATAAATCTCATTTTTCTAGATGAAAGGGGTTTTTATTGATGATGAGGGGATTTCTTTCTCTTTTTTGTTCAAGGTTTCGATAAAAAATCTGACATAATTTTTAACTTTTTTGAAATTATTTTATAGAGTTCTTTTATACCTAATATCAAGCTTAACCCTAAAATTATATTATCTGTGTCCTGTTTACCAGAAGCAAGTATTTGTATATGAGCTTTAATCTTTCAGGTGCTGCACCCACAGATGTCCCAGATAAATTGCTAAGAGCTGTGGGCAAAAAAAAAAATGTAGCATCAAACTTACGGAAAGAAATTATTTTCATATTGCAAGGTGTTCTGGAAAACATCTCAATTAATTTAAATCATATTAATAACTGATTTTTTTTTTAATTCCATGCCAAATAGAGTTAAAAAAAGGAACCAAAGAGATTCAGAAATCTAATATTAATTTCGAAGTGATTGTAACAGATTGTCCACCAAGAAAATTAATTTTTGTTTTCCTTTTATGCATCTACAGATAAACTTATTTGTTTTAAATATACATATTAAAAAAAAAAAAACCAACAACTTTGTGGCTGGTAAAAATAGCTCCAGAGACTATTTTTAAAGGGAAAAAAAAAAGAAAGAGAAACCCTTCCAGAAATGCTCGAGTGGAATATTTCAATTTTACTGTTTTGGCTTTGTTTTTTGTGCTGGAACACTTTAGATTAGATTTAGAGCAAATAGGAGCTTTGTCTTCATATTGTTCTCCACAGTCAAGAGGACTAGTTATTTTTTTCTTTTTTTTTTTTTTTTTTAAGAAATAAAAGAAAACAAAGGAAGAATGTTTATAATCTTATATAAACCCATGACATCAGGAGCCTGAAATTCACTACACGATTCTTGATGAAAAGATTGACAACACAGAAATACTGATTTCCTTTGGATTTTCTCCTGATTTTCCACGACCCGTTCCAATTCCTTCCTTCTGGAAGATCGGAGTTTCTCACCAAAGGTAGGATGACAAGCTGCCTCTCGTGACTGTTTCCTCTTGCCTCCTTGGAGGGTGAATCTCTCCCTGTCCCACCAAGCTACAAAATCATAGCTGGAGGCCACAGATCTGAGAAGCTGCTGATGGAGCTGCCAGGCCGGAGGGAGAAAAGGTGAGAGGAAGCTTCCCTTTCTTCATCTGCCTTGGATTCTGGCCAGATAGAAAAAACTAACCTTCCAAACAGAGGCCCCAGCAAGGAAGGTGTCTCTGACTATGCGCTGTGCTGCTCAGATGTGGATGTCTGCACTGATTATCACCTAGCAGCAAAATCCATGTGAATATCCTCTGCCTTGTTTTAGGCAGAAATGGCTGAATTAATGGGAACAGGTTTAACTGATGACCAGAGCCTTCTCTCCTGATTGTGTACCATGGGAGTGTGTGTATGGAAAGCTCTGCTGGTTGACCTGTGAGTGATGTAACTGTCTCCAGAAAAGGATTTCTGACCATGACTTAAGAAACGATGCATCAGTGAAGCAGGACAGAGTTGCCTCACAGAAATTTTTTCCTGGTCATTTTTTTCAGTTCTGAAATAAAATACTGTCAATGAGCAAGCTCACATCTTCCATCAGCCTCAAGGGTTCTCATTTTTTTCATATATTTTTTACTTTTCTTGCAGTAAAAAGGTAGTTTAAAGTAAAAAGGTTTCTTTCTTGTATTAGGAATTTTATCTTTAGTTGTACTTGGAACTTCTACTTCATCAACACTTCTGGCTAAGAGAAATCAAGCAAGGTGCACAAGCAAGAAAACACCATCTGTAACGATGACAAACTATAAACACCATTCACAGGCCATTAAGTTTGTAATCTTTTTCTCTTCATCATTATTCTCTTACCTCCATTAAATTCTTCCACAACCAAGTGCAGAAGCCAAAGGTGATGGCGGTAGAGTGATAGACAAGAATTTTTATTGTCCTGTCAATGCAGATAAACCCAGAGCTGAGAGAATGTCAGGTGAACTTCCCCAGTGACAACTGAAGTTCAGTATTCTCTGAAAAGGGAAGAAAATACAAATGATTTTTATGCCTTTTAGGCTTTTAAGATTTATGTTACAGAAGTATCCTGACTCTGTGGAAGGTTAGTCAGGCTCTGACTGATATTTATTGTTCACAGGAAACTATTTTCTGCATTTATCAGTCTGCTTCAAATTGCAGATTTGCAAGGTTGCAAGACAATCAGAGGCATCCAGCAGGCATGATTCTCCTGAGGAACTGGAAAGGACTACAAGATGATGGAATGAAAATGACTCAGTGGACACAGATAAGCCACTTGCAAATGGTTGTGAATACTGCAAAGACCCTCTTTGGGTGTAGGTGCCTGTGGTGATTGAACGTGGAGCTGTGAGCCCCATCCCCAATGGGCACAGCTGTGAGCAGCAGGTGAGCAGCATTGACAGCAGTGAGCCATGGAGTGCCCAGGTGTGCTGAGCAACCACCAAAGGGAACAGAGGGCACACAGGTGCAATGTATGAACATGAGGGGACAAAAAGCTGGGCTAAAGAGCAAAAAGAGCAGATGCTTGCAGCTTTATGAAGTGATGTTACTCTGTATGGGCAGATACCTGAAACCTTCTGATGTGGTAAGGTGTTACTGTGTGTGGGTTGAAGCTTTCTGAAATTGTGTGATGATGCTCTGTATTGTGGCTGTCTCAACTGTGACCTGTGCTGTGACATTTGGGTTGGTCAGGGAAAGGAAAGTCTGCATCTCCACACAACAAAAAAAAAAGAGAAAGGAACTTGCTGAGAGTCAGATATGGAATAGATGCATTCCCACAGGAACAACAGAGAGAATCAGGTAATGGTCAGTTTCTCTAGTATGACCAAACTCAGGATGTTATAGCACAACAGTCCCTGATTTTTGTTTGGCACTGAGTGCCATCACTGGGGGTAGCGTTACCTTAGAATATGCAGTTTGCGTTATTGGTAAAGAGAAACCCCAGACGTTTTCTAGTCAGTTAATTCTCAGCTGCTGACACTTGCAATGCAGTCAGCTTCCACAGCTCTGGAATTGCTCCAACCTGCCCATAATCCTCAGTTTACCATGAGACTGTTGGAGCCAGTGTTAAAACAGTCACCTGTTTAGTAGCTGAAGACTATCAGGTTGGTCAAGAATGACTTGCTAAATTCATTTTCGTTTTTCCTGGTTGTATTCTTGCCTTTCATGTGGTTGGAAGTGTTCACAGCATACATTTCAGTTATTGATGGCAAAAACCTTCTGGGTATTATGGGGTTGCTTTAAAACAGTCAGGATGAAATGTGACAACTGCTGGGTCATCCCTGTGGTTATCATTCATATTGGCAGTGGTGAATGAGTTGACTACATGATACACCTCAGGCTTCCTCCTTTTGCCAATGTTTACTAGTTTCAAAGTTGTTATAATACAGCTCATTCTATCTGTGAGCTCCAGCTTGCTTTTCTCCTCAGCTGCAAGCTCAGAGCACCAGCTGAGTACGTGCAGTCCTGATGCAAGCACAGCTCTTGCAATTCCACTTCACACTCAACCAACTATGAAACCCAGCAGAATCTAAGACCAGCTTTTCAGGGCAGCTTTCCAGGTTTCTTAGGCTGCAAAAGCTGATCAAGAGAGAATGTCAGCTGGGAATTTCAAGCAGCAGATTTTCTCATCCACTGTCTTCTGTGGCCTGTGGTTTTTTTTTTTCACTGCTAAATCCCATAGTAATCCCTGACAGGGGAGCAACACTCAGGAGCACAGGGTGGCAATGGATTGATGTGTCCAGATCACAAGGTGAGGGGGTCACTGCAACAGTGAAATTCAAGGCCAGCACAGAGGAGTAGATGTCACAAGAGAAGAAACAGGATTCAGTCCCAGGATTGTGGCAAAGGGTGCTGGATTAAACACCAGCATAGATATGCAAGTTGTGCAGCCACAGGATGGGAGTAGGAGCTTATTTGGAGAGGGTAACATGCTCCCTTCCTCCCATGGCAAATCCACCCTTGGTTTATCACCTGGGCACAGCTGGCCCAGGAAATATCTGCTGCTGTAGGAGCAGGAAGGAGGTCTGAACCCAGAGAGTAAAATGCAGACCCTGCACCATGAGTGTGGGCCTTGCTGTCCCATTTGTGGTTGGTTGGATGGTGTAAAGACACCTGGATCCAGAAATAGAAGTGAAACAGAGGAATTGCATAAGAGAATTTCCAGAGGAGAAAATCCAGACAAGTGCTACTGTCATCAGAGAGCTGCTGGCTAATAAGCATGACTAGATATTTCAATATAAAAAGGATTTGAGGAAAACTGCAACCAGGTGTATTGGTGCTGAGCACCTTCCTGTACTTAGAGGCAATCACACTGGCTGAATCTGCTCACCACCCGGCCTCCTTGCCAGGTAAATGAATGTGTGAACTCCCCACCTGAGAATTTAGCAAAGCAAAATGGCTCTCTAAGTTATAAAGCATCAAATTCTTGAACTTTTCCTGAAATTACTTTAAACCTCAGTCTTTGCAAGAGGCTGCAGCAAGAGGGAGTACAAGAACAAAAAGCCCTCGCTGTTAATATTTATGGGAACTAAAGCAAAATCCCAACACATTTGCAGATGAATAGGAGCTGCTGTTAAAAGCTGCACCAGCCTAATTTTAGGATAGCACTGGTTTGGGGTTTGATTATGTGGAATAACAGAGGAGAAATTTCATGTTAATTAACTTAGAGGAATTATTAGTGTCAAAAATAAATAGTTCAATCACCTTTCTAAAAATAGTCTGAGGATGGGAAGTGAGACTTAATGGAAAGAAGATAGATTTTCTTTCGGATACAGATTTTTTTCAAGTATTTTGGTCACTTTTTGTCAAATGCATTGCCCCAATATAAGTAACAGGATTTATTTATAAAAACACCAATGTAACAATTATCTACCTATTGCTATAAAATAAACCACACGGCTAAATAATTTCCATTTGTTCAGTGAAACAAGAACCACTCAGAAGTAGTTGGTTTGATATATATAATTAGTCCCTGTTTTATTTAAAGAATGAAGCATCCAAGCCCTATTTAGGAAAAAAACCCAAAAACCAGAAACTTTTGTGATAGTTACAGCTGAAAGTACTTTTTTCCCATCAGGGAAACTGCAACAAGACCTGTTGTATCCTGATTTTTATTTTTTTTTTAACAGAGATTCAGTTTGGGGGAATTATGTGTAATGTCAAGCTACAGTATTCATCACTCACTATGGCTTGATAGGAATCAATGGAGCAGTGTTCTTCTTGGTCTCCCTTCATTACACAGTCTTCTCTGAGAAAACTCATTATTTAAAATGAGTGCACATTCACAAAATCCTGATTATACAAATATTTACTAGGGAAAGATTATACTCCTTTGCCTAAAAGACATTCAGATTCACAAAAGGCCAGGCTTTATTATGCCCTTGCCTTATATTAAAAACTCAGCTGGCTAAGCCCACCCAGTTCTGTTTCCTTCTCTGTATCCTCTTTCATTCCTTTTTTTCCCTTCCTACTCCATCAGAGTACAGGCAGTGTTGGCATAGTCCCTGAGGTGCTTCCATCACCCAAGGTGCATTGTCTAGCATGTTTCAGGAGACAGGAATACTCTGGAGCCAGGAAGTCTCTCAGGACCACATTTTTCACAAGTAGTCTCTGACTGGGAGTGTGAAACACTCCAGGGGAAAGGATTGCTGCAGATAGCAGATTATTGCAATCACTGTCATAAGGATTTATGTCCTTGGCCAAGCCCATATTTTCACCTGTCTCAGCACATGCCCAGTCCCAAGTGAAGATTTGTGAACTCATCCATGTTTCAAGCTGTTCCTGCTTCTCTTCTCAAGGCTATATAAATCCTGAGGAAGATGCTTGCTCCACTGCAAGATATACCTGGAAATGGCATCTACTCCCTTCACTAGAATCCTCAACCCAGAAGCAAGAAACTCCCCCAACGCTCTTGTTTATGTGCAGATCTCTGCCTTTGAGGTAGTTCCTCCAGATGCAGAGGAAAACCCCCTGCCACTGCTCACCCTGGTGAAGAGCCCAGCTAAAACCTGCCATTTTAATTTGCTCTCATGTGGTATCATGTTTTATATTGCCAGTGATTGCCTCCTGTTCCATGGCTCCCATGGCTTGTTCACATCCCCTCTCCCCAGGCAATACTGGACATGTGAACAGAAGAACAGCCTCCTGACCAGGTAATGTAACAGCTCTCATGGAAAACACCTTCTCACCAGATGCTGGAGCTGCAGATGTGGTATTGAAATATCAGATCAGGGTACCAATGAAGGCAGCCTTTCCTTTCTCATGGGCACGGCCATGGAGCTCAGTCTCACCAGCTTCTTTTTGTCTGAGCACACGAACTCAGTCCCTGCTCCCAGCTGAGAAAGCTATCCCTTGCATCAAAGGACAGCGGATTATTCTTTTGTGCCAAAGACTCCGTTTCTTATCTCTGACGGCTCAATCGTCACATCATCTGTGGCAAAAGATGGCTGGCAGCAAGATTAGATTACAGCGATTTAAAATGTCTCTCTCAGATAACTGCAGACCATGAGTATTCAAAAGTACACAAAATCAGATTGTAAGCTTGACTACCACAGCTTGCCTCAGACACCAAGAGTATAAATACAGATTAGACAAATTTTGGGAAGTCAGGTCCACTAAAAGCCCTACTACATTATTACTTGTTAAAAGTAAGGGATCAGGTGCAGTTTCTGCTGTTATTGGAATGTCCTAAACTGATAATTCCTGAAAACAGGGCTCTGGGGAAGGCTCATACTGTATGTGCCTGTCCTGTATCCACCCACAACAAGGACTATGCTGGAAAATGTGTCTGTGGTACTCAGGTTGGATCCAGTATTTTCTATCCACGACTGATTCTTGTGCATTTGCTGGAAAGCTCTGCAGGTGTAGTGTGTTCACACTGTACAAGGTGTGCTCCACCAGGCACATCCCTATCACTGGCCACTCATCACAATCCAGAGATAATAATCTGCCTAAATAAGACAGCTACATTGTTTCTCTCCTGAGCCTTAGCCACTCATTGGCATGCAAATCTCTATTACAGTCCCAAGAGAAATTTCCTCTGACCTCTTACTAATTTCCTTCTTCCAAGTTCTTTTTCTGTCTCACCTACTCATCCCTGAATTTCATTTCTTTAGATTAAAGCCTCCATAAGAGACTTGTGGTGGGAAGGTGACATTTTTTCAGTTGATCCTCTGGGATAGATCCACCTTGTCAATCTGTTGTACAGAAGATAAAGGATTGGGCTGATAATAAGGTAGCTCCATGTCCAATCATTACTACTCTGCTGATCATACTGTGACTCAGTTTCCTCCACTTATACAACAAAAGTGGCCTTTGTGAGGAGCTTTGGGCTTATCAAAGGAAAGGAGCTGTTTGAGTGTTAATTATTGTTATTACCCGACAGGCTGTAACTAATAGTAACCATTTAGCTGGGAGATGTGGAAACAGGTATGCAGTTAATTGCTAGATTTAGCTGAGGTCAGGTGGTTACACTGCAGACAATCCATCATTGTTGTAAGCAGCATGAAGTTATGCCCAGCCTGAATTGCTGTGAGTCTCCCTTCACCTCTGGTCCTGTGCTAATATCCAAAGACGTGTCACCAGTGAGCATTTGAGTGAAATCTCTAGAAGAATGTGGAACAAATCTGTAAATCGCTTTCTGAAACGCCCTGTCAGAAAAAAAAAATCAATAAGGTCTTCCATGTCAGGAAGGAAATGTTAAAAATATTAATTAAAAAATAAACTATCCTGTAAATCAAATGGGAATGAGTGAGAGCAAGCAGATGGGGACGGAATAAAATTCCAGCGGATCAGCTTTTAATTGCCTCCACTTTTAATGGCCGTGGGCATTTGGAAGTGCCTGTCAAAGCTGAGGGCCCTGTCCTGCTGTGTAGGCAGCAGCCAGCAGTGCTGTCTGTGGCCAGGGACCAGCAGCTCCCGAAAAAGAAAGAAAGAAAAAAGAGCAGGCAGGGTTTGGTGATGTCCTCCGGCCACTCCTGTCACTGCTCCCCCTGTGGGGAGGACACATACCGAGAGAGGAGCACAGCTCCTGGGGGAGAAATCGCTGCTCCTAAAAGCGTGAGAGACAGCTAAAGCAACAAGGTTTGATTTTTTTTTTTTCTGCTGATAAACCACTGGAGGGGAATCTCCCTCTCCACCCAGTGCTGTCATTTCATTTCCAAAAGCTTGTCCCTGTCTCCATCAGCATTTATGTGGGTACATCTCTGCCGTGCATGAGTGATTTATCCAAGCATCGACAGCTACTGTAAACGACAGTACAGTGAAGCACAAGCGGAGGAGGGAACACAGGGGTAGAAACGCGACTTTCTCTCGGTAAAAGCAAGCACAGGTGCCTATTCTGAGCAACTCCAGTGCACTTACATCAGTCACGGGAGGAGGGAGAAAGAAAGGGTTATTTCAGAGCCTGCTCAGACATTTAAGGCCACGTAATTATTCGGATTAAAACATTTCCTCCGGGAAATATACACATACACGTACTGTTCCTCCACTTTGCACATCTGCTTCCAGTCGATGTGCGGAGGTTTCAGAACGCTGGGGAGCAGGCTTTAGGGGTTTGAACTGATGGGAAGCACAGGGGAGGAAGGGATCGGATGATACGAGTTTGAAAGTTGGGGCAAGTCCGTCGCTGGAGTGTGTGTGAGAGAGGGGGAGTGAGTAACCAGCCACTCACGACACAGGCACGGGGCGGCTGCGGGAGGAATGTGATGCAGAAGCGGCGAAGTGAGAGGGAGCAGAGAGAGAGCGAGCGGGAGAGGAGCGAGCTGTGACTTCCACAGAGGCAGCCGGGAGAAATCACCAGCCAGGATTTGCTCCTCTCTCTCTCCCTCTCTCTCTGATTTCAAATCAGCTCCTCCCCCGTGTGGTTGTGGCTTTGCCTTCCATCACAAGTCTGATCAGCAACACCAGTCTTGGGAAAAAAAAAAAAAAGAAAAAGAAAGAAAGAAAAAAGAGGGGGAAAAAGAGACAAAAGGAAAAAGTGCAAAAGAAGAAAGAGGAAACGAGGGGGAAAAAAGAGGTGGGAAGAAAGTAATCTCCTCTACCCCTCGTCTGCATCTAGCACAGAAGAGTCTGAAACTTTACGTGGAGTTCTCGCCGTGTTTACCCCGCGGCGGCTGAACCGGCAGCGCCCGGCTCCCTCGCTCCTGCGCTCTCCTTCTTGCTCTTTCTCCCTCGCGCTCATCAGCAGTCGGCAGCGATGGAAAAAGTTGCTGGCTGGTACCCAGCCTGGCACGTTGCTCTCCTGTACTGGACATGGCTTTTCCTTTTCACTTATGGCTTTACCGGTGCAGAAATAACTTGCAGATCCTGCCGTTCCCAGGTGCAGCAGCAGCCGCAGCAGGGATTACTGATGCACTTGAGGACCGACAGAGGAGAAAAGGAGCAAAGGAGGCTCCTCGGGGAGAAGGGAGGTGAGAGAGGGCAGGAGGCCGGCACGGAGGATGCCGGGCTGCAAGCGCCCCTCGGCCCCGCTCCCGCGGGGATGAAATTCAGCGGCTGGGAGACACGGCGAGTGACGAGGGAGCCAGAGAAAGTGGCCGGGGAGCGCCGTCCCCGAGCGGCAGCGGCGGCTCCGGCCGAGGACCGGCCCCTGCAGGGCCCCCCCCGNTCGGGCTGGAGGAGCTGCGGCTGGCCAGCACCACCTTCGCCCTGGCCGGAGACTCGGCGCACAACCAGGCCATGGTGCACTGGTCTGGCCACAACAGCAGCGTGAGTACCGCGGGCGGGGGCGGCTCCTCCGTGCTTTCCTTATTTCCCCCCTCTGTCCCTCTTTTTCTCCCCCCTCCCCATGTATGTGTAATCGGGGGTGGGGGTGCTGGGTTTTTCTTTTTCGAAGGGGATTTTGCGCCTCCGGGCGCCGGGGATCGGCTTCGCTTAGCAGTGTGCAGTGGGGCAGAAAGGCTTCAAAAGGGCCATTCTTGTGGAGTAGAAAAACTTTCCGCTACCCGCCCGCCGAGCACATCCCCCTCCCGGCCCCCTTGTCCCTCGCCCCGGAGCCGAGCGGGATCCAGCGCTGCCACCGCCCGCGGCGCGACGGGAAGCGTCTCTGTAGGGGGATGCGCTCTCGCATCCAGCCTTCTCCCCAGGATAACCCTCACGGGCAGCCGGGGAGGCTCAGCTGGAAGGATGCCCAGGGAAAGCCCCTCTGCTGCTGCTTCTCCTCTTGCCAGCTGTGGGGGCCCGCGTCAGCCCAAAGCTCATCCCCAGGCCCTGCTGATGTGGAGACGCTGGAGGGCTTCAGGACTTTGCCTCCGATGTGTGTCTGTGTAGGGGATAAAGCTGCTTTTTGCCACTCGTCACAAAGGTGTTAAACAGGAGAGTTTTGTTTCTTCCTCATAACCTGCATGTGTCTCAGGAATAGCATCAGAACAGCTCTAACTTGAGCCAAGCAGAACAAAATTGGCCAGAGAAGTAGGCAACTGATTTGCAGGCTGGAGCCTTAGTCATGACATCAAAGTTGCCAGGTTAACTTGGGCGCTGTATCCCTCCAGCCTCTGCTGCTGTCGTACCTGGAGCTGAGGCCCAGGGAAGACAAGGGTAAATTGCTTGAAGTGTTTTCTGCCTGCCCTTAATTCTGCTTGTGGACCAGCAGAAGTGGAGGGATCTGACTGTCCGGATTCTCCAACTTTGCCTCTTAGAGACACCAAGCAGAATGCTAATGAGAGAGGAAGGGATGCCACCACTCTATGACTGTTGCCCGTACAAGTTCCCAGGAGAAACAGGGACTCAGGCTCTCCTCTAAGGTGCCTACAACTGTAATGCCAGAAGGTTTCTGGCTGCTTGGCAGAAATCTTTGGCCTCCCTCTCAGCTTTTAGTGCTAGGAGGCTGATAACATTTTGAAATATTAGTCTAGTCATTACAAATTCCTTTTGGTATAGATTGTACTGAGTTACTCAATTTAGAATTGCAGTGGATGTCGTAAGGACCTCGCTGTGGGGTTCAGCCCTAGTTAATTGGGACATGGTTTTATGGTCTCATCAGGAAGTTTTTAATCAATTAATTGACAGGGGAATATTTGTCATTTCCATTTTGAAGGACTTTCTCTTTTCTTCACAACTCAGCTAGACTATTCTTAGATAGTTGTGTGAACAGAAGCTGCCTTGTAGGAACTCAGGTCTGTTTGTACAAATTGAATTGAGACTGACACTGGTTTCAAGTGACCCATTTGCTAAGAAAAAAGATTCAAAAATATATATAAAAAGTCATCCAGCAGGCAGCAGTTTCTCTGGTCTGTCACTGCCATTATGTTTCACCTATACGTTTTCAAGACACATCTGTTGTTATATATGTGTTTAGGTACACATATATGTGTGTATGTGTTTCTGCCCACTGTGCTAGTGTGGGCTGCTGTTGTCAGGGACTGATTTACTATTTACTTTCTGAGTGTGTTGGTGTACAAATGTTTTCAGGGAGCTGTGGGGAAACATTTTGACATTTTGCAACTGTCTTTCAAAAAGAGCTGCAGGTTGCATCATGTACAGGGATATTCTGCTCCCCCCTTCTCTGCAGGGGCTCTGGCAGTGCTGTTCTGTTTTGTGCTAGGCTTGCAGCCCCCTCACAACATTGGGAACCCAGCTGGACTTGGATGCACAACAGGCTTGTCCAGGCTCAGCTGAAGCAATGGTGTGTGTTCAGAGGAAGCCCAAAGAGGCGCCGACCCATTGTCTCTATGTGGAGGTTTTGGGTACCCAGCAGTGCTGGAGTTGGGAGTGGGATGGTGAAATGCTTCCTTTAGGGTACAGCATACATAGTTTTGCCTCTATGGAGGTTGCAGAGGATCCCAATGTGCTCTTGTAATGTGCTGTGTAACCCCAGTGCCCTGTCTGCACTCCAGCAGCAGCAGCTGCTGGTTTCCTGCTGGAGTTCCCAGGCTGTGGCACGGGATGCAACACAACTCTTCTTGTTTTCATTCTTGTGTGCTCTGGAAGTGCTGCTGTCAAACAACTTTTGCTTTTTGCCCAGGCAGAGGGGCAGTGTGAAGAAGATCATAGTTTGCAGGATCTGTGAGAGGACGGGAAAAACAAAAATAAAGCTCGAAATATTTGAAATCCTGTTAGGTGGAAAAACTGGAAAATTTTCGCCATCAAGTTTTTGTATTGCAGTGCACCTTATCCTGTCAGCCTCACTGTAGTTCCTTGTATCCTTATTTTGGTAGTGATGTGGATATAACTGCCACTGTGCCATGCTGCTGTGGAGGAGAAGGAACTCCTGAATTCTGTACGGGATTGTTCCGGGTGTTTGCAGCTTCTCTCAGGCTTGGCTGTGATTTTATATCGAGTGTGTGCACCACTAAACTGATGGCATTTTGCTCAAAATTTGCTGTATGCTGAGCCACAGTAAGAATAATAAATAATAGTACAAGTTGTCCGAGTTTAACTCCATCAACATCAATTATTTTTTATCAGTGTTTATTTTGGCTCATCAATGATTTTAGGTACTCCCTGGGCAGCTTGGTCTCCAGATCCACATTCATATCCAGACACTTGGGGCATGCTCTGCTCATCTGTACTGACACAGTTCACATATTCTCTAGTCTCTCCTGTGTGCCTTGTTTCACTTCCCCAGAGGAGAGCATAGATGTAGCAAGACTGGCTTGTCAAATGATTGATAAGGATGAAATCAGGAGTGTATCCAGTGTTACATTAAAATACAGGTGGGCCTCAGGCTTTCTCTGACTCCAGTGGAGGTGAGGCCATACAAAGCTGTCCTGCATCTCCACAATCCTGAGCTCTTTCAGTCTGGAAGACAGAGAAAGGTGGCTGCAGCAAAAGTGGATGCTGGAAGGGTCTTTGGTTGCACTGAGTGCTGGACTGTCTGGGGTGATCCAAGAAGGTGTTAACTGGCCCAAGCCAGCACCTTGCCTGAAATCATTTTGACACTATAAACAGAGCATAGACTACTGAGTCTGTAAATAGATCCTGTGGTACTTACCTGCCTTGATACATCCTGAGCATCTTTCTACTGGCCCCTATAAAACTGGAGTAAAAGTTCATATGACCTGAAATCTTTCTCAAATCTCTGCTGCAAGATGCAGAAGTGAGATCTCTTTGCCTTTTTGCACCACTGAGAAATGTCATCAACGGTGTGGAAGTTGGCAAGTTTCCTAGCTCCTGGAGATACCAAACGTGTTGCTGATGCAGTGTATCCTGACACTGTAGGTGTGGAGTCTCTATAGCTCCCTTAATGCCATGCTATAGAGTAGGAAAAAAGAGCTAGCAGAGATTTATGTGTGGAGCTAAAAGAGAGACCTGGTTTTAATGGAGACAAGCAAGTCTCTAGGTGATGTTCATAATGAGCTTTTGGGATAGAGATGCTTTTCAGAGCTTACAAAAAATGAAGACTGCTTCTGTCCTAAGCTGGCTTGGAGCAAGATCAGTGCCTTATTTGTTAATTTGAAAATATTCTGAAGAGAGAGGAAAAAAACTGGAGGAGGTTGAAAGGTAAAGGAGATGGAGTGAGTGTGTTGGTGCTACAGCTGGTGCTATAATATGGTGCTGTGAAAGAAAGCAGCATGGGTTTCACAGTCATTTATCATAATAGTTTACTGTTGCCTTGCACTGGCCAAAGTGCTCTGCTGGGCTGGACGCTGGTGAAGATCTCCAACTGTGTGGCAGAGAATTTGAGCATGTGCTTGGCTTTATACCTGGGGATTTGCTTTTGTGTGAGCATGATACCTTTAAACAGCTGTTTCAAGCCTCTGTGATTTACATGGTTGGAAAGACAAAGCTGAGCTTCTCATAGGTTCTCTACAGCAGCAGATCCTCAGCAAACTGATGGAGACACAGAGGTGGAGCAGGCAGTAGATGCAAAACAACCATGGCTAGACAGGTTTTATATTCCACCCACAGCAGAAGATTGATACAGCTGAAGGGTCCAGTGCAGGATGAAACCTGCAAGGTCATCACTGCTCTTGTCAGGTAGAGCAGACAGCAGGGGAAGAGTTAGGTGTCTTATGGGAGAGCTTCTAGGCAAGATGAGACTCTGCTTGCAAGATGTTACTTAATGTTACTGACAGGATAAAGTGGGCACAGGTAAAGCAGAATGATGCACCTATATATTTCCAGTGCACTGTATTTCATCTTGGACAAAGTAATTGTGAATAAACTGTTGTGGGATTTTCAGCTGAAGTGTTCGGACCTACTTTGTAAATGAGGAATTTCAAGAATGGCACATAGTACTGGATCTGACAGCTGTGACTGATCAAACTACAAACACATACAAACAGCTGGGGGTCTATAATTCTTCACCCTTCTATTCTTCACCCTCCTATTGCCTTCTTGCTTTTTGGGTAGCTTTCCAAGCCTTTTTCTCCTGACTGTTCTAAACTTCTCTGATTTCTTTTCTAATGTTGCCATTGGGCAATTTAGATTAATTTTTTTTTCATTTGTGTATGTTCCTTTTAATTGAAGTTATTTTCCCTCCCTGGCGCTTACATTCCCTGGAATTATTTTACAGGCAGTGATGATATTCCCTTTCAGCCTCTGGTTCGCTAAATCAAGCAAGCACTCTTCTTTCTATATCTGCGTGTACAACAGGTTGTGGAGAGTGAACTCTGAATTTCTAGGAGTCAGGTTCCCAAGAACTCAGATTTGATTTTTGCTTTTGATGAATGAAGATGATAACAAATACATTATTTTTTTACAAGTGAGGCAGTAAAGGAATGACCAAAGTACCTTAAATTGCCAATATTCTGTTCAGTCCAGAATGGGGGACCATAATCAAAATGTTTTTTTTCACATCTCACTTGGAAACTTTACCCAAATGTCATGTTCATGCCAGAGGATATAGTTGATAGCCTCTGCCCTTCTCTTGTTGGCAGAGCTGTGGCTCCAAACTTAAAATTATCAGGGGTGCCAGCATCATCCCATGAGTGACCAGCATTTTGTTGTGTGATGCTGTGATACCCATCGCTCTCTTCCTTCTGTGGCAATTGAATAAAGGAGGAATTTTAAGGTAATGAATGTGGATGTGGAGCCCAGAGCCAGATGCTCAGTGAGACCCACGGTGAGGAATGACCCCGTGTCAGTTTCTTCATATTGAGATTGATTCCTAGGGTGCTGAAAACAGCTGCCAAAAAAAGACTCATGCAAGGAGGATGTTGGCATTAATATAATTCAGCGAGATGGAGTCTGTATTATGTACACATTACAAGAATATACAATAGTATTAGGAGTATAATGCACCGGATGCTGAGACTGTTTCAAGCTAATCTCTTGCTAGAGCTACTGAGAATATATTTTGGAAGGGCTGGATAAAAAGTTAGGAAACAAAAATGGGAATTTAAACCAGAAAAAAAATCAAATCAAATTAAAATATTGCTAAAAAATCCCTTGTTTCAAATTTTTGTCTTCTTGATTATATTTAGTACTATTGCATAATAACATACTCCACATCCAGTCTCAATATGAAACCTCCTCTAAATTTCCTGTAACTGAGTAGGACTTTAACCAGAGGTCTTGACGTTTTTTTGGTATTTATTTTTTTGTGTGTGTGCTTTTTCAAAAATGACTCAACAGCCATAGTATTTCTTTCTTCTGTATTGCAGTCCATCTCTAGATATATTTCTTGACTGGATAAAACATAGGCTTTTCATATATAGAATATGAAATAGAATACATGGGAAATTGTTAATAAGAAGAGCTGTGCTCTGAGAGAAAGCAGTAAGTGAAAGAGAATCTGTGAGGACTGGAAGAAAGGCTTGTCATTGTGTGATGCTGGTCTCTGAAAGAGTTTGGGAGACGGTGAGGAGCTTCTGCCACTGACAGGTGGGATATGCAAATCCCATCACAAGGGGAGATTAAGGAGAATAATGGAAGAGCTCTGACAGTTGCAACTGGCATTCATGCAATATCGAGAGGCTATAAACTGTGTAAAGCAATCGGGTTATAGCTTTCAATCTTCTTAATACAGTACTTCATAATAGAAAATGGGTTTCTCTCTCCTTCTGGCTTCAGATGAGACGTTTGTATTTCCCTAACCTGGCGACCGCGGTGAAGTCAGTGCAGAGGGGGAAGCGAGGAGGTCAGAAGTGCTTAATGCATTCTGGAGAGGTTAGAGACCCATTCAGCTGGGACACAGCTTTACATATGAAGGGCTGGAAGGTCAGCATTGGCCTTGGACAGTCTCACATCCTCTGGGCCTTTCGTACTACGTCAGAGCGAATGCAACCCTCGCGTCGTGCAGAGCTCCAGCGAGGGGAATGAAACTGCCCCATTAAAGATCTCTTTCTCTGGAAAATGCTGTTGTAGCTTGGCCAGAGCATTTTGTAGGTTCACACTGATTTTCCTTTGATTCCAAGGCTCCTGAGAAATAGCCCTCACAAGCCCAAATCGTGGAAGTTTAAATGTAACATTTTTTTGTTTTGAATCAAGCAGCATTTTTGGAACGTATTTCTGATTCTTATATTCTATACTCAAAAATGATCCAGTGATACAAAAACCTTGATTCAGTGTGCTGGACACCTGAGATTACCTCTGGCTGCTGCTTCAGAGAGTAAGGGCATCCTGTGGGAACTGTGTCCTACCTGATGTCCAGGTGTGGGAATTGCAGAGCATCTCAAACTGGTTTTGCCTATATTTAGGTAACTGCTGTTATCTTAAAAGCTGTGTGTAGTGGATCCTGTTCATCCAGATGCAAAGCTGCATACAGGTTTACATTTCCAAGGAGGAAAAAAAATTAAGACTGACACAAGGTGGTTTTTTTTTTCCCTCAATTATTTTTTATACCTGGCCAGCAAACCAAAAAATCAATGACTCCCGCAGCTCTAATTGACATTTCTGTGTTAAATGAAAATGGACCTTGATTCCAATTCAAATGGCAGCACTGGATGATAAAGTAATTATTTTGGAATTTTAAATGCATATAAAAGTTGATGCAGTAAAATGATTTTTGTGCCACTTGGAATTTTTTTTGGCTGTATCTTAAATCAAACAACAGTTAATGCAAGAGCCCTTAATCCCTAATTCTCAGTGCTGGTAACACAATAACACTTTTACTCAGTACTGTACTTTCTCTCCTTGGGGAACGTAAAAGAAAAGTACTTTCAGAAGGAACAGGATATTTTAGGATATGTCCTAAAATGTAATTTCTTCCTTTTAGAGGGTCTGTAAGAACTTAATTTAACCTCCCATCGTGTCCCTCAGTGGGGGAGTGTTCTCTTGTGCCTGCACACTGGCTGCTGGAGCTGCCTCTGTGCTGCCACGCCAGGGACATGCTCAGGGCAGCTGGTGTGGGGTGAGTGGGGAGCAGGAGCTTGAGGAAACAGGTGGAGATTTAGATGGAAGCAGGAGGGAAGTTGCAGCAGCTGTGGGGGGATGTCAGTGCCAAGCATCTCCAACGGGAGCAGCCCAAAGCGGGACAGGGCCCCCAGTGCGCTCGCCCTGTGCTGCGGTTGGGGCAGAGCTGCTCCTGCAGGCCAGGAAGGTCAGGGGACTCAGGGACCTTGTGATTTCTCTTCCCTGTTGGGAAAACTCCAGCGATAACCCCTTCATCTTGTCCAGGCTTTTGAGGTGGGAACTGCTTACCTACAAATGATAACTTAACACCACCAGGTCCCAAGCCAGTGTCAGTGTTCATGTCCTAATTGTGTTGAGGTGTGAGGTCACCTCTGCTGGTGATCACGTAAGGACAGCAGTGCCAGGAGCTCTTGCAGATAATTTTCATGCACTTCTTCAGGAGGAAGTGAAAAGCTCCTTAGAAAATCTCATCATTTAGATGACCCAACAGAGATAGATATCCCATGTCATTTCTCAAATGTTTCTCTTTTTTTCCCCCCATTCTCACCTCCTCCACTAAATTTAAGGTAGAGAAAATAATTCAAGGGAAGTATTTTATATAACAAATATAGGCATGTTTTTATTTCCATAAATTTCCCTGCTCAATATGTGATTTTCTCAGGTGCACTTTTTTATGGGGGGGTGAAGTAATCATAAGGTTCCTGATTCAGAAAGCAGCGAGGAATTCCTCACTAGTGTGGAAATGGACACTGTTTAATCATTTGGACTTTGCTTGGAAAATTTTTATTTTAACTACAAAGTATAATTTCAGTAGATGAAAGAGGTCATATGCTCCCTTTCTGTGTGTGTCACTGGGTCAGTTTAAATCTTTAGAAACAGCTTAATGTGCCCTGTCTTGGCCAAAAATTGTGCCAGTATCTTTCACTGAATATTCTCTGAAAACAAACGTAGGAAAAGTGAATTCCATTGACTACTCAAATTAATATTTGAGGACCTTACTAAGTATTTACTTATAGGTAAGTGTAAATATATTTTTCTGATATAAAAAGAATACTTATGCTGAAAATCAATCTCTATTTGCCAAAGAACATGATATGGAAAATTAGTTTGCTTTTCATTGCTTTCAATTCAGATTTTCAAGAAAAAACCATATATTCCTGTAGATGAAAAATAAAATCTTTTAATTAATCATTATTGGAATCATGATCAAATTTTGGAAATGGTTATCTGCAAATAAAAGTGAGATCTTACTTTGATAGAAACTTTAGAATAGTTTGTTTTTTTAATAGGATAGCTATAAGCTGTCCTATATAAGCTAAACAGCTTGTTAAGAGATGCACCAGCAAAACAGGAGATACATTAAACTTAATTTCAAAATGCACAGGTCCATGGTGAAATACCACCATGTTAGAGAAGTCTGGGGAGTGATTATTCCCTGAGCTGTTACTCTGGCTGAGGATTGAACCATGGGGAGGGACTGCAGGAGACCTTCTCCACTTCATTTGTGGTCATGTTTCCACACACTGCCTCAATATATTGAGTGACAGAACTTGGGCTAGAGATGAGAAGAGAAGAGAATACATCTGGCCTACATAGATCTGGACTTAGCCTGGATCCAGTGACCTCCTGTCACTACAGATGAGCTGATGAAGTTTACTAGTAAATATTTAGGCTATTTGTAACTGAAGGATGCTTTCATGCAGATCTGTGTGTTTGTTGCAATAACAAATGACTGTTTAATTGTGTGTCCTTGAAAACAAAAAAAAAAAAAACAAAAACCCAAACCAAAAATAAATGAAAACTATGACCAGCTCATCTTTTGGACAAAAAGCTTCCAGTTTGATGTTGCCTTCTATTTAATTTTCAACTTTTGTAAGATGACACGTGATCTTTCTTTTTTCTCCAGAAACTTGTCATCCACTCCAAAGTAACTAATTTTAAAGTTGTTAAAGGAGTGAATGTAGTTGATTCCAGCTGTCTGATACCCCAGTCTGTGCCCATGGCTGTGACCAGGGCATGATGGCAGGGCCGGGCATCCCACCGGTGATGGAGGGAGTTGGACCATGGACCCCTATGAGAGCTGAGGAAAGGAGACCCAGCTCTGCACTCCTGTGCCATGCACAAGGCTCCTGGCATCCTTTTTTCCCTCTCAACACTGGGTTCAGCAGTGGCTGAAATCCCTGTTACTTTCATGATACTGCAGGCTGGGATCCCATCAGATAGAAAGAGACTCAGCACCTCCCATGCCTCCCTCTCCCATGGGAACGTGAGTTCTTCCTCCCTGCAAATGTGTGCTGCATCCTCCTCCTCCTCCTCATCAGCCACCCACAGCCCTGTCTGTTGATGCTGTTGCCTGGCGACCACCCTGTGATGGACAGCTTGGAGGGGAGCGATGATTAAACAACCTGAGCTGGCTTCTGAAAGCAGCCATCGTCATTGTAATGTGACAGGCAGTGACAGCTCAGACAGCAACACATTCTGAGTGTGATTCCTGGAAAAAAGGATAAACAGTAAGCACACGAGGAGAGAGCCGCACACACCTGCGTGTAGGTGTGCGAGCGCTGATGCTTTCCCTGGCTGCAGAAGGGCTGGGGAAGGCAAGTGTTTCTGTGTTGATGGAGGGTGAACATAACCCTGGTAAGTGTCATGATGCACAGGTCAGCCCATGAGCCAGGGCAGCCTGCACTGATGCTGTCAAACAGGAGCTCCTTGAGCAGCAATTAAAGGGGATCCCGCAGGCGCTGGCAGCAGGAATAACATTCCTTACAGAGGGGAACACCTGGAGCCTTCAGCATGAAGGTGCTGGTCCTGCTATGTGCACCTGCTATATCTCTTCTCCTGCCAGCTGGACAAGACAAGCACAGGCACAAGGATGCAGGCTGTCATTATAGTGTAAAAGTTTGTCTGTACACAAGGTATAAATACAGGATGCAAATAACATCCATACGGATCATGGATTCAGAGAGCGAAAATGAATGTTTGTGGTGCTTCTAACTTGCTTCTCAAGCTCTCCTTTTAGTTTTGTCCCAAGGAGAATTGCTTTGTGCTGCTGTCTTGTCCTGTTTGGGTGTTGGTCTCTTCCAGCCCTCCTCGGGAAGCAGCTCTGTCTTGGCAGTTTTATTGCACCTGTGTTTTCACCACCGCAAGCAGTGGAGGTGAAATACTGCTGTAGTGCAAGTGAACATCACATTTCTCTTAAAGCAGAGTTAACCAAAGACATTCTGATGTTTCCTAGAACTTCTAAGGTGATGTTGAGTGTAACAAGTATTTCCAGGAAATGTTTGTGCTCTGGATTATCTGCCTGTGTTTTGATGGCCGTGCTTGTCCTTTTTAAATTGCTGTCAGTGTCTGTCCTGGCTAGAGCAGCACCAATTTTCTTCTGTGCTATTCAAGTTCTTAAGGCAGGCTTATCAGTGAGGCATCTGAGGGATGGCTTTGAAGTGAAATAAGAAAACAAACCCCAAAATACTTTCCAAAGGTCCTTCCAAAAAGAGTTAGGAGATCACCAGTGTTCCTGTCAGACTGAAAGAGAAATGCACACACAAAGAGGAGAAAATTTCATCGCCTGTCTTGCTCAATCCTTCCCATATCTCCTATCTCCACTGCATCTGGCACCCTCTCAGGATGAAGTAGCTGAGAAGAAATATGGAGTCTGTGCCTTTTCCACTCACATAAATCAGTATTCATCTAAGCCAAGAACTGCTTTGAGGCAAGCAGAAGAAGCATCCATCTCTATTCCTTTCTGACACTGAGGTATTGAAAGGCCAGGCAAAAAGAGTAATTTCTGAGAAATCTTGCATTTGGCAAGGTGAATTTTGGTGTGAAACAAACCTTTATGAGCAAGTAGGGGAAAGAAATACTTTGAGAAATTTTATGAGGAGCAGAGAATATTGTACAAAAGAATCAGCATCTCATTAAAAAATGTTACTCAGGAAACCTGCACTTAATCCTTCATATAGAGATCATTTTGTTTAAATAAGGACATATGTGGAGATTGTTGCTGGAGAGAGTTCAAAGAAGAGAAAAGATGTCTATAATTTTGAGCTTCTGCTTAAATATATGGCATTGTGTGGTTGATGTCTGAACTAGGATGACACAAGACAAATTAAATTTTAACTCATTAGTAAATTTTCCTCCTAACAAGCTACTCAGATGATCCAGAAATACATTATGCAGTAGCAGCTGCTAGGAGATGAAAATATTTCATTGTAGCAATACATGGTATAATGAAGGATGGGGAATGAATGCAGTAGCACAGTAAGGACAGAAGAAGATAGATGACACATAGTCTTAAATATTCACCCTCTGTGTTGAGTTTACACAGGACAGATGACGTCAGTAAATTGAAAACACCACTGAGACATGTAAGTCATTAAATACTAATATTAGTGCCACTTGGGGAAAGAAAGTTGTCAGGGAGAAGAAAGTTGTCAGAAGAATTTTCTGTTGGAAAATACAGTTAGTCAAAATCAGAAAATTTCTTGGAGGTATGTCATTTTCAGTGACATTTTCTACACTAAAATATCGACCAAAATTGTCTGCATTCTGGTAGTGTCAAAGGCTGTGATGAGAAACCTTGCCAATTGACTTGCTTTGGCACCAAGAGAATGACAACATGGTGGACACACACTATATCAAATATAAAATAATAAGTGTAAAAGTTCCTTGTTCCTCTGTCCTCTTTGACTCTCACTTCTGGTAGTGGGCCCTGTGTATTCTTAGGCCTTGTGTGTTCAAAACTGTATTTTTCTGTCCTGGAGAGATTTGGGTTCCACCCCTCTCCTCTTTGCTGAGTCTCCTCAGTTGCATGGAGGGCATCACCACAGGATTTTTGCTGAAGTTCTTTGGGCACTGAAGGTGCTGCAGGGAGGCAGGTCAGAGGGTAGTCTCAAAGGCTCAAATGTTTTCCTTTCAGAACCAATTATGGGGATTTTATCACCGATAATCATTGAAGTGTCCAGAGCCGCATCTCTCTGTATGTTTGAAATTAATGTTTAATGTTCTGAAATTATAGAGAGGAAATGCTTTGGTGCTGTTGACCGTCAGGTGAAAAATATTTACTGATACTCCTGGGAAATTTAATGATCTTGCCTTTCCTTCTTGCGACTGAAACCAGGCATTAGCCTGTCTGAATTTCTCAGAACAGAAATGCTGGCTTCTGACACATTCAGATGGAGAACGTAGCTAGGAAGGTGGTTTTAAAATTAATCTTGGCAATATTTTGCCATGAGATGATCTTTATTGGCTGCTATAAAGTTACAGTGAAGGGAACTTGAGTATCAGATATTGCTTTTTGTTCCTGAAACAGTCTTAATTTTACTGAGGATAACTCTGTGGAGAATCAGAAGTGAGGCAGCTTCACCATTTGTTAACTAGAACAGAAGCTCAAGTGGAGAATGAATTGCAAGAGAAACATTTTTGAAAGCCCAAATAGCTGTTTTTCACTATTCTGACCCCTTCCCCTGCTGAGCAGATTGACAGCTGAGATCCCAAGGTAGGCAATTCCCACTGGAGCAGGAGCCTCTGAAGGTGTTCATCGCTGACAGCGTTTTTGTGTGGAACAGGGAGATGTCTCCTCCCTGTTAACTGCAAGGGTGTACGATGGTTCTTTGTCGAGCACTGAAATGCTTTAAGACAAATATTTGATCCTGGTTTAAAGAACTGTTTCAGCCGTGATCTGGGAGGCAGATGCAGAAAGTGTCCCAAGGAATGTTCCTCAGTGCTCCATGGAGGGGTCAGGAGGAGGGAGGGTGGATGTTCGCTGCTGCTGTAAATGTGTGAACAGGCGATAAGGGGCAGCAGGAACATGGGCTTTACAGATCCATTGATTATGCCATCACTCCAGTCAGCCAAGTAAAGTTTTTTGTGATTTAGACAATTAGCTTTTGAAAGGAAAAAAAAAAAACTATGAAGAAGATAGAGATGGGCACAAACACAGTAGACGAGCATTGATTTTAGGGTATGGGGAGAAGCAGAAGAAGGCAATTTGGAGGAAAATGAGGGAAGCTCTCAGGGTGTCAACAGGCCCTTGAGAGGGACCCATCTGTCTGCAATTTCCTGCTTTCTCAGGTGCAAGGAGTGATTAACGACCAGGAAGAGATGTGAGGGACAAGTGTAGATAGTTGAGGGTCTTTTATAGAAGTTTGTGAAACTGCAAGTAGTCTGTTGGCAAGAGTTTCTTCTAGCAGAGAAGCTGAGCCATGGTTGTTGGTAAAGTTTGAAAAGCTGATGTTATCTCAATTGAAAGAAAACCCACTGTGGTCTGAAATGTGTTCTGCCACTGAAGAACCAGTGCTGGGGGAGAAATGTGTTCTAACCAGGTAGGAAACCTTTCTGTTTGTGGGGCAATGGGAAGTGGAGAATGAGAGAAGACCTAGTAAAACTGGGGGAGGATAAGGCTGGAAAATTGTGTGCTGAGATGTTGCTTGGAAAATGCAGGGATGGGGCAGCAAATGGAAGTTGCTGTTGGAGCACAATAATGTGATTGTGTTAGAATGGTGAGTTTGTGGGACATGGCCTAGAGAAATGGAAGAGCAGGTAGGGGAAAATTAGGGAGAAAGCAAGGTTTGTGCATTGGGGCAATACTATCAGAATAATAGGTTTTAATAGTGGTTTAAGCTCCAGAACTGGCTAAAAAGATGCTCTAGAAGGAAAAGAATATTTCACTATTTTAGATGCAGATAGCTGGATTGATTTCATGCAAAGAGAAAAGCATGAGCTTTTTGAGAAAGAATGTAGGTTTTTTTTTTCTGTTGGGGATTTTGGACTTATATGATGTAGAAGCACTAGCTGGTAACAAAAGATACAGAGGGTAAGAGCCAGGATAAAAGTAAAAAAGCCTGATTATATCTTGGTAAAAGATCTTGGAGGAGGTGATAAGGAAACACACTGGCAAATATTAACATTGTTACCAAAATTTCATACTCAATGAGCAGAGATGCTGCTGGAAGGTGAGGTATAGATAAAAGAATTTACCTTTAGTTTTCCATATTGTTACTTTCCCTGCATACACTGTACTATTTTTTCCTCAGCATCTCTGAATGAGAGTCACCTTTCTTGGCCACCGCCTATGGAGGTTTGACATGAACCAGGCAGTCACTTGTGTCTGATGCATCTGGTTTAATTGTATTTCAATGCTTAGAGTCAGAGCTATAATATGCACACAAGGCCCTCTTCAGAGACGTGGGCAATTACACAAATTGGTGTGGAGACATTTTGCCAGAAGAGATGTATTTTGTTTACCTTCTTGAGTTTGGCAGGGAATTGCCTTGCTGCTTGAAGAGGTACAAGCTCTTAGAGCAGGAGAGATGCTGTCTCTGGGCCCAGAAAGAAGTGAAGTACTCGGGGACAACAGAAGTCTGTAGACACAGCTTTTGTGTTCAGAAGGATGATGTAAGGAAAACCAAAAGCCTTTAGGCCCTCCTGTATCTTTGTGATAAAAGTTAATATGGATAAGGGATCACTCTATTCAGAGTGGGGAAATCCAGTGGTGCATTTTTTCCTTTTGAGCATGGAGACTTGGAAAGAACTCTCCTGTGGCTGGCAGTGCAATCAGAGCAGAATGTTTCCAGCCTGGCTTGGATTTGAGGCTCAGAGGTGCAGTGGGCTGTCACTGTTGAGCTAAGGAGGAGCGCTGTCACACATCCTCTTGGTTTGCAGAAGGTTACCTGAAGTACTTGTGTTTACCTTACCTTAGCTTATGCATTTAACGTGTATTTTCTACTTCAGGATGAGGAGCTCTCAAGTGGAGTTACTATAGGTGGGCTAATGTTTGCTGCCTTTTTAAATTGGGCTAGTGTGAGATGTTTCACTTAAAATCCTCAGGTTTTTTTCCCAGCTGAAGCTTTTGCATATCTGTCTGCAGAATCTTGCACTATTGCATTGCTTCTTTGGTGGGTTTTCTTTTTTTTTTTTTTTTTTTTTTAAGCTGGTGTTGGCAGCTGGTGGCAAAGGGATGATTTTAAATGGGTTGATGTGTTATAAAAGGCATAAAGAGGCAGTCTCTAGCACCTCATATCCTGCACTTATCTCAAGGGAGCTGGGAGTCCCTGGGATGACCAAGAATTACCACTTATCAGTGGCTGACTCTTGGCTTCTTTCAGAGGTGATTTCTCCCATTCCAATTGATTTTTTCTATTTTAATGTTCCTTTCCTCCATTCATTCCAACTTCTTTAACTTGTGAAAGTGAAACACAGCTTGGCTTGCTTCTTGTGAAGATCTGCCAACACCCACATTAACCCACAAGTACCTTCTTTCTAGCCAGTATATTGGCAGGAGACCTTCTGTCTTCAATAGTGCCTAGTTCCTTCTGGACAGTAGAACTTGCACTGCTGTTCATAGTTCTATTTGAAAGACTTTTCAAATATGTGCCTTGAGGTCAAAAGGGTTTTTTGAATTTTCTGCGTGATTTGCCGTGAGATGTAAAAGGGAATCTGCGCCCAGATCTGCCACGCCTTTTGGCAGTTTCACCGAGGATGTGTTTGACTCCCTCTGGTTATGGGTGAGATCTAGTCCCTGTTCTTGGGCAGTGAGGGTGGCCACTGGTGTTGGTGAGTGATGGGAGAGCATCCCAGGTGCCCCTTGGTGTTTGCTGCACCAGCACCGCTCCTGTTGGTGCCACAGGATGAAGGACACTGCCAGCCTGTGTGTAAGGAAAAGCTAGACAGTGCCTGCCAGAAGGTGAGGGTGGTGTAGCTGTCACTCCAGCATGGTTGAGGCATAGCAGTGGCATGGGATGCTGTCTTCTGCTGCATTTCTGCTGAGATACCAGGCTTTCCCTGTGATTGCCCTCAAGTTAGGCGCTGTCTTGTTCAGGGCGGGGCTTGGAACTTGTCTTGCCTTTTAATCCACTTCAGCATCCCCCTAACTTTCTAAATTAATTGGAAGTGTTCACTTTGGAATAGAAAAACAATATTTTAAGGTATGTGGGAGAAGTGCTTATTCTCAGCTCAGCCTTATCAGAAACAAAATGTTCCAGCATTCCCATCCATTATGTAAAGGGGAAACATGAGGGGAACAATGCAGAAATCTTGACAAGAATTTTCCAGTTGATGGTAATTGCCTCTGAACAGTGTTTGCCCTGTTGTGTCCTTAACCAGAATGTGGGTCTGTCCACACAGCCATAGCTATCTGCAACCTGCTTTTGACACCACTCCTGTTCCCTCACACAGAAGGCAAATTGTGGCCAGGATGAAATACTTCTGCTAATTATAAAACATTAAATGATCTTCGTCTACCTTCTCCCCAATGAACAATGCAATTGAATTATCATTGAGCTTGTACAGAACCTTTGATAACAATGGAGCCATTTGTATTAAATTCAGGCTTAGTTTTCTTATTCCATGAAGTCCCATCATTGTGTTGATTGTACTTTGAAGTCATAGCAGGCTTCCCTCTCCTGCTATTCACCTAATTTATTTCAGCCCCAACACACAGCTCCTAAATTCTTGTTAAATTTGTTTCTGAACAAAAGGACTAAAACTCAGCGTGTCTTAAATGAAAGACATGAGGCAGTTATGGTTCCTTTCATTTCCTCATATCTATTTGCTGTATCTAGAGAGCTGTTGTCATGTGTGCACTACTGGGAAATAATAATACTAATAAAAATAATAATTCTCCTAGGATTTGCTGTCAATAGAAACAATCTATAGAGAACTTAAACCTAGAAAGTGAGTGATTAAAGTTTAGCAGCAAAGCTGAAAAATACTTTCTGAACACAAAAAGGAGCTAAAGGGGACAGGCAGGAGCTAGAGGGATCTGCTTGGTCTCTGCAGGCAGTGTGAGTTAGAAGGGGTGGGAGCTTGTGTGGAAACTCTGCCTCCTCATGGCCCTCCTCTTTCCCCAGGAAACCTTTTCTGGCTGGAGGGCATGCAGCAGTTGGAATTTTGTCTCTTCCTTAAGCAGGGCTGGAGGAGGAGTTTAAGAGCTTAGAGAGAAGTTTGGGTGAACTCAGTGTGTGTGAAAGGATTGATAAAGCTGCTATCCTGTGACTCTGGGCACTGTGTGGGGATGATATGAGTGTACAGTAGGTTGTTACTGCTGCCTTTATTCTTCCCAGACATCACAGATTTGTTTGGCTTCTGACAACTGACCTTCCCCAAAGAAAAAAAAAAAAAAGTCTTGTAGGCACCCAATTTGAGACAGATCAGGATGAGCACTGTATTTGCTTGGCCTTGTAGGAATTGTGCTTGTCTGGATGAAGTGGTTGGTCTTACTCTCAGAGAAAGGTTTTTCAACCTAGATGAGTGAAAACCTACAGAGTCTGGGATTCACCAAAGAAGCCTGGTTATTTAAATCGTTCTGTCTCTGTTAGTCTCCTCTCCGAGTGCAAAAGAGCTGGTAAAGTGGGATTAGTTTCCTTTCTCTGATAAAAGCAGATTAATTTTAACACTGGCTAAAATTGCACCCATTTTCTCTTGGTAAATGAACCATAAGACACACTGTCAAAAGAGAGCCTTCCATAATGACTGTGGTTAATATTTCAGGGCTTAAACTCAAGCATGAGAGAATCAGCAATGTATGCTGTACATTAGCTTGATTTCTATTCACTTGCAGCTCAAGAGTATTCTTCTCTTCCCCCATGCTAATTTCAGACTCCTGTAGAGCAAGGGATTTGCATCTGATTTCGTACTCAGGTGTGTATGTATTTCTTATTGGGAAAGCTGTACTGTAGGCAGGAGCAAGGCAGGATAGTTCATGTGCTCGTGGTTCTAAGCTGGGCTCAGAAAATCTCAGTTACCTGCTCTCCTGCAGAGTTCTTATGCTTAGCAGAAAATCCCTGTACCCTGTGGCAATTCAGTTCCTTGAATTGTAGTGTGAACAGGAAAATCCTTTCCTTGCTTCTCATGGAATCCATCAGTTCTTGAGTTCTGCAGAGGTTGTGGTGCACTAAAATACCTTCTTAAATCCAAAGTTAGATGGGGAAGATCTCCTGGGGCTCACAGGTTGAGCTGTGCAAATCCAAATTCCTGTGTTATGAGGAGTACCACAGGTACCAAGGCACATGCCCTCTCTGGGTCTGCTGGTCCTCCTTTTTTCCCCTTGCTGTGTTTGTGCTCAGCACCTTCACGTGGGGCAGTGAAGGTCTGCTGTCTGTGAATGCTGAGACTGCTCCTTCCTGAAGTGCCAGCCAGAGGGTGACTTGTGTCTCATCCTTTGCCCCTTGGTGTCATTTCTCTGCAGAGAGGCTCTTTGGCCACATTGCTTGGGGGCTGTCCTTGGGTGAATGCTGCTTCCTCTGCAGAGAATGTGCTCAGCTGGATGCAGTTTTTGTTTGCTTTGTGTTCCACAGGGATATTTTCTGCCTGATTCCTGCTCGTACTTTGCTGGAAGAAGACATTCAATTTCAGACCATGGCACCTCTGCTGTTAAAACCACATCTGTGTCCGAGTGCCTGAGTTTCCCATTACTTCCTAGTCCTAATGCAGGAACCAGTGCAGCCAAGTAAACTATACAGTGCTTAAAAATTACTTAAGCCTGTCTTTCATTCTTATCTGCTTCAGGACTGCTTGGGATCTGGAACCTCTGAATAGCCCTTTTGGCTGACAAAGCCAGAAGTGAGAAAACACAGCGGGAATGTTATGGTTTTAGGGCAGGCACTTGGGAATGTAGGTTGAGGCAAATTAGGCAGAGAACATAGGATAATGGTTTAGCCTAGGCTGAGAAGTTGTAGGACAAATGCAACAGCTCTGGAGTGCTAAAAGCAAAAAATAAGATGGTTGTATGCAGCCAAGGTGATAGTTTTCCTAAGAGCTCTTGAAAGAACTGAAATTGTTAACATTGCAATTATTCTCAATTTTCTATAATAATAATTTTAATTATTCTCAATAATTTTATTCTACTTGCAAGTTCTGTTTTCTCGCTTTTTATTTTTTTCTGCCAATTACAGAAGTGAATTTCTTTCTTAATTACCTGGTTCTCAGCCTTGATGTAGATTTCTAACACTTTGAGGCATATTTAAGCAGATCTTTGTTGATGCATTTGGGGGAAAAACAAACAAGGAAATTTGGAAAGTGGTTTTAACATCAACAGTCCTTTGTGCAAACATGCTGTTGATTGATAACTATAATGCTAAGCAACTGTTGTTTCTAGAACTTCGGTGTTGTACTCATTCCAGAGGAGTGACAGAAGCTGCTATTCCCACTGTTTTGCCTTGATAAGCCAGTTCACTTTTCCTCAAAAGCCTTTACCAGTTTTACACTTTTCATCCTTACTCACATGAGCAAAAGGGTGCTGCAAAGACTCAGGAAAGGTTTCAGGAACTTAACACTTACAGGAAGGAGGTTAGAAAGCACGAGCAGCACTGCTGGGGTGAGCCAGGATTCCCATTTCCCATCTTTATTATGGGAGTCCTTAGGGGTCCTTCTGAGACTCTGTGCTTTGCTTTCTCCCATTTCACAGCTCTCACTGCAGCATTGCCACAAAAGAAACTCACCTTTTTATTTATGAATATCTGACAGAGAAATTATTAGCACCATCTATTGGAGAAGTAGAGATACTGGTTTCTTCACAGGTCTGAGTATGCAAAATCTCTTCCCTTTTTGATTTCCAGCTGTAGTTTGCAGTGAGAATGTGCCTAGACAACCTGCTTGTCTTTTAACTTACAGCAGCCTGGACTCTGTGCTTGGGAGGGTGTGCCTTGTTTCAAAATGTACCTTAAAGAAATGCAGTGAACCATTTAAAAGAGGGCAAGCAGACAAAGATTCAAATGTCAAAATGGTACCTTGGCTGTGGCAGGTTCTGTCACATCAATAGGACAAGGGCAATAGCTGAGAAACAATTTGCAGCTGAGGAGGTAGGGCTGTCTAGAGCCTAGAATCAATCTGGGCTAGCATGTCAGAGAAATTTGGGTGAAGAATGGGATATTTGACCTTCTTGATCTTTACAGGATGAGGAAGACTCACATCACTTGAAGAAAAAGCAGAGGAAGTACTATAATTAGCAGAAGACTGCCTTGAAGGCACATCCCCAAGTTGGAGAGTATTCATGATCTGGAGTAGTGTCAGGACAAGCATGGTTGGATGACTGACCCTGACCAGAGTAGTGTCCTCTGTCACATGTTTCAGGTCATTTGCACATGTAGAGCCTGTTGAGCTTCTAACTTTCACTTACTCTGCTGCATTATGGGTCTCTCTCTGTTTCTCTAATGCTCTTGCCTGGTGAATTTTTGTGCTGTTCCTGTAGCTTTGGTCTTCCCTGGCTCTTTCTTCAGTAACAGCTGATGTCTTGATGGGAGCACCATGCTGGCAGGCCAAGGCTCAAATCCCACTATTGATAAGGAATGATGACACTGCAAGAACAGGATAACTGTAAGGTAATGGTCTCTTCAGTCAGAAAGGTCTGATGTATGCTGCATACTGCTGGTTCTGAATTGTTTGCCCTACCATATTTGTTGGAGAGTACTTACAAGTCTCTGATGTGTCTGTTGAAAACTGTTTCCTTAATACTCAGTGTAATTATATTAGGTCTTGTTTATCTGCTTGCTGTTCTGACAGCACAATCTTTTAATTTTCACTCTGTGGTATTTGAACAGTAGAAACAAAAGTCCTATTGTCTTGTATCCTCTGTTCTGCTTGGTAAACAAGCAAAGGTCTTTTATCTCATGTTCACATGATTGCAGCTAATCATATTGATGTTTTTAAGAAGCTGTGGTCTAGCAGGTAACTCAGTAAAAGTTTAATTTTCAAAGGATTGGACAATTATTAGTTCTGACTCTCTGGATAGCTGTTGTAGATTCCTCAGTACTTTCTGTTAAAAATTCCTATTTCACTAGCTCACTCTATCAGTGCTAGCTGATAACATAGCTAGATTTCAGATAATTAAGACTCTAAAATTCAATGATTTAGCTAGATGAATGCCATTCTGTGAGTATGGGAATTTTAAATACAAGAGAGGGAGAAAGAGAGCTGTGAAAGGGTTGTTCTGACCTCGAGAGGTGGTGTAAGCTGGGCAGTTTCAGCTTTGATCCCACTGGCTACACAGAGTTGCAGTTCTGCTGAAATGCATACTACAGAATTGCTTATGCAGTGACAACCTCTGGGGCTCCTTCACTCCAGTTTTAAGTGATCCTAGTGACAGGTTTCCCTGTGTGCTTCCCTTGAGAGCTGTGTGCTTGGTCTAATTGATTGACCCATTAGCAAAGCAAATTTCTCTTGCTATTCAGCCAGAATTTTCCTTCTGCTTAATTTCAGCCCATCACTCCTAGTTATGCCCCCACAAAACCTGCCTGAAGTGCCTTTGCCACACTATAGCTTTATTGATCCTGGTTCTATGTAAGTAATTCTTGACTGACTGAACTTATTATTGGCAGTACCAGGGCAGTGAAGGCACTGGTGAGAGCCTGTTTTCTTGATCCATGAGGCTGGAAGAGAGGGATGCAGTGAAGGAGTTTGGTGGTGTTCACTGAACTTTCTGAATGGCTTCATGGAGTGGTGAAAAGTGGTTTCTGAGTTTTCCCCAAGTCTTCAAACATTTGAGTTTGCACGTCTGTGTGTGTGATATGTGTGGATATCCAGGCTGCTGGATGTCACAGCAGGTAGTCCTGAAATCAGGAGTTAACTCATGGGTATTTGGCCTCTGGGAGGTTTTTCAAGGGTAATTTTTGGATTCCTGTCAAGCAATGTGTGAATGTGTGTTGTGGGTACAGGAGATGGATAAGGTCTGAGGGGACTTCTTTCCTGAAAGTGTTTGGCTGAGGAAACCTGTTGTGTGATAGGCATCATGAAAGCTGAGTCCCAAACTTCATATCCTCGATCCTTCCATTTCAATGTCTGTTCTAGGTTATACACTCCAGAAGCACTGAGCATGCTAGAATACCCACAAATTGAGGGGGATAATCACCCTGTGATTAATCAGCCTGTGAGCAACACCCTGTTTAGAACTACCTAGATAGATCTCTGTCCCATCATGAGCTTTGTGCTGTTGAGTTTATTCTGTCTCTGGGGTGTTGCTCATCTGAGTGGCTGAGCAGGAAAAAGATCAGTGATTCTCCTTGATTCTTAAATTTCCATGCCCTTACCCCTTCTATGCCCTAGTTCACTCCTGGATGCAACAAGATCTCTTTCCCAAGGTTACTGGAGTAGATTTGTTTGTTTTAGTATTAATTTTGTTGGGATTTAATTTGAAGACCATTTGCAAGACATTTTGGGCAGCCTGCTCATGCAATCATGGAAGCTGTTGGTATGTGCTTCCATGAGCTTACAGATCAACAGGATAGTTAGAGGGGCACTATTTATAAGAATTTTAAAGCCACTGATTGTTTCCTGTGTAGGGGAAAGTAGAGAGGCATGTGTGGGGTAGCAGGTGATGGGAACACAGCCTCACTGTGGATAAAACAGCAAGTGCTGGACTGTGCTGGTCCTGCTCCCATAGAGTTTGTTCAAACACAAAATCATAGTTATCAAGCCTTAGGCACTACACAGTATTTACAAGCTGAGGTATCAAAGTCCTTGTTTTAGGATACTAGGCCCCTATTAGTGCAAGAAGAGCTGAGCACAGAAAATTGCTACAACCTGCTGCTGAGATGCCAGCGGACACTGAGCCTCCCACGTTCTGTTGTGTGCTCCTGGAGGCTGGTTCTGCAGGAGTGATTAATAAATGGGAGCTGTGCACCTTTGCTGGGGCTGCAGAAGCAAAGCCAAGCCAATTATTTGCCCATCGGAGCTGGGTTACGGCGTTCCTCCTTCCATCTTCTCTATCCACTGTTTTGTTTGTGTGTTGTTTAGCTGAGAGTGTAAATGCAGAGATGATTAATTGCCTTGCTGACCTGATTCTGTCTCTACATGGGATCTGCTTATATCAAAATGCTCCAGCCCAAATGACTAGAGTATGTCAAAGTTAGGTGATTAAAGAATTATAAAATACTTTCTGAATGTCCTATTCTGAACTCATTGTGACTTTGGACAGAAGCCCAGACAAGAGGGGGAGAGAAGGGTGAAAAATAAATAATAAAAAAAAAGAAAATAAAAATAATAAATTCAGTGAGAGGGACTTCTGCAATATTTTGCTCTCATTTTATTGAAAAGATTGATAACAAACATTAGTGAGGCAAAATTACAGTGATTTGTATAGATTCCCAGGTGAACAAGTTTAACATTAATAAAGTATTATAGCTTTCTCTATCACAGAACTATTGTGCTGATCATAAAATGAAAGGGCTTTATATATATTTAGGCAGAGTGTGTGCTCTTACAGCATGGATGGAGGAATCTCATTTTCAACTAATAGACTAAAATCTGTGCTGGGCTGGAATAGTGAAGTGTTTAACTCTGCTAATGCTATGGACGATTACTACTCTGGGAGAGGATGCACCTGGCAAACTCTTACTTCAGATGCCAAAGCAAACCCAGTGGATCTTGCTGCAATGCCCCCTAAGCCACCAGTGCTTTAAACCCAGCTCAGGTGCCCTGTTAGTTTCTGTTGAGGTTGGCAGCAAGCTGAGCACCCGTGGATCTTGTTGGTGTGAGTGTGGCACAGCACATCAGGGTTGGCAGTTAAAGTGCTTTCTCCCTGCTGCTCTAGAGTTTGTGGCAGGAGCTGAGCAAAACTGAAAGACATCTAAATAGAAATAAACACTTCAGGATGAGAATTTTTTAAGTGGTGTTTTTGGGATAAGTGGTTTTGGAGTTTCTGTGTTGCCTGGTTTTATTTTATTACAGACTATGCTGAGGGATAGGCTGGGTAGCACTGCTTTGTGCTGGCTTCTCACCAGCAGTCACTGATTTCAGCTGTGGTGGAGGAAGGAGCTGATGTTCCCTCCCAGTCCTGGGGCATTTTTCTGGTGCTTGCTCTAGCTTACAAGCTTACTCTAGCTTACAATACCTACTGGTTTTGTGGCCCTAAAATGGTAGGAAAATTAGAGATGAATTTCAGCATGATGCAAGACCATTGCCTGTTGTTCTGAGGCACCTCTGACTGGGGCCAATTTGCCAGTCAGGTGAAGTGACTGCTTCCATGCTTAGCCCTCCTATGTGCTCCTTAAGTATACTACTCTGAGGAGATTAACTTACTACCAAGGTAAAAGAGGACACAAATTTGTGGTGATAATACTTACACAATAAATTCCTATTTGCTTCATGTTTCACTTTCCATTGTAATAAACTAATGTGGCATAGTGGAGATCTGCTTTCCTTTAAACCATGCAGAACTGATGATTGTTATTTTAATTATTTCTAGGGTTCTAAAGAAGGTGGAATTTTTTTTTCTTCAGTATAAAATATTTTAAATGTCAATGTTCTTTATAAGTGAAGATAACATCTACTGCAAAAATGTGTTTGCTTTGACAGCATTGTATGTTTTAGGCAAATTAAATGAAGGAAATAGTGTTTAACTGTTTTTTTCCATTTCACATGACTAGAACTCCTGGTTTCAATTGAAAGCTAGCATCCTATCATCCTTTCTTAATTTTGACCCCTACTGTTTTCTAGTTTTTCTACTGTAAATATGTGAGATAGAAAATGCAAAAGTAATTATCCCTATTCTCTTTTCTTCTGCTCTTCACCTATGCTTTACATGCTGTTTTGAAATGAAATGTAAAGAAACATTCCTTTTACAAACAAGGTCAAAGCAAACATCAGCCTAGAAATTCAAATCAAAATTCAATCCAGAAACTTCACAGACAGGATTATTTTTCTCTGATGTGTTTTCTTGCAAAAGAAAGCCATATGTTTTCTGACCAACTCTTTTTACTAATAACAAAAGAGTTATCAGAAAGATAACCTGTCTCTTAAACTAGACTTTACAGCTCACTATGTGTTCTCTTATGCTTTGGATTCACCTTAATATATGGGTGTCTTTTGTCATGTGACAAAGAAAGTCAACTGGGAAAGGACATCGAAGGATTATGTGTATGTGTACACTTGCAGCTTTTCCTGAGCACGAGCTGTGGGTTGCAGTGTTTGCAGAATGGAAAGGGATGTTCTGTCCTGCCCATGCCCAGGGTTGTTGAAGAAAACCTCAACAGCAGGAGAAAATCTGCCTGAGCATTCTGACTGAAAACAATCTGAATTACACCCTTCAAGTTTTTTATCTGTCAGGTAATTTGTATTCTAGCAAGTGAAGTGACTGTGTGTTTCAGATGCCTGTATGCTGGGGAGCTGATCCATCTTGAATGGAAACCAGTAAAGGAATTGGGGCACCTGGTTGGGTTCACAGTTTGCTAACCCTGATGGGCAGCCTTTATCCAATTGCTCCACTGGTGTCTATTTGCAGGGCAGCTCTCTGAGGCAGCAGCTGTCCATGGGAGGAGCAGGTTTCTGTCAGAGTCTGAGTCAGTGTTCTGCACGCCCTGCTGATCAGTAGGTAGAAATGCAGAGCATATAATGCTCTGTTGGGTGAATCTTTTCTTCCTCCCAAGGAAGGCAGGACAGCTTCAGGTAGCCTTAGTCTGGCATACCAGTCTCCAGGAACAAGAAGCTGAGTGCCACTGCTTTAGATGCTGCTGTTAGACATCTATTATCCCCCATTTTAAGACCACTATCCATGTACTTCCTTTAAGAAGAGAGGCTGTGGTGGGAGATGAGCTCTGTAAAGTCATTATTTCCCCCTGGAAGTAAAGATGATTGTTTCTGCATAGCCTGTGTTGTTATTCAGGCAGTTTTAGAACAGCTGTGCTAAAAGTGAAGCAATGGTTTGTCTCTTCTAAACTGCTGGTGCTGTAAAGACAAGGACAGAAAGGAATGGGAGATGTTTATCTCCATGTTCATACCAAGTTTTAGTGCATCAATCACTCAGTGCTATCCAAGACTTGTTGAGGAGAGATAATAAGATTTATTGGTGGCTGTTGGGATAACCCACATAGTGCATAAATACGTTAGTAAAACTCCAGGGAGTCTTGGTCTATCAACATGAAATAGGCAGGGAGGAGCACGGGCCTCCCAGCTATGGAGCAGCTGAGCTCTTGGTGGGAGGTCAGTTCTTCACAATCAACATAAATTGAACAAAGCTTCTGATGGACTTTTGTGCTTTGTTTTGGTTGTTTTGTTTGGGTTTTTTTGTTTGTTTGTTTGTTTTCCCCTCGCAACGTTTGGTGAAAGACTGAGAAAGGAAAATCAGGAAAGCAGACACTTGCAGTGGAGGAAGAGTAAAAGGCAAGGAATAAGATAACAGTTTTCCATTCTCCTGTGTTAAGTCAGCAGTGTGACCATGATGGTTGAACTTGGCACAGGGTGCTTGGTTGTGACAGGGAAAAGACTCAAATGAAGAACTGTGTTAACTTATGAGCAGTTCAGTTACAAGGAAAAAATGTGACTTTGATTATTTATTACTCTAATGCTTACTCCTGCCCTCTAGTATGCATGGTGCCATAGGACCAGCTACAGTGAAATGGGAAAAAGCCACAAATGGAATAGCTTCCCCTCCTGCTGTGTGGATGCAAATGCATGCATGCCACATGTTCAGGCCAGTACAACTGAGTCCCAGAAGTCCATGAGTTAAGGCACCAGTCTGCATGTACAGTCCTGAGAGAAACCCCTGGGGTTTTGTATTTGTGCTCACACATTTGAAGGTGTCCAGGGTGTGTGGACACCCAGAATGGGAGAGAGCTCAGGGCGTCTCTATTCCAATCTCCTACTCAAAGCAGGGATAGTTTGAGGTCCAGTCAGGTGGGTAAGAGCTATTTGAGCTGTTGCCTCTTGGATCTTGAAAGCTTCCTCAGATGAAGGCTGTGTGATCTCTCTGTCCCACTGCCTGACTTTATCAGGAGAGATGTTTAAATGTTTTCACTTGCACCCGTGCTGAGGCCCTTGTGTTTCAATTTGCACCTTTCTCTCATTCCCCACTGTGACAAGCCTGCCTTTTCTTGATGGGCTCCTGTTGGCAGCTCTGGAGCCCATCAAAGCCATCTTCTCTCGGGGCTGAGCAGAGCCTGCTGGTGTTGGCCTTTTGCAGAGGTGTTCCCCACTGTCCAGACACTGCTGCCCTGAGCAAACTCTGCTTTATTCAAGGCTCTCTGCACTGGGAGTGCAGAAAACTGTAGAGGCTATCCAACAAGTGCTAAGGAGAGGGAATAATCACTTCCCTTGATCACTGGGTGCTCCTGCTCCCTGCCAGGCTGCCAGCTCCTTTGTTCCAGGGTGCAGGGCTGGCTTGTGCTTTGCTTGCTGTGCCTCCTCAGAGAGCTGTTCCCCAGCCAGGCAGACCGCTGCCCCTGTTGGGAATTTTGGCTCTTGTTACAAGAAGCAGAACATAAACAGAGTAGTTCTTGCACTTGCCTGTGTTACACACGTTGGAAGATGAGTTTGCCTTCAGGCATCCTGATGAGGATGATGACTTTCTCTGAGCACTCAGCAGCTTGCCATTGTTTGAAGTATAAGCATGGTTTAATAAAAACCAAAAAACACCCCTTAAAACATTTTATTCAGGGCTGTTATGCTCAGAGCAAGTTCCAGTCTAGGAGTTTTCTATTTACCCTTTTTTCTCCCCCTGAACGAGATGCCTTTTAGAACATGTTTGATAATCCAGGAGATGTCTCAAAGTTCTAAACAGCAGCTGCACAATGTGGTTGTGTGTTTCCTTCAGCATAATCAGAAATGCTCCTTTGCATCCACCAGTTACTGACATTGCTTGGAAGTGCAGTGGAAGCACAGTGTGTGCTTCCTTCCTTTTATCAGTTAGAATTTTAGTCTCTGAGAAGTTACAAAACAATCTTCCCCTTAACTTCTGAATGACTGAGCTAGATGAGGATTAGCTGCAGAGAAATCAGCATTCCTTGACTTTAATTGAACTGGTTTATCAGACTGAAGAAATTTCACTTCAGTAATGTTGAAGTGTCATGGGTATGTTAACTAGTGCTTATCCAAGTGGGGGTTTATTACTTTTTAATTAAATGTTATTAATGCTTTAATTAAAATAAATAACCATACAAAGCTGAGAATGGGTTTAATGTGTTTTGGGTTTTTTTGAAACACTGGCACGCTGCAGTTGCCCTGGTACATCATTAGTGATGGGCTTTTCCCATCAGAAGAGTCCTGCAGACTGTCACAGGAGCAGATAATGAAGCTGATGTGCTTCATCTTTGGGTGAGTGGATATATCTGTAGCTCCAGATCTGTGTGCAGGGTGGGAGCCCAGCAGTCCATTGCTCTGTGGGGCTGTAGAGGCTGTATGGCCTCACAGAGCACAAATATGTAAATAGCTCAACAAGAGCCTTGTTTTCTGCTGTCAGTCATTGCATAGTTTGCCTGGTCCAACTGTAGATGATTCTGTTTTTAGTGACAAATTTATGTGGCCTAATAGAATCAAAATGTATTTCTCCACTTAATGCTTTTTGTTCTGTTTAATCTTTATAATTTGTCATACTCAAATATTTACTCCATACACACAGGCTCTTTCTTTTCTTTGATTTACTCCCTCTGCTATTTGTATCCCATGCTGTTTTATTTGCTAAAACCATATTTAGCTGTAATGATGTTACAAGGGTACTGTTTTAATGAATGATAGATTTCATAGCTGGAGTGTGTCATTCTATGGTTCTGATTTCTCATGGGAACTGAAATTATTCCATGCAAGACATTTCTGATGTCTTCTTTTAGTTACTCAAAATCCAGCTCTCCAGCTGCTAGAAGAAGCAGCTTGTGATGAACATTTAACATCTTTTTAGCAATGGGAGATGTAAAGTTAGGAATGCGAGGATCTCTTTTATTTTTTCATACTCCTATATTTTAATTTTTGGTCTCAGAGAGACCTATCTCTAGCCAGCTGGGAAGCAGTACTCTGACTTTGGGTAAGTCTCAGCTTTGAGTGCTTTGGACCTCAAGAAAAATCCCAAGGTCAAAAGCTGGGGAAAAAACCCAACCCCCAATTTGGCAATGAACAGACCTGGTATGATGGAAGCAAAAATTAAATCTTAATTATAATGGACAGCTGATGGAAACATGGACAAGCTTTTATTACCACTTTCCTGGGCACCTGCAGGAGGAACTCCATCTGCTCTGAGTTTTGGGGCTGGGAGGGCTGGCCCTGCAGGGTGGCTTCCAGAGCCTGTGAGAAGCCCCCCCTGCCCGGCAGTGGTTTCACAGGCAGAGGCAGGAGCTGCTTGCTGCCCAGCATTCCCAGCTGCTCTTGCACCCAGCTGTAAGGGCTCTCCCAGACAGGGCTGTGGTTCCTGGTGCAGAACCAGAGCAGAGGTACAGCTGAGCAAACCTGCTGGGAGGCGTGGCAGTCTTTGGATGGGCTGAGTGGGAAGAGGTTCAGGAGAAGTCAGGACCTGCCAGGTCCTTGCAGTGTTCTGGCCTCCTGTGCAGAAGGGGCTGCCTGGGTCTTGTGTTGTGGGACTGCTGTAAAGCCCTGCAAATGTGAGTCAAGTGGAGAGCTTTTATTAGTTCGAGAAAAAGACCAGGAAGGCAGGACTCCTGGGTTCCTGTGTGGTCAGGGCTAACTCAATTAACTGCTCAGTGCTTCAGTGTGAGCCATTGGTAACATAAGCATCATGACACTTACCTGCCTCTGAGAGCCATTTGCTTAATTAAATTGCTGAGATCTTCAAATAAGAGATGCTTTAAATAAGTAGTTCTGTGTGGGGCAGAGGTAATGGAGCTTGGTTTCCAATGGCTTTGTCTTGTGGTTCATTGCCAGCTCTGATTGAAACTTTCCCCTGGGCCAAGACTTCATGAGGTTGTTTTTTTGGTTTTTAGTTTGTTTTTTTTTTCCCTGACTTGCTCTCCAGGCTTCATAGGTGTTCAGTTCATGTGATCTTGGCCTTTCCTGTAGAATGGACATTCCCATGGGATGTTCATTGGATGTCTCTTTTCTGCCCAGCTGCCTGGCTTGTTTTGGATTTTTCTGTGTTACAGCAGATGTAGACCTTGGTCCAGGTCAGCCAGGAGTTTCAGGCAGTGCAGCAGCAGGTGAGACCTGCAGACACATCCTCCTGCAGCACACGGGGCAGCTTGCAAAAGCCTGGCTTGCTTTGGAAATAATGTGGAAACCAGAGCATGTGTGAACCTATTGCTTAGAAGGGATGGAGGAACTGGAGGAGAAACTGAAGTTCAAGTGTTTCACTTGGTAGAAGGTGAAGGCTCCTAAATCACTTGGACACTTCGCTGACCTGCTCCAGTGTGATGCTATCCTAAGGATGTCTATATCCCTTTCTTCTTTTTAATTGTTTCTTTTTGCATCTGGACATGTTCCTGTAAGGGAAGTGTGGTTTATGGATTTTCCTCAGTGCTAAAGGCCAAGGAGAGCCTGTCAAAACCAGTTAGCTGATCCCAGCTCTCCTGTGTTGATAGCTCTGTGGCAGCTCCCCTTGTTGTAATTCATTCTTGCTGACAGCCTGTCCAGTTGGGGAGATTTTTTTAGGATTTTTCAGCTGTTCCAGTTTTTGTGCACCCTGCCTTCTGTGGCTCCCACAAACAGACCAGAGATAAGGCAGGTACACCTTGGCACCTCACTTTAAATGAGACTGGTGAATATATTGCAAGTCCAGGAGATCAGGTGGGGAATTGCTCATGACAAAGAAGGGTGCCAGAAGAAAGGGCTGATTTTGGGGTTCAGGGAATGGGGAACATAGCTAGGGACCTCTATTTGAATGTGAATGTGTGTGAATATATCTATTACTACATCTGCACCTCCTGGGCAGTGCTCCTGCTGTGGCTGTTACCAAGTCAGCTCAGGAGCTCACACTTTCTCCCTGTTATTTTGGGTGAAGTGCAGAGGGAAGCTCTCTCCTCTGAGCTTCCTTTCCTTGGGTACTGCTCGGCTGAAGCTGGGAATAAACTGCCTGAAGGGTGTAAATGCAGAGGAGCCTCACTCACTGGTGGAGGAATCTGTGGGTGCAGGAGTTGCACTGCAGATAAAGTCAGGCTCTTGGGCCTGCAGCTGCAGAGAAAATCAGCAGTGAATAGGCAGTTAATTGAAAGCTAAAGTAGCTGTTTACTGACAGTATAGTCTTGCCTTTTGTCCTCTGTTTAATTGGTGTGAGATCACTCAAAATCAACATCTTTGACCCAACTTGTTTCCAATATTTATTTGTTTTCCCTTTTGCAGCTGAATTTCTATGCCAAGCTTTTTATCCTTTCTTCCTTTTTTTCCTTTCTTCCTTTTTTTCCTTTTTTTTTTTTTTTTTGAAGCCAGCCAGCGTGTTGTATTGTTGATCCTCACTGTTAAACTGCTGCTATGCATCAGCTGGAAAACTGATTCTCTCACTGAGCCAGTTAAATTCTGCTGATCTTCACTCAACAAGTAATTGGAACTTCGGAGAATTGGGATGCAAGAAGGACTACTTGGATAAAGAAGGGTTTACGGGTCTGGGAAAAAGGAGTTTTAAGATTCTTTTGGGATACATAGAGTAAACGTTGAGTCAGGAAAAGAGGTAAATGTTTGTGGGTTCTCATTGATTGAATGAGACTGTTTAAGTCTGGCTTAAATTCTTTGCAGGGCTGAGGGATTCATTCCTTGAAAGAATAATGTAGTTAATAATAATGCTCCTGCTGGGTGAGTTGCTGACGGGTAGTTTGTACCTGCTCAGCTTTTTCCTCTTTAAATACACTGTCTTATGAATATTAGTGTCAATACTTTAATTTAGAAAATCACGTTGGTCAAAAGTGTAGAACAGGAAAGCATTTTACTGAGAAGATTAGGTTTTCTCATGTGGGAGATTATAGAAAATAGCACAATAACACTTCAGTATTCTGATGTTATGGTTGCTGATTGTCTCTGACTCCACGAGCTCCCTATAAGCTCATGTAAAATGTGGTTACCAAGCACAATCCCTGGCAATTGGTTGGTTTGTGGATACAGTATTGACAATATTCTAAACAAAGCCAAGATAGGAGCTGCTTGGGATTAGTTGTCATTAGAGCTGTCTGGCATTGCTTTCATCGATACTAAAATAATTAGGAATGTGTGAAAAAGTTTGGTTTTTTTTATTTTTTTTCCAAAGGGTTTAAAAAACTTGGGGAGAACTGGAATGAAATGGAGCTATCTTGCTGCTTACTTAGATGCTTCATGCTCTATTCTCCATCTGTTTACAGACAGAAATGTGAGGCCAGGAAGAGCTTTCCAACCCAGTTCCCAGAAATGGAGGCAGTCAGGGCCATCTCCACAGAGATCCATGAGTACACTTAAAAGTAAAGGAGGTTGTATAGCTGAGGAGGAGAAATTGGGGCATTCTACTTCCATCAGTCTGCTTGAATGTCACTTGTCAGATTCAGTAGGCAGGTATTGGTTTGATTTTTTCACCCCCCCCCTCCACTGGTACAAAATCCCTTTTAGGTGCAGAAAGGAGAGAAGAAAGAGGATCTGAAAATAATTTTAAGAATCTTTCTTTTTTTCTTTAAGAATCTTTCTACCTGCAAATTATTCTGACACAAAATTTCCAGTTAGTCATTTTCTTCAAATATTTGAAGAGCAGTCAATCACAAAAAGTGTCTTATGAAAGGATTTTGCTTTATTATATTTAATGAAGCTGAAAGTACACTGCTTAATATCTGGGCACTACGCTAATGAACACTTAAAAATGCCAGAGGCATGGCACAGACAGGCACTGGTATTTGTATTGAAGAGGTATCCAGGATTTAGCACAAGGGAGGTACTGGATAATGGGTTACACTTGGAAGGTACCCCTGGTTGTGAGTAAAGCCATGAAGGATATGAAGGGAAGTGAACTGGGACCTAATGTGGGCAGGATGATCAAGATGTGCTGGGAACATGGACCTGGCTGGTGAGCCTCAGGAATCCTGAGTGATGCAGGGTAAAATCCCAAGGTAAGTGGAGAGGTGAGGCAGTGTTAAAATGCTCACAAAATCGGTAGAAACCTGACAGCAAACCAAGACAGAGATGGGCTATTTAGAGTAGTTCTAAAAGTGGATCCAGGGATGTTTATGGCAGCAATTTCATTGCTTAGAAACACTGGTTTTTAATACCTTAGCTTTGTGTAATATATGCAGTTACATCTCCAGGGAATTAAAGCAGCAAGAATTATTTGAATTGTCTGCATATATTTGTATTGTTGTTCAGAAGCTGAATCTCCTTTTGTTTGTGTTGTTTTTGTTAGTTTCCTGGATTGAAGCTGCACATGAAAAATGCTTAAAACCATTTAAGGGGCAGGATTTTATTTGGTAGGAGTATTTTGCAAGTGGCTATTAAATCCCTCTGCAGCCTTAGAAGTGAGCCTCCTTTTGGCTCTGCAGGCTGAGCAGCTGGATTGGAGAGAGCCAGATTGCCCATTGGTGTGGCCCATCAGATGTTCACCCATAAGGATGGTCCCTGCAAGGAGGGCAGAAGGAAAGGCAGCTTAAGGAAGCGTTGTATTGGGCTGTCAGGGCAGAAGCCAGAGAGCTCACGCTGTGGAGAGCTCTGCTGGGAGAGCTGGATGTGGAAAACATCACTGAGTTGGAAACTCTGCATCATCTGTGCCCTTCTCTGGGTAGCCATGCAAGGTTAATACCAGTGCTGACCAGCCCTAGCCTAAAGAACTAGGATCTGGTGGTTTGGCTTGAAAATCTGCCCAGATCTTCTTCAGTTCCAGTTCTTCTAAATCAAAACCTTGCTTGTTCAAACTAAACCTTCAGATTGTAGATTCTAAGCTGCTACGAATTCTCCCTCTACTGGCAGGAGATCTGGCTCGACTCTGGCAAGTTTGGCCTTAGTTTTGGGTTCTGTTCAATGGAGTAGCTGAGAGCAAAGGTTGCCATTTCAGCTGCCTTGCAAATCCCATTTCCAAGGCATGTAATGAGATGTTACAGCAGCTTTTGTGCATGGTTCGATTTTTCACCTAGAAAGCACAGCCTACTTCACAAAATGTTACCAACAAAGCAGCTGCTTAGAAAATTGGCCTCTAAGCACCACCTAGTGAGTGTGACAAGGGACATGTGGGTCCTGTCTGCAATATCTGCACTTCTCCTGCCAGAAATGGGACCTCAGCTGGCTGCAGGCGAGCTGCTCTAGTCCTTTAAGAGGAAGTCATGGTTGTGTTCCCACTGTACAGACAATTCCTGCTCTATTGACAATCGCCACTGCTACAACTGCCCACAAAGAACCACCAGAATAAAGTTTGGAGCTGAAGGGATATCTGGCCCAGATCTGTGCAGGAGACAAAGGGGTTGCCAAGGGGACACGTCCAGGGGACATTCAGTAGAGGGAAGAGGATATTTGGGCAGAGGTCTGGAAGAATGAGGAAAATGGGTGAAATCTCGAAGGAAATGAGGGATCCAAACCATGAAATTTCTATGGATTAATGAAAGGTAGTTTGTGCTATACTTCAAGGGTTGGCTTTGAACTCCTTGGGAGGATCCAGAGCAGACAACTGGGACAATTCCTTTAGGTGATGAAAATCCACAGACCAGACAGTGTGTCCCAGAGGAGTTCTATCCAGCTGAGATCAAGAACAGTGCAGTGTGGGGTGAGTGATGCTCCCAGCTTAGCAGCAGATTTGGGAACAGCCCCTTCCTCCCTGGCTCTCTCATTCTGCACACAGTCCAGACAATTGTTTGAATTCACCACTTCACTGAATGCTTTTCCTGAACTTTGGCAAAACAAAGGTAAAAAAAAAAATCTATTTTGCCATTTAAAAAGAAAATAATAATCGTGCTTCTGAGTATCTTCACACATTTATTTTCTAAAGGTACAAGTGGCCTGTCTGTTTGAAAACAGACACCACCACCCTCCCCCCCTCCATGTTCTTATTTTTTAAAGGCAAACCAAATAGCAGTGCAATACAAATCCAGGAGCAGTTCACAGTAAGGAAAGGCAGCTCAGCATGAGGTGCTGAATAACGCTAGAACTGCAAATAAGTGAACTGACAACAGTAAACCCAGACAATGCATTACACATTAGACTCTCATACTGGAGAAGAACTGATTATGTGGGGAAATGTGCAAAAAAAAATATTTGTGTCTATTTCAGGAGTGCCACTCAGGTCTGCTCAATATTGGAACTGGAGGGAACTAAGTACAGTGATGAAGGAACCCTGAATTTGACAAAGCCATTTTTAACTATGTTTTGTTCTTCTAGTATGTGTGAAAAGTGCTAACTTTCCAAAGGAGTAATGTAGTGCTTAATAAAAAAATCCAAGAAAACAAAGGAAGGGGAAAGCCCCAAAACAAAACCATGGATAAATGTCCTCAACATTCAAACTTTAAAAAAAAAAAATTCAATTTAAAAGACCACCAAAATGTCTTGTGATATTTGTTCTTATGCCTTAATGTCCCTTTCTTTTGCCATCCCCTCCTTGGATGGGCTTGTGAGCTGGGCTGTTTCCCTGTTGAATTCTACATAACTCCAGCACCTTCCATATCCTCCACTGTAACGTGGGACTCACCTCTCTATAGCACTTCACTACTCCACCTCATGGAGAGATCAGCATTTTAAAGTCAGTTATTTCTTTTGCCACAATACTTATGTCAAGTATTACATGCAGTTGTTTTTCCACAAGGTATCTGAAGTTGGATGAGGAACAAACACCCTTTGAAATCCAGTACTCACTGAAGAGCACGAGCCTTATTGTTGATGCTGATGAGAAGATGTTTTTCCCCTTGCTAGTCTGAAAGTATGGCACAAAAAAATTTTGCAGATTTCTCAAAGAGCCTGAACAATTCTTGTCTCCTAATGACCTGGAGACTGGGCCTTTATTAGTTTAAGAGGGTGAAGGAAACATTGCTGAGTCTGGTTTTCAATTTAAACTCTGTTTTGAAATACAATAGAAAGTTCCTCAAACTTCTGTTTGTTAAAAAGATGGACCCAACCTAGGCAACTTCCTGAAACTTGTCACTGGCATTACGTAAGTTCTTGGTGGAAGGGCTAAATTACCTTTGCTTACAGTAAAGTTGTTTTTTTTTTTTTCAGATTTAATTAAATATAAATGGAAGTTCTTTCTTTTGTGGTTATTCCTGGGGAAAATTATTTTAGAGTAGATACATTTAATGAAAAAGTTTTTAAGGACTTCAGTCATGGCAGAGACAGGAGGTATGGGAGCAAAGTGGGACAAAGAGTAATTTTATCATTTGATAGTAAAAAATTTTGTCTAATTTTTAGAGTTAAGCTTACTTTGTTCTTACCTGCTCCTGAGCTCAGTGTTGCTGAATGCAATATTCAGACAAAGGTCTTGGGTTTTGAGGAGCTTCTTGGTAAATTCTGATACATAACTTGCTAGTTGATACCACTGTGCAGTTAGGTGCTGAAGTTTACCTTGTAAGAGAAGTTTTGTGCTAAAATCTGTGGGAATTGGGAATTATGCTTTAACTTACCTTCTGTCTGTTGACGTTTCATTGGCACTACACTTGCTGCAGTGTTGATATTGCAGACTTGTCCATGGCTTGACTTGTCCATGAGAAAGGCAAGGTGAGATCAAATCTAGCAGAATTTGTTTTCTTGTCTTCTCATGGCATCTTGCTCTTTCATGGACTAAAAAAGTTTTATTGATCTTTAGGTTCTGTACTAGGCCAAATTGTGTATTTTAGCTGCTGTCTTCCTCTGCTGTGCATCTGGTTTTGAGTCTCAGTCAGTGTAGGCGATGCTGGCTGAAATTGTATTTCTACAATAAGGAAACTTGTCAAGCATAACTATTAGGTTACATATCCAGCAATGGCTCTGCAATGCAAGAGGGCTAACGTTTTTTGTGTAGAAGTATTTAATTTAGTATTTAATACCAGTCTGTATTTAGCTGTGACATGTAAGTTTTGGCTAGCTGCAGGCTGGACGTGGAGCCTGTTCCCAATCCCGTGCTGGCAGATGTGCAAGGTCCCCCTCTGGAGCTGCTCGTCTTCTTACACCCAGAGCAACGGGGTCTGTGAGCTCAGTCTGGACAACGAGCGTTAGAAAACTAGAATGATCTCAAATTCTGTTAGAGTAACAAGTAGCATCTACTGTGGAAAATGAACAATGATTTCTGTGCTCCAAATGACCCAAGATTTCTTGGGGACTGTATCCACAGAGATTGTCCCTGAGCTGCTGACACAGCCCTTGATGACAGAGCATTACTAATGACTGTTAACACTGAGATTTAACCTGCTCTTTTTAAAAACTTATTCCTGAATTTAAAGGGTCAGGAAGGCTTCTTTCTTAAAATCTGCAGGTACGATTTCCCTCATGCAGATAGTATTTTTCTGTGCAGCAGTTTGATCTGGAAGCTGATGATAATGTTTTCATGCTTGCACAAAGAGCTCATGAGCATTTAAAAGCCAGTGCAGTCTGCAGACCTATTCTTGCCACATCTCTCTTGACAGGTGAGATGTACTTCCTTTTGGACCAACTCTTTCAAAGGCTTTTATTCATGTGGTGGATAGCTGGGGAAAATCAGGTGCTTAAAAGATAGATTTTGACTTTGCTCTTTGATCAGGAAGAGAAAGGGCAATTCAATCACCATCTTATCTAGATCTTAGGAGATCTTTCTGTATTACAGTCCACCTTATATCACCCACTTGTGTGCGGAGTTGAAGGAGAAGGGTCATCAAAGATCTACCACATTGCTGAGGTTTCCTGCTCTGACTCTCATTATTGAGGTTGACAGCAGTCCAGAAGCAGGCTATACATCTTCAGGCTAAGGATGCTGCTTTTCCATCATTTCATAACACTACCACATAAAGGTAAATATTAAGATATTTAAAGTTGACCTGTTACTTGTTATGGCTAAGTAGTTTAGCTAATTATTTAAAAGCAAATCCATGTTTAACCTGACCTCTGATAGACTTATTTGATGTTGAGTAAAAAAAGATTCTCGCATCTGATAAGCTAAAGCTGTCCTGAACCTTGCCACAAGTGTCAAAGACTTAGAAGTCACAAACTTGCTGTGATAACCCTGCTGATTACGCTGATAATTAGTATCTGAAGCATGTAAATGTATACTTGTAAAAATGAACTTATCAATGCTATCTTCTCCTTAAATATTTTATTTTGATCAACTCTGCAGTTGCTGCCTGAAATAAAAATACTGTATCTGCTAATTAAGACTTAAATGGTAAATTAAAACTGGCATTGACTAAAAAACACCATCCTGGACTGGTAAATATTTCAAATTAACGTTCTTTATTTCTAAATACAATAATAAGAAGGCATCTGTTCTAGAGTAGCATAGTGTAGAATGAGTTATACAAGTAAAATATATCATTATGCTGAGTTGTAATGACATCCATGGGGAGTTTTTTGCTTTTAGTTTTATTGATTTATAAGCAGAATTATAATGAAATAAGATGTGTAGAGGAGTTGTGTTTCTGTAGCCAAGGCTCTGGAGACATACCACTGGACATACCTGTCAAGTCAAAAGTACTTGGGCTGATTATTTTATATAAATCACATGGCAACAATTTTCAGATGAAGGACATGTGCCCACTTTGCAAACTCTCTGAAAAGCTGCTCTGCTGAAATTGTGAGTGGAGGTCACCTTGGGGAAGACACATGGCAAGTGTTTTGCCTGGAAACTCTTGATCTGCCAACTGGATGCTTTTGCCTCCAGCACTGATCTTCCCCTGAGCTCCAAAGCAGAGAGATAAGCACCATGGAAGAGCTTTCAGCAGTGGCAAGGGAACTGTTTTAAGCAAAGCAATATCTTTTTCCCTGCATGTCAACCCCAATTCAGTTTGAGTACTTTGAAGAACAAATTAAATTCCCCCTTGCTAAATTCTCCTTCTCTAGTAAGGGTCAGTAGGGGTTTGGGGGCTTCATGTGTTTGTGTTCATTGGCACAGTGTGTTCTGTGCCAATCTGGCTGTGGGAGGTAGGGAAGAAATGAATAAGGTGGCAATGTCTGTGTCAATTGAGGCCCACAGTGCCACTTGCATTGTCACAGCCAAAAGTTCAGTGAAAAACCCATCAAAACCTACATGCTATTTCAACTCAAAGAATTTCTGAACCTTCAGATTTTCTCTGGTGTATGGAAGACTACCTCCTTTTCCCTGCTCCTGTGAAAACATAATTATGGCAAAATTAGATGTCTTTATGTTGTTCTCACAAATGTGTGTCTTTTCATCTGAGTGTTGAGAACTGATAGTTTTCCTGCTCTTCTTGGACCAGGAACAGAACAACTTGTCCAGATGGACAGCTGACCTTGGAGTAATTGCTTTTGTTAAGAAATTCTCTTCAATATGCAGAAGAGGGCTTGGAAAAGGGGGCATTGTTTAGAGAAATTGTAGCTGTTCTTTTTCAAGGTACCATCAGAACAGGGAAGTTGATGTTTGTAATTCCTACTGAAAATTTTCTCGTAAGTTGCTAACGGGGTTTGTTTTCATATATGTTTTTAACAGACCTCTTGAGCTCTCTGCTGCTGGTTTAACCCCTGCTCCAAAACCTTGTTTGCTGAGGTGGCAGGCCAATAGGAGATCACATGGATTATGTGAGGGGCATTTCAGGGCATTCTCAGTTGGAGATAAGGAGGAAATATATCTGGAGTATGCTTCACATTTTCATTGATTAGTTTTGTTGGTCTCAGAGGCAGGTAGGAACGAAAAGAATTGCTGTATATTAAAATGCCTGTAGCAGTATTGCACTTTTTGTCAGTAGTGAGGCCCAGCTTTTGTTTTGTAGGCTGGATTAGAATGTCTCTTTTGCAAAATGCCTTGTGCCAACAAAATGTTTACCAGCCACAGAAATGCTGGGGGAGAATGCTTTTCCATTGTGATTTAAAAATTTTTAGCTGTAATTTAATTTTTTAAAAGCCAAGACTGAAAGCAGAGAAGCAAATATCTTGAAGCCATGTGACTTTGAGGAAGTAAGAGCACCTGCCCTATGCAAGCCTGGTTCTTCTCAGGACTTAATGAGGTGGGTAACCAGAATCACTGAAGACTTATGAATCCTAAATCTGTGAGTCTTGAACTGTGCACATGTGGATTCTGTGGTACTGCAGAGCTTAGGTGACCACTCTAGCACCTGGGTTTTTTTTATTTGTCTGTGGGGTTTTTTGTTGTTGTTTTTTGTTTTTAGTAAAAATCAAAATGTTAAATCAGTTCTGTTCATCTCAAATGAGGTGATGGTGCTAAAGACAGCTCAGAGGATGTTCTCTTCTTGCCATACAGGGTATAAATTCATACCAGGTAGCAGCAGTGTCTTTTTGGTTGCATGAAAATAGACCCTAGAGCTCTTGGGATTCCATGGGTTTGACCAGAAGAGTTGATGGGGAAGGGATAATGTGTTTGATATACAAGGAGTTGAATCAAAGTTCTTTATATTCAGAATTTCCAGCCTGAAGCATACATAGGTTTTCATAAAAATATTAGATCCCAATGTATGTGTTATTAGAGGCAAGCTACAATGTATCACTCTTTTAGTGAGATCCTGTTAGCCTGATCTCAGTGTGTCTGTGGTTTTTTTCCAATCATCTTTGTCTCTCCCTGTTTTTTTTCCTCAGCTGACAGTTCTGTCCACCAATTTGGTAATTACTGTCTATCATTTTAAGTGATGTGCTAAGGGCCAGTATTTAAGGTCAGGGCCATGAACATCTGACTTCCCCTGAGAGTAGAACTGGTTGAGTAGGAAGAATATTGATTCACTGAATAGATCAACCGAAAAGAAGGAAATTTTTCAAATGCTTTTGACCTAATAGCATTCAACCTTCTCTACTTGAGGCAAGCTAATGAAGGGGTAAATCAAATATTGTATGAATCATGCATCAAAATACAAAATGAGAAACACTGAAAAAAAGCAGCCCAGAGGCTTGCTGCTGGTAGCTGGGAATGTGTAATAGGCAGGGTTTAGAACAGAGTTCTAAATGTCTAGGTTTATAGAAAAAGCAGAAATGGGTGAATTTGACCTCTGACTGAGGGTGTAAACTAATGCACCACTGTGGCTACTTCAGTGGACTTTCATCTTAAATAGGGACATACAAGCAATAGCAGATTTCACTGTTTTACCTAAAAATGTATGAGGTAATTCACAGAAAGGGTGAACCCGTAACTTACTGTTCCCTCAAATGGTGCCTTTTAATTTAGGAAGAAAGTTGTCCTAGTTCAATTCCAATTATTTCTTACTTTCCCCCATATGTGTAACCCTGAGCAATTATACTTTTTATTATTGGGTAATAGCATCAATTACAGAGCATTAAGAACTTCCCAGGCTACTCAATGAGCACTGCAGATGATGAGAGAACATCCCTAAAACACAAACCCAAACACAGTTCCATCACAGCTCATATGGCTGGCATTGAAAGAAGGTTCTAAGTTCAGGTGCCCATTTCTCATTTTGCATTCCCATGGTGCAAGTCAATAGTTGGGAATCTGTGGTGTTTGATAATCTGAAACCCTGGAATTCTGTATTTTGTGCCTCTGGTCTGAATTAATGATGTGGAAATACCAAAGAAGCTTTCTGTATGATGAACAGTAATAGGGAGAGAATCAAAACAGTGATCCAAAAATACCTTTAGATGTCTTGGCTGAGTTTAACTTTCTTGACAAATTTGAGCTACAAATAACAGAAACAGCCTGTCCTGCAGAGGGAGAAAAGTGCCATGCAAGAAATGTCCTAATCTTCTGGGTTATCCACTCTGATACTTTTATCCTTGAACATGAATAATTTATGGTCAGGAAGTTGGTTTCACTGTGAAAGACAAGCATTTGTTGGGAAATCTCAGTGTTGGTCTTTCAGAGCTATCCGTGTGCTTCCTGTTACCCTTTAGAGAAGGAATAGATGGAAAATGGAGAAAAGCTCAGGTTTTTCTTGTAAGGGAGTCTAACAGAAGTGCTCCTACTTTCTTTGGTTTTATTTTATTTTAAACTCTGTTAGGAAGCTCATGAAATGCTGCTGAGTAGCAGAGCATTATTGGTATCCATGAGTAACCATTGCAAGACTGATGAGCAAAAAAGTTTTATCCTGGAAGGTTTAGAAATAAACACTGGTCTTGTTAATTGCATAAACCGAGTGTTTTTATCATTTTCAGTTTTATCTCTTGGCAGCTCTTTATCTGTTTCTTACACTCACAGAACACCAACTTTTTAATGAGTTCATGTGGAGCAGGCAGAGGGGCCCAAGGCCAAACCTTAGCCATCATCTTGGTTGGAAAGGGAATAATTAAATGCTGAAAGGGTGAAGCAGCCAGGTGCACTGTAAATAAGGGCAAAAGGCTAATGAACCAAAGTGAGGGCAGTTTTGACAAACCTCCCCAGAAGCTTCTCACAGTCAAAACCACTTTTCAATGTGGCATGGCCTGGCTGTGCTTTTACCCACCACAAACTCTGGGCAATGCTCAAAAAATCTTGAGTGAGGCTACATCCAATTTTCTTTGTCAGCTCAGGTTGGATGTTGCATGGAGAGAAAGGACTCTTAAAGGCAATGAAAAAAGGTTGGTTTTCTGCCTCATGAAGTGTTAGTGAGTTTTGTAGTTTATTTCACTCATGATCCCAGAGGATGTGAGTGACACACAATATTTTAACAGTGAATGGCTTCTTGTATGTGGTCAGACAGTATGGGAAACCACAATCAGGGTGGGGTTCTCAGTAGCTGTGTGTAGGGGAAAACAGAAGTGGGATGTGACAAAAAAAACCTGCTGGAGATAACACTTCCCAAATGATACCAGATTTGGTGTCCTAGTCAGTTAATAGCTCAAGGCAGGGCTGCCATTCAGAAGGACCTAAACAGTTCTGGGTCTGGGGTGAAACAAACCCCAGGGAACAGCCTGAGTGGGGAGCAGGTCTGCAGAGGGAGCCCCTTGGTGGGCTGCAGATAAGCCAAGCACATGTGCATGGCAGTGGGGATGGCTCACAGTGTCCTGGGCTGTGTTAGCAGGAGCAGATCCAGGGAGCTGGGTACCCTCCTCTACTCAGAAATCAGATACTGAAGGCAGATGGGCTTCTTGGAGGGAAGGACCCAGAGGAAGAGCTCACAAGTGATAGGTTTTTAAACATCCAGCCTTGATCTGCATGAAGAGCTATCTCAAAGTACTCTGGTAGTGGAAATGGAGATGAAGAATAGGTGCAAGATTGGATGCAGCTGGCACAGGGCACCTTAGATCCTCAGGATGAAGAATAATCTGCTGGCTGTGATGTGACCCATCAAGGGGAAGAGGAGCTGTGATAGGAGGGACCAGGCACTTGAATGAAGAGAGTCAATCAGTGGTTGGTAACTGGCCATGGCAGACAGCTGGCAGTGTGGCCCTTGCATCTGGGTATGCATTCCTCACTGACTGATGTGTGCAGGGGCAGTCAAGGGTGCACTAGAGCAAAGCTGCCCCCTTGCTGTCTGTTCTGGCAGTTTCAGGACCACATTGGCCAAGGGAGCAAGCCTGAGGATGTCATCAGGCTGGGGATGTATCTGGCATGGTGGAGGTGGATTCCACTCCAGACCTGTCACCTGTCCCCACACCTTGGTGGTGAGCAGTGACACAGCCATAGCTTTGCCTGTGAACATTAGATTTCCAATCTTCCTTTGCCTGCCCTTAGAAGAAAGACATGAAATGATTCTTGTTCTAAAATTAAATAGCTTTGTTCCATTGCCAGCAAAGAAAAAAACAAGAGTTCATTTTTTTCATTTCCCTTGAGGGATGCCAAACATGGTCTGAATTTCTCAGGGCATCTGTAGAATTGCCACTCTCTCTTCTTGTTACTCTGACCATCTTCATCACCACATTTGATGTGCAAATGTGGAAAGCAAGGCTTGGGTTTGTAATGACTATTGGCTGACTCTTTTTAACTACTCTGCTCTATTGTAAAGGGGAAAACATGTTGCTGAATTGTTTTTTTCCTTCCTGAGCTGCTCACAAAGTGGAGTCAGACAGATACCTCCTGGTCATACACCTCACAGAGATGGTTGAGCAAATGTAAAAAGAGCTGTACATACTGACTAGGGCAAAGAAAATCAGCTCAAGCTGCTTCTTGGGCCTGTCCTTACTAGTCTGAGGGTTGTCTGGACTCAGATGCTAATGGTGCACAGTGGGGCAGCAGAGAGGATGCTCAGAAGAAAGGACATGATCATACACAGTCTTGATGGAGCTGGTATCTCTGGGGGAGTTCAGGGGAGATGTTGAAGGGAAATGCCCAACTTCTGAAAAACTGGAAGAGTTTAAACCAGCTGGATTAAGACACATTAGTGTATCCAACCAACCACAGGATCCCAGTCTTGCTGGCACTTGCTAATCAGTTATTTCTAATTCAGTGAGATGAAAAAGATTAGGTTATAGGGAAATTGATAGATTAGCTTTTGTCATAACTAATTTTAAGTAAAATTAACCTCCTTTGATCAAAAGAAAGATGATGTAACAACCCATTTTGCATCACAGTATACCCATTAACAACCCATTTTGTATCATCCATGTGAACATGTTAAAAATGAAACTAACCAAAGCCCCAGTGACATAGGTCTTAAAGAAATCTTTAACAGCAGAGAGCAAATGGAGAAGGAGTAGCAATAAGCATGGAAAATATTTTTTTGAGGAGGATTTGCAATTTGCCAGCAGCAGTATGTTATGGACATGACTCTGGTAGAAGCACAGCTGTCCAGCTCTCAAGGTCTGCCTGCTGCAGCACCAGGCAGAGGGACCTGCAGATAATGTGCCCTTTGTAGCAAGGGCCTCAAATTATTCTTGAAAGGGCTAATTAGCTCAAGAGCAGAGTCATGCAGAAGGGCTACCTGCCTTCCAGGGGCCTCCTCAGTCACCTTGGTCTCACCTGAGGCCATTTGGACATAATGGCTGATTCAAGCAGAACAGGTTCAGATACCTGTGCATCGTGTTTGCCCTTAGCAATTGTCAGCTTTCAGAAAAAGAACAAACAATGATTAATTGGCTTCACTTTTTTACAGACTGATTTCACTGGCTGTTGTTCTAAGGAACCTAAACAGAGTGATCTCTTTAAATTCAGGATGGACAGCTATATCTGCCAGTTAATTCTCACAAAAAAAAATATCCAGCAAGCTGTTGTCTTTGCTCATATTGCATATTTTTGAGTAATGAATTTTACATTAATTTCTTTGGTGGTTGTGTTCTGCAAACTGGTGTATGTTTTCCTGGGAAAAGCAAAAGTGCCCATTTAGGTAGTTAAATCAGAAAGTTTAACAGTATGGCTGAGGAAGAATTGCTGTGGTGGACTCTTCTCATGGATGCCTTTTCTTGAGCCTGCTGCTGTTGCTGTCCACATCGTTACCATGTCATGATACTGCAGTTTGTTAATGCATGTGATTATAAAAGTGGAAAGGTGTGACCTTGACAAGGCTGCAGTTGGATAGGGAAAGCAATAAGAGGATGAGGGGACAATAAAGAATTGTGAGTAAATAGGAATCTTCAAAATGGTACATTTTCTGACTTCAGATTTTGTATGTACTTGCACCATACATTAGCTGGTCTGTTTTGGTTTGGTTTTTTTGTTTGGGTTTTTTTGCTGTCTTACGGGATTCAGATAGTGATTCTCAAGAGAAATAATGCTGGTTGGAGACAAATTGGTGGTCTTTGAGCTCCAAGACTGATGAGTAGTGAACAGTTATTTCTTTACATATTTTTGAGTTATTTTTAATCTCTTAAAATCCTACCTTGTGCTTTAAATGACAGGGAAAAAAAAAAAGAGTTATTTGGGCTGATCTTTTCCTGGAGCTTCTGATTTGTTGTATTAACCAGAGGCAAAAATGTTATGTTGTTCAAAACACTAAAAACAAACAAACCCAAAAAAATCCCAAAACATATTTTTTATGTGTAGTTGAATTAGGACAAATACAAATATTTTCATGAATGGAAACAGGAAAGAGCTCAGTCCTTTGAAAAAGATATGCTAATTTACAACTTTTAAATTTCTGATATTAAAAAAACATGAAATTGTAGAAAAGTAGAGCTGGAAGACATCATGAGAGCTTATATAGCTCATTTCTGCCCTGTGGCAAGAGCATCTAAACCTAAACTATTTTGGACAGAAATGTGTCCAGCCTATGCTTCAGAGGGTCTGGGCTACTGAGAATAGGAGCTCCACAGAAATTTCAGTAACCTGTTCTCATATGTCATTGCTATTGCTGTCAGGAAGTTTTCTCTTAATACTGAGTTTGCATTTTCTTTGTAGATATTGCAGGTTTTGATTCCTCTCCTGCCCATGACAAACCTGGAAAGAAATTTGTACCGTTTTTGAAACAGCCCCACTCAAACCTGTCCTAGATGGGATTAGGATTATATATTAGGATGATTTTAAGCATTTGAAACAGTTTTAAATTCCTTTTTTTTTGGTAATTTTTTTTTGAGGGCTGAATTCTCAGCTTTAAAAAGATGCAGTGTGGGAAAGGAAAGAAAAAAAGCAAGAATTGAGCAGGCTTATATAGCTCAACAAAGCCAAAAGCAGAGAAGAGCCTTCTTAACTCCAGATTTGATCCCTGGTTTGTTACACAGACTGTCTTCCTTACCTGAGAAGTACTGAGGTTCACACAAGGGACACTTGTGTGTAAAGCAGCACGTTTTAGGGACCCTGGTCAGTTTTGAATCCATCTGCTCGCAGTTCCACGCGAGCTGCTTTCCGTGGGGCTGGATCAAGCACTCTTTGCAGGTCTCTGGTAGATGGGATATGCAAAGGGGCACATGGTTTATATATGGTGAAGAGAGGCACTGAAAAGAGATGCTGCTAAAACCCTAAAAGCTGTCTCTGAAATTCCTGCTTTTTTTACTGCATAATTAAGCACTATTGCTGACACATCCTCCCTTATGATTCCCTTTAAGTTGGAGCATCTGGCCGGGTGTTGCACAAGAGCCCGGTTTTCTTCTCCCTATACAACGGAGTTTTGATTAATTAATCATTGCTTCTGTTTGAATAATACATTAAAGATGCACTTGAATGTTCTAGGAAAAAAGTAAAAAAAAATGCACACAAAGGGAAATACTACTCTGGCTTATGGTATGACGTGTTCCCTTAAATGGCAGGACTGTTCTAAATGTGTTACTGGTAAGTCTGTATTTCCTTTCCTGCTTGTTTATTTTCGTGTCCATTTCACATGGTGATAGTCACTTGCCTCAGCAAGCTTTTAAGTCACAAAAATGTTGAGCTTTAACATAATATGGAAGAATGATACAGTTATGATGAATATGCTTTTTGAGCCAATGTTTTGCTATATTAAAAGAAAAGAAAAAGAAATTATGAAGCTTTCATATTGTTGGCTGCTGTCCATTTTTATTTGTGACTTCACAATAGCAGCTTCGTGCTGATATGACCAGAGCAAGTTGAGTAGCTGTACTGCTACAAATTTTGCTATGGTTTCAAAAGTGCAGGGTTTGTGTTTGCTCAGCACTGAACCTGCCACTTCACAGGAGCTATTGGTACTCCTAGGTTTGTGTAAGGACCTTAATTCTGCTCTGGACATGTCCTCCACAGTCTGGAAGCAGTGAGACAAGATCTGAAAGCACAGAGAAAAACTGTTTTGTATCCAGAGGCAAGGCTTTCCTGGTGCTGTACTTTTCCCCCAGTATCTCACTGTTGTCAGGATCTCCAGAGGAGGAGATCACCCAGCAATTGCTCTCACCCTGCATGCAGAATTTAATGTTGTGAATGCTTACTTCTTGAAAACCTGGATGTCAGCTCTTGGTCTGAGATTTTTTTTTTAAATACTGAGGGATGGACTAAACTTGCCTTCATATAATTTGAGCTTTTTCGAGTTGCCTCAGTGTTTCCTGTGCATGATGATGAAGCAGCATGCTGATGTTGGATCATGCATGTTCAGTGTGTCTGGTAAATAGAACTCTCTGCAATCCTGTTCTGTTGACACTTTAAAAAGAGTCTTAGTAGCACTGACACAAGAGACAACATGATGCTGTGTGCTGAAATGAGAGTGTGTGCCTGGGTGATTCTTGCTGCTGAAGAGTTGGGGTATGAAATCCTGGCTATGCAAAGCTAAGGCAGCTTCTGTCCCTGGCCTGAAGAGACAAAGTGCTGCCTTTTCCCTAGATGCAGGACCATGGGGAAATCAAGATTTGATGCCAGATTGATGCAGTTGTTTCTGTGTCTCTCAAGTGGTGATAGCAGTAAGGTACAGGATGCACCTGCAGCCTCATTTGAGTCTGCCTTCCTAGGTGACTGAGCAGGAGAATTTTCCAGTCTTTGTATGGACCCACTCCTGCTGTCAGATGTGACACTTGGCCAGAAGCCCCTACTCTGAAAACTTAAAGTGAAGCCTAAATGACTGCTGAGATCTCACTAGATGGAGTGGGGAGGCACTTCTGGATTTTACCCATGGAGGCTCTTGAAAGAGCTTTTCTCTTCCTCTGCCCCCTTTAATCCATTTTCAAGCCTAGCAATGCCTCATGTTTACCCAGCAGGCCCACATGAAAAGGTCAGTTCTATTTCTTTAACCTTTTTCAGCTCAGTAAACATTGGCAGCTGGAAATCCTTGCTGTAGACATGTCAGCTGCAGTGAAATGGTGTTGCAGGTAATGACATGCATACAGAGCATCTCTGACCTCTGATGCTGTTTGCCCATCAACACAGAAGTCTTCCCAAAATTTTAGTTCTTGTGACACTGTTTGCTCTCAGGGAACTTGTGGATGGGTTTTCTTTCCTTTTTCCCCTTATCATTGTTTGGGTGCTCCCCTTATTTTGAATTGAGGTATTAAATATTCACAATCTTAAATTTGTAGATGTGCTGGCTATCACTATTGTGGTATGGGTTTTAATCACCCATATCATGTCACTAATGTGATAACATAAGCCATATCACTAATGTGGGCATGGGTTTTATATCCCTTAAATGTTAGTACCAGTTTGTTGGGATAGGAGGAAAATTTTTTCCTGACAATTTCCTTCCTAAATTTTTCTCTGAGCTGGGAGACCATGTCAAAAAAAGGGATGAACTTGTGTTTTGGTGAGGATGAAGGGGAAGGAGAGCAACAACCTACGGGCTGAATCTTGGATTGTGACCTTATACCTGGCATCCACCAGAACCAACTACTGAAATTAATGCCCCTGCTGTGGAAATACAGACCCAGTGTGAGCCCCACGAGTAGAGCTCTGTCCTGCTTTGGCTTACAAAGTTAGGTTCTGGTATCGCTGGTCCAGCTTTGGATGTTCTTTCTGAAATAGAAGTTAAATTACAATGTGTTTCTCCGGTGCCAACCTTAAGCCATGTCCAGGTATTGCCACCAGTCTCTGCTCCAAATCCTGCAGAGTCTCATCAGCCAGAAGGCTCATGGGAAGTGATGAAAGCAAGTTGTCATATTGTGTTCAAATTAAAAGTGCTTTTAGGTGGAGTGATAGCTACACAATCCCATCAGACAGGTGATGTTTTTCTGCACATCCTGTGCAAAGCTGAACCTCATTTAATACCTTTGATTTCTGATGAACATGACTGTCTTTACTGACTGAATTGCATCCAGCATTCCATCTGCAGAGTGTTTTTCATCTTCTGGAATATAGTAAAGAACTCGTTTTCATGAGTTTTGATAAAATTTTGACAAATTGTACAGCTAGATTAGTGCCACTCAAAAACTAAGACTGTTTTTGGGTGAAGGTTTCTGCTATGTGTCAAATTAATGATCTATTACAAAACTTTCAAAAAGCACAATAACCATAAAAATAATTTCTGAATACTGATAGAGAGTACCCAGTGGTGTTCCTAAGTCCTTTTGTCCCTTGTTAATACCTAATTTTGATTGTTGCATTTTTAATACTTGGATTAAGACAGTGACATGTTCTGATCGTTTCTGTTGAATGCATGAACATCTGGTTTTTGTTGTGCTTTAGTGTTGTTTGCTGTTGGCTAAGGATGAAAGGAGAGATCAGATGGTTTGAAGTTGACTTTTTTTGTTTTTCAAAGTTGCCTTTGTTCATAAGCAGCAATCCAGGAGCTGAGCAATGATTCTAATTGTGACTGACAAGCAGTGATGGGAAGGAGGAAAATGAGAGTGATGATATATTGGCTGTGCTAGCTCAGCAGTGAGAGAAAAAAAGTCTGAGAATTGCTTCTTAAAATTGTCCATGCTTTACCTAAAGGAGAGATGAGGTTGCAAAAAAAAGGTACTTTATTATGCATTGAGCAGTCTTGAGTATGCCATGTGCAGATTCAAGACCTGCTGCTTGCCCAGAAAATGAAAAGTATTTGACACCTGCAGCCTGGTGACCCGAGAAGGAGAGCATGGGCTCTCTGACTGTACCAGCTTAAGGGAGGGGAAAAGTGAACCCCTTGTGCCATGGATTTTTGGAACCTGAACAGAGCCAGCACCCCATTAACAGGTCACAGTTTGCAGGTTTACCCCCTTGTCCCTCCCTTCTGTTTTGAATATTTTGGGATTTCATACAGTAACTTGATGGCTATTACCTTGTGCCATTAAACAAGAATGTCAAGGAAAGCATGTTCCACCATGTGTATTTAATGATATATAGCATGATGATAGGAATATTGTTTCATGCAGTGTGCTGCATGCAGCTGGCTAAGGGTTTCTTTAAATAGTTCCCACAGCTCTCGTGTTTGTTGGAGGGACTGTGCTGTCAGCTCTGAAGAACGGAGAGATTAGTCTCTGCTACACTTGCTCTAGACAAATACCTTTTTAAATTAAAACACCTCTTCTGTGTTTAAAGTTAGCAAGAAAAAACTGCTCTGCTGTAAAAACTGGTGCCTGAGCTCCTGCTAGGAGATGGTGCAACTTGCAAAGGGTGAGGCAGAAAATGTCTTAAATGTTTCTTTAAAGACTTTTCCCTCTAGGAGTGCCTCACCATTGTCCAGTGTAAGTGTCAACATGACAAGGTTAAATTCCTGAAGCTTAGCTTAATTTCCAAGAGGTGAAGTCTATCTTCGTGGACAACAACCTTCCTGAACATAAAATAATTTCAAGTAAAAATGAGGCTGAAGGAGGGGAGATGTAAGTGCACCATCTCCCTGAATCTTGAAGCTGGGGTTTGGTGCCAGAGTCCTGTATGGTGCAGTGTGGTGTCTGCACACTCAAGTGCCACTCACTCCTCAGCAAGGATTTGTCTTCTGTGCCCTGTCTGGTAAAAGTCACATTGGCCTCAGCATTGGGGTTTTTTTTCCTTCTTGTGCTTGGGGAGATGCTGACCTAACATTGAATAATGTGTGTTTGCTTCAGCTTACTTAGGAAATTCTTAGCACTTGGAGGATATTCAGTCTGGTGTTGACAAAACCCCTCTTTGACTCTGCATGTGGCATTACACCATCCCCTGCTGAAATGACACAGTGCAGTGCTGCTGCTAAAAGAGACATGAGCACACCACGTTCCCAGCACAGCAAGCAGAGAACCTGGGGGAAGAGCAGGATAAACATGCTGCTGCTGTTACATAGGGATGATTTTTGTCTGCTTAGGCCCTGTTGAAACAAAGGGAGGAATTTGCAGAGGCAAATAGCAATTACCTCGGTGGGAATATGGCCAGGGCACCAGGATTAACATTAATGAAAAAATGCAGCAGGAGTGATCTTTAATGATTCTTGGGATTAGGGCATTGGCTTGGCTTTACATCTGATCTGAAAGGTTGCAATTCCTGAAGCACAACACAAGATGGCTTGGTTCAGTATTGGGTGAAAAAATGATCCCCCGTTACTTTGTAAATAAAAAATAAAAAATTCTGCTGGCTGTCCTTATGCTGTGGAGTACTGGAAGGAAACACCAAGAAAAGTGCTGGCATACCTTTTTAGAGGTGTTCATCCCAGGGAACAACACCTGGGAGCTGTCCAGCACCTGGGAGCTGGGCATGCGTGGTGCCTTTGCTCTGTCCCGCTCTTGCGGTTGCGCTGTGTTCTTAGGGACGTTTCTAAACCCCACAACGTGTCTGAAGCTGGTCACACTTGTCCTTGGAGGTGTGCCCAGTGGCTGTAGTGATGAGTCTCCTGTCATCATTGTGAATAAAAATTTGTTCCTCCCATCCATCTGTGGGTTAGAGATGTACCAGTTACATGACACTGGAGTATACTGGAATCATGCTGTTCAGAGTTTGCAGCCCTCTCTGGGGAAAGCCAAACTTGCTGAGCAGCTCATTTTCACACAGGGAAGTTCCCAGTTAATATCCTTAAGGTGATGTTTAGAAGAGCCTCAGCATCTCTAAGTATTGGGCTGCAAAACTTCAAACCTTGTCTATTGAAAGCTTCCTTGGACTTGATCAATTCATTTGTAACCACTCTAAGCATGAATATAAATGTTGCTCACCTGATTAGCCTGTTTTATAGCACTTCAAAAGCCTTGATAGAACTGGTCAATGTAATAAATACCTAATGAGTGCTGAGCCTCCTTCCTTGCAAATAAATAAATAAAGTATGGCACAAACTCTAGGTAATGCTTTCAATCAATCAGCATAAATCCTTCTTTGGCTGCAAAGATGAAGCCTGGGATGATAAAATGTAGTTGCTTTGGATGTGCTACATTGATTATATTATTTTTTTCCTCCCTCACAGTAATAAGGACAAGCACAAGTCTCTTTTCTCTTTCAGCTTAAATGCAGTTTGCTGGTAGTTTCACATCCTCTTCTAGTCTGCAGTACTTGCAGCATTGCTATTTTAATATTTTAAAGGAGTGTGGCCTGCTGCTACTGAGTTTACTGTTTATATTGCTTTTACAAGGTACAGTGGTGGATAGGTTGAGGCTCCAGAATGGCAAGCTTTTCTTTTCAGGTGATCCTGTTGCTATTCCTTAACTCCCACGCCCCCACAGCCACTCACACGGAGATCTTGTTGGTACTAGCAGGTTTGTTTTTGGAATGCATATTTAGAGCCATAATAAAACATGACAGCAGAGGATGCTGTCTTGATAATTGCTGTAGGGAAATACTTAAGAGAATGCTGGAGCTTATAAAGAGAAGGACACTTTAATGTTCATCTCTCTGATCTCTTCTTATCATGGCTAAGAAAGACCAGCATGGTGCGGGTACTCTAGAAGCAGAAAAGTGTTCTCAGCATGGTTCAGGGTGGCTGATGCTCCACACTGCCTTTGGTTCCTCGTTTTAACCTTTCCTGGGCATTACACTATGCATTGACACATTTTGTTCTTTCTTGGCTGTGACCATTCCTGCTGATCTGAAAGATCTGCTGAATCGAACTTGGACTCTGACAGTGAGAATAAAAGTACTTGTTTTTAAGCAGAGTGATTTATATCCCTTGTGCTTGATTTGATTCTGTTTCTCTAAACTCTCATTTTAGTAGCACTGTAACATGCTGGGTCAGTCTGGTTGTAACAATAACAAAACTGGGGGAGATTTTAAACAAATCTGGGGTCAGAGTGCAGCCTCAGCCTGTTCCCCTGTAGCCACCTGCATACCCAGAGTGGCACAAGCAGCAGTAAAAACACTGCACTTCTACTGAATGTGGTTGAATCAGGGCTTTGTGAAATCCCTGGATTTTTTTGATACTTAATAATGACTGTGAACCACTTGTTTTTCATCAGCACAGAGTTTGGCCCTTTTCTCTCATCTTCAGATCTTACTGAAAATTCACTTTCAACATCCTTCTTCCTTGGCTAGGTTTAGCATAAATTAACAATCTTTTTTCTCCTTTTCCAGGTATAGGAGTGTCTTAAAAATAGCAGGTATTGTCTCGAGTTTTACTCAGCCTGATAATATATGGGTTATGAACGTCAAATTCTTCAAATCTTAGAACCTACGTGTAATTTCAGTAGTAAAACTACAAATCTTTTTGTGACAGCTTTTAGGTGATTCCATGAGTAATCCAGCCTTCTGCAATATGACTAATTAAAAAATAGAGCAGCAGACTTCCAAGCTGGAAGAAAGTATTCATATTTTTCTGGCTTTTTCTACCAAGAATAGTTTTTGTCTGGCAACTCCCATGGTTTCTCAAGTTAATTAAGGTTTCAACAAATTGTTATAAATCTCTCCACACCAGCAAAACAAAAAAGTTTTATCTTTAAAGCTACAAGGAAAAATGATCACTGGAATGCTGGCAGGGAAGTAAATTGTTTCAGATGTGCAAATTAATTTTTTTTCCATGAACATTGTGCCTCAGTAAAATACATGAAAAACATAGGAGGAATGGCAATGGGGATTGCATTGATTTAAGAAGTCTTTTTTCACACAGAAGTATAGATTTATATAAATGTTTTTGCATGCATGTGCACATGGTCAAGAGTCAAGCATATCTATATCTAAGAAAATGATTACTGCATAGGTTGGCTTGGGCTATTCATTGCACTGAGACTAGTAGTAGGGAAAATGTTCTTTTTTTCAAAAAAAGTATTTGTTTGTGTGTGCTTTGCCCTTTTCCTGGAAAACCATCCTGGTTAATAGCCTGCCTTTAGATGGGATGAAACCTAAGCACAGAAATGTTCTTTGGCTAACGGAGGATGTAAAGGGAAAACAAAACCCTGTCACATTGGTTGTAATCTAATGCTGAAGTTGATTCTATTTACAGTGCAACAGCTGCTCTCTCTTCTGGCAGAAGCTGTACCTTTAGGCAACCTTTCCTGTAACTGGGACAATCTGCTTGTCTGGGTGCAAAGACTGTCACTGTTTGTCCTGACTGTTCTGGTGCTATCCTTAACAGGGTTTGAAATTACCATCCTGATCTTTAAGACAGCAGTAGAGACAGAAAACTTAGTTTTTAAAGAATTTCTTTTTATGCATTGGTGTCTTTTTGTTTAGTTTTGTCCTGAAATGTGGTTTATCTGAATCCTCTGGCATGTGTTCAGGGATGTTTACAGATACTTATTTCTAGTAAACAAACAGGTCACCAGAAGATGTTGTGGTCTGCCCTTGCCAGCTGATACCCAGCACGGGCAACTGATCTGACAGCAGCAAAGCAGGGTTGCTCCTACAGTAGTTAGGAACTGAAATGTTAGTTAACACATGGGGGTAATTTCCATCAAAGGTCTGAAGAATTGAACATCTTGGGGGCAGAATAAGTAAGGAAAAAGCCAACCTGAGGAAAGCCTCCCTGCTGTGACTCAGCCTGATGTCTGACAGTAGGCAGTGAGGGTGCCTGCACTGTGACACCTACTGAAAGGGTTAATGAACTGTGGGATTTCTTGCTGGAGGATGAGTTGATAACTTAAGGACTTGTGTACCTGTGATGTCCACACTAATAAATCAGGTTTGAGCTGCCACTGCAGTTTCCTCTGCTGTCCTTGGAAGAGGCTGTCACACAGATGCTTAGGAGGGAATGTAATGTTTTATGACTACAACACCTGCAGTCCTCTCATGGAGGGAGTCCCCAGGAGATCCTAATCATATGAGGCTAATATTGCTTAGCCACTGATAATATCAAGCTGCCAAGCTGAGTTACATGGATTGCTGTGGCAAGTGCCTGGCTGATTAATTTTAATTTAATGTAAATAGAAATGGTGTCAAGGATATATTGTGTAAACAAGGGATGTCTTTACGCGTGAAGGCATTAGTGGTGGACTGATGAGCTGAGATGGCGTGACCAGCACATCCCTTGGTCACATCTGACAGGATTGCTGAGGTAAGGAAATGGAAAAGTAGTGATAAAAGAGAGTGAGGTGGGGTTCCTGAGACTGATGGAGAAAGCTTGGTGGCAGAGTCAGCACTGCAGGCTCTGACTTCTTCTAGTGCTTCTGGAAAGCACTGTGGGCAGTTTTTATTCCAACCAGCCCTATGAAAGAAAGTTTAGTGCCCACAACTTTAACCCATGAGGGAGTTGAGACAGGCTGAAGGGAAGTTGAGACTGTGAAGGGAGCAGGGTGGGAAGCATGGTATGGAATTAGGTGATCTTTAAGGTCCCTTCCAACCAAACCCTTCTTTGTGTTTATGGGTGTTAATTCTCCTACTGAATTAACCCATCAGCAAACTTATTTCCTTTAAGCCCAGGGTGCAGAGAGAAACAATTAGGTGCAGGTTTATATTGCTGATGCAATCAGCTAACAAAGTGCTTCTATTGCTGTAGCAAGGAAACTGGGCTTATTTATGATATACCCTGTCCCTCCCTCTGCCCCCCTGAAAAGCAAAAAATCCGAATATATATGTAAATTAGGTGAATCTCTTAAGCTCCTGTCAGGTTGCCAGTTCAGACCTACTTACTGCAGGCAGATCTCTCTTTATCATCAGAACCTGGTTGCTCTCTTTGGACCCAGTCCACAAACTTTGCTTTTTGCCTTTCAGGCTATGCATACAGAGTTAATCACCTTACAGCCAATAAATGACTCCAAGTTGCAGTAGGTCATTAGATTTTTTTTAAAGTAGGTCGTTACTCTTTTTTTCTTTCTCCAGAGCATTCTGAGGAAGAAACTCTGATGTGAATATTCATGAGAACACTAAAAGTAGGCAAGTGAGGAGATGGACATGTTATTTATGTTTGAGGAAGAAACTGTAGCCTTGCTTTCATCATATTGACTTCTGGTAATTTGCATACTGGACTGAAAGGATTTCATTAGGTGGGTTCTAGGAAGAAAAGGATGGCTTGCTGGCTAGAGTTATGAGTGCTCTGTTCTGTGCCATACACCTTGTTTGACCTGGGCAAATCATTCTCCTTTAGTTTTTCCACTTGTGCTAAATGGGGATAGTAATTACCCACTTCACTGAGGAGGGCATGTGGCTGAAATTAATGAATGTTTATAAAGTACTTGGTTTTCCTGATGAGGTTTGTAGCTGTGTTGTTGAGTGCAGTCATTTCTGGGTTTTGGCTTGTGTGTGTGTGCATGTGGTGTGCAAAGATTGGCTCCAGCAGAAAGGGTGGTAAAATAGAGTCTTAAGAATAAAATGTCTTGGCACTTATATAAATGCAATTAATTCCTAAAGATTTTAAAGCATGAATGCAGCTGGTACTGGCTTTCCTACCAAAGTGTAAGTGCTCTGAGGAAAGCAAGAAGGTAAATAACAAGACAGAATTCTTAGGGTGTTTTTTAATGGGAGCCATAAAAATACTGGACCTTAAGGATAGCCCTTGGAGAAAAGAATTCTTTAGGACACTTGAACATAGCTCACCTGTAGTCTTGTGGGCTTGTGAAAAATCCAATCACCGTAACATCTGGAAAGAAACTGAAATCCTGATTGAGTCTCAAATGCTTACTTTACAGTATGGTAGTAAGTGCAAGATGTTATAAATTATATCAGTAGATAGAGAACAAATACTTAACACATACGTAATGGTCCAGGGATTTTTTTTGTTTGATGGATTTCTGTATGATCTGTGATATCTACCAGACTAGTTTCTGTTGATTACATAAATCCAGCAGTAAGAAATAAAATCTCCAGCCTTCTGAATGTTTGCTAGAAAGCAAATTTATGCAGATCTGCTCAAGTGGGAGATCTTGGTGAAGAACATATTGCAGTGAATGAGCTGCTCCACGATGTTAACAAAAATTCTCAGTTTGAGGGGCCCACTAACAACCAATCTGCAGATGCAGTTGGGCATTGAAACCAGCAGTACTGAGATTTAGTAGCAGGTTAAGCACAGGGAAATTATCCTTGGAATTAAAAACATTTTCACGCAGTTCTTTGGATTGGGATGATGTCAAGGTGGTGTTCGTTGTAAAGGATGTGTTTAAGTGCTCTGCTGAATCCAGGCCATAATGGCCAAGATCTTCACCTTTCTTTGATATGATGGGTAGCATCTAATGGGTGAATCACTCCTCTGCTTGAAACACAGGCTTTTGAGCCAGCCTGAGCCATCTCTGAGTAACAGAGATTTTCAGATGGGTACTGCAGCACTCTCCAGAGTCCCTTTGATGCTGTCAGTGAATCCTGAGTTATTCATCGACCCAAGGAGGGCTCCACAGAACCCTTGTTTTGTCATCCTGGAGTGGGTCTTTATTTTGTAATAACTTCTCCCTACATTTTGACTCTGATTAGCAGTGTGCCTGCATTTTAATAAATTATCTCAAAGAGTTCCCTTCCGTCTTCCCCCAGCACTTAATTACAATGTGTAAATATGCACACAGCCCCATTACTGATGTTAATCCCAGAGCTGATAAAGCCAAACAGGAAGAATGGAAATGAATTGGGATAGGGATAAGCACAGGTCTTTCATTAGCCCAAGTAAAAGTAATCACAGATCTCTTGCTGGTAATATACATCTTCCAGATAGAGTACTAATTACTTCTGGCAGTGCTGTGCTCTATCTCAGAGATAGCTTTATTGTAATCCTGCAGTGATCTAATGCTTTCACATACCAGTTACTGCTTTTCCCCTCTTTCTCTCCTAGATAAAGTGACCTTACAGATTTTGAACACTCAAACTACACCTTGTAGTGTCAGGGCTGAGAAAATCTGAAAAAGTTTTTTTGTTTGCTTGTTTTGGGAGGAGGGTTTGATTTGTTTCTTTTTTTCTTTTTCCTTTCCAAGTTTTCCTCTAGTGCTTGCCATAAAGTACAGTTGTACAGAATTCAGGGATATAAACTTGTACATTACCTGTGGCCTGGGTAATGTTTTATGCAGCATCCAGTGTGGTTGCAAAGGTGTCACTGATAGATAAATCAACTGCTGCTTTCTGCTTGAGCAACCTGAAGGGTTTCCACATATGTTTTGTGTTATCTGTATATTATGGGCAGTCTTTCCAAAGTGTGGTACCTAAAACTAAGTTGCTCATACTTAGAGTCAGACTTGCATCCTCTAGGTTTTTCTTAAGGGATACTAAATTCCATAAATAAAACCTGTTATCTACTACGAATTAGTAGATAACATATAATAGAAAATTAATAATATAATTATTAATGATGTATTAATAATATAATTATTGATTATTATAGCCCATAATATGTTATGGGCTTCTTGTTATGGGCACATAATATAAAATTTCTGCTTGAAATGATTGAGAAGGTTGCTGGGACCTGGCCCACGGGGAACATGTGGGAGTTGTCTGGGTTTTTTGGTGCATTGATTTTTTTTCTTGGTGTTTCTTTTGTTGTTTGTTTTTGTATGTGCATTTGTTTTTGTTTGTTGTTTGTTTTTTAAAATCAGTGGGAGCTCTACCTAGAAGTGCAGCTGCATGGACAACTGGTGTTTTTGTTTAGTCACTTTAAAGGCAAACAGCAGGGAGAAGAGGTTTGTATGGGTTGAATGAAAAAGACCTTGAAGGACATTAAAAGTCTGCAATGTCCTTCCCTCAAAATGCTTGCTATCAGTTAAATTCTTTTGTTTGACTTGGACCACCGGACTCAGCATGAAGTATTCATTATCAACATGTTAATAGCAAGCCTAAAAGAACTTCCAAGCCAAAGAAGTAATTTTTATTGCAAAACCCCATTCAATTTTTACCATTTACATGTAATCCCGCCTGTATTTTTGGTACTTTATTGAATTCAAAAGGAGCAAACAGTTCAACTGACAATGGATAAATTGCATAACTTCTTGTCGCTCTGTGTTTGGTCAGAAACATTGTCAATGACAAGTTTGCCAGCTTGTACTCATCCAGCTCAGAGTTCTTTAAAATGTATCTCTTGGGCAGTGCTAGAGAAAAGCCAGAGGTGACCAGGGGAGCACGGGTGGCTGTGTGGTGCTCTCATCCTGGTACTGCATTGGGGTTGTCTCCATCCCCTTCCCCCCCAGCTGCTCACCTTCACACCTCACCAGTTTCTGACTAAGAGTAAGGAAGTATTTTGGGCTTGGAGAACCTGAATGGTCCTTTTGGCTTTGAGCATGTTGTATTGTGTGATGTGCCAAATCCCGTCAGCTCCGTTTTGCTGCTTTCCTCCTGGGGAATGCTTGAGATCGTGTCACTTATCCCTCTCAGGATGTTAGTTCCCACCTCTGCTGCTGCTGTGCTGTTACTGAGAAATGCTGTCATTTAGAGGAACATATTTTTGCCTGCAGACTCAAGTCCTTTCTGTGAATTTGTGTGAATGATTTCTGTAAGGACTTGTATGTGTGCAGATGAAGAAGGTTGCCAGAACAGGAGGCTGAGGAATCTGTGCTAAGACATAGTGTGTGAAAAGTCTCCCAGAGATTCACAAGGTCTGGAGATAAGTGGCCTGTCCATAACTTGCATCTTAATAAAAGGTGTTGGAATAAATACTGATTATGATTTGATGCCCCAGCTTGATGCTGTATTGGGAGAAAACCAATTTTATTTATAAACCAATTCATTTGTTTCTAAACATTTTTTTTAAATGTCCATGACCTGTTTTGCATTTCTTCCTGAATGTTGTCTCATGTGCTTGCCTTAGGCTCCTACTGTTTTATAGACCTGTCTTCCTTTTCTGGCTGCAACAAAAAAATCTTTCTTGGGATTTCCTGAAAGCACAGCAGGGTTTGGTTGTATGACTGCTCCTTCAGCACAGTATCACACTGAGATTTGGCTGCTTGCTTTAAATAAAATAGTGCCAGATATTTTATTCTTGCTCCAAATAAACATTTTGATGGAATTTGCGTTTAGTTTGTAAACAGTTTCCTTCAATTACAGTTTATAACATGATTTACAAAGCATGCACACTGGAATGCAATTTGCTGAATTATTAAAGATATCAGTCTTACTCTGTCATAAATGTGAACCTGTAAGTATCAAGAATTGAACATAAAATAACAGAAGATGATTTGTGTTTTAACTAATACCAAAAATTTTGTCCATGCAGTTGGGTTTGGTAGAGTGGTTGCAGACTCAGTCCAGAGGAAACATTTCTGAAATTGTGTGAGATTTTGAAGTAGCTTATTTACATAGTCCTCTATTAAAATTTCTGGAAATTGTCCATTTCAGTTCTTATGTGAAACTTCTGGACTTTTTGGATAAACTACTTGCAAACTGTTGCTTCTCTTCTGGCAAGGGCAGCAATAATAACATCAGTAGGGAAGGTGTGAGCTTGCAAAGAAACAGATGCGCGGAAAATAAAAAAAACTGGTTACTAAGAGACACCTGTGCAACAGAGCTGAGTAATTACAGAAATGTTTCTGTTGTGAGACCTGTGGATGATTTGTCTGTGATGCAGTGGGGGTTGGAACATCTGGTCTGAGGTTTGCAGTTCACAGTGAAGCTTCTGAGCTCCTTGTTGTGGGCACACCGGTTGTGCCCAGTGACTCAGGGCACTTAGGTACTGTGCTGCCTTGCACTCTGGGCTCTGAAATAAAGCCAGGAGCAGATGGCAGATGCACAATTGTCTTGCAGGCACTGGGCTGGCTGGGCAGCTCTGTGACATCCCCTCCTGCATTTTTTCCTGGCAGGCAGCACCCCAAACCAGCACTGCATCCACACCCTTTTATGTGAGATAGCTCAAGGTGATGGGAGACTTCCTGCTGCTCAGTGGGTGTAAAACCGAGCTCAGGCAGCAGAGCCCAAGCTAAGCACTGCTCATGTGCATGTGGGAACATATTTGGCTGTATCAATGGTACAGACATGTCTGTCTGTCTTTGAGGTTGTTTAAGTACGAGGCCTCTTCTGAGAGCCATAGGCTGGGTTTTTATCCACTGCTGCATTTTAGGCTAAGGATTCAGCAGAATCTCCCCCATGAGACTTGTAATGCTTTCCTGGCTAATGGAAATAATTCATCTTATCCAACTTAATGTGCAAATGATGAGGCTCAGGTAATGACAATATCCTATTTAGAGAGAATGATAGAAACTGGGGATTTGAAATGCAAGCTTATGGTGCTGGCAATTGATTTTGTATTGCTGATTTTTATTTCCATTGCTTAGATTTTTAGACTATATGGCTGCCTAAATTTGGCATTCTTGTGTTAATCTAACGATGAATGATTCTGCAAGTCTGAAGATAACTTGCTTCCTACTGCGTTCAGCTCCATTCTCAAAATTTGCTTTTGGAAAAAGAGGGGCTCTGGCACTGCTGTATAGATTCTGAGGTGATTTCAGTCTAAACCAAGGAGAAAAATTACTTTTGATATCTGATTTTAGGGCAGTGATAAGTCTTGGGTCTGCTTTACAAGCCAAAAGCTAATAAATGTCACTGTTCTAGCCAGGGAAAATATCATGGCATGAAACAAAGAAACAGTCCACAAATACAGTTTAATTTTCTGTTTGATGTTGTTGCCCCCTGTTTTCCTTGAACACCAGCATTCAGAAGCTCTTTGTCTTGCCTCATCTTTTGCATGATGCTTGAAGAGTTCAAAGTCACCTAGGGGCTGTGATGTGCCGAGTTCTTTATATTTTTACATCTTTTTCTTTACAGGTACCTAAACTGTATTCCTTCAAAAAAGGGAGACTGCATGGCTAGATTTTTTTTTTTCAAAACAGATTTCTGGGACATCATTCCTTCATTCCCTGAGAAAGACAGAGAACAGCTGCCAATAGAAGGTGACTCATAAGAACAAAAGGCAAGCTTGCAGGAGCTAGATTTGGACAGAAAAAAAATTACATGATCTTACAGTCAGAATGAAAGGGGAACCTATTTTTTTCATGTAGCTTCCTTTATTTCTTTAGCACCCTGCATAAAATGAGATTATTTGTTCCCTAAGTGGAAAGCAATGGAGAATTGTGTCATTTCTGATTTAAGGTGTCAGGGAGAGGTGGAAAACCTCAGTTCTCCAGTCATGAATGTTTTTAGTTGCCTAATTCACTAGTGGGAATGAGAGACTGAAATCCTGCCCAAGGACTGGATCTGTATTGCTCTGGTGTCTGGACAGATGGAACAGATGACTGTTTGAAATGCTAAGAATTAGGCAGCTCATGGTAGAACTGATTGTGAACCCCTTGCTGCAGGGGATTTTGCTGTGTGTTTTCGTGTTTTGTTGGTTTGGGGTTTTATCTGGAGGCAGAGGAAGGAAGGATATAATAGTTCTAAAGAAAACAGATAAGTGGAGAAAACAGCTGTTTGGAGATTTTTTTAAAAAAAATCCATTGAATAATTCAATTTGATTTTCTTTGAGAATAGTGAATGAAACCGTGCCTTTTTAATGTAAAAATAGACAATTTCAGTTGTGATTGAACAGTGAACCTGTATGGTGTTTAGATTGCTTATTTTTATTCTAGCTAAATCACCAGCATTTAAAAGCAATTTAAGAACCTGAAGTCATACTAGTCAATTTACATAAGAAGAAGATAAATAAAAAAAGAAATTAAATATGCCATTTGTTTAGCAAGTAGAAAGTATTTTATTTAATTGCAGAGCAGTTGCCCTCAATCTAGAGACTACTGATGGCGCACTCACGTAAGTGAGGCTGTAAGTCTGGGCTAGAAGTCCTTTGCATATGTAGAGATGTTTCTATATTGTGCTGGTAAGGTAGTCTCCAAACACATTTGGCTGTGTTGAGATGTCAGGGGTTTGTACTGCTGTGCTGGAAGCAGCCTTGCTGTCCTCTGACCAAGTTTGACCACCACAACCAGTGTAGCTGTTCAGTGCTTCCTTGGGGACCTCTGTCCATGCAGGGCCATATCCCAGGTTAGTATGGGCAGCCAGGCAGAAAGATAAACATAACTGATGATCTGCACTGGATCTTAAAATAAATGGAGAAAATGGGTTTTTTTACTACTGTTTTTTTTATCAAAATTCAGAAGATATAACACTTGATTTTTGAAAGTTTTTTCTCCTGTCTTTTGTATGCACTCAGCAGTATGTGGATTTTTATTCTGTTTTATTCTGTCATCTTTTCTACCAAGTAAGACAGGAAAGAGTTTTAGAATTACAAAGCATAGTGAATAGCATTTTTCTGTTTCTTGTAAGTGGTGAGACTTGTTTGATACAAAATACAGATTTTTGTTTCATATCATCCTGACCTTCCCAACCCATCCCTTTCAAGAGAAGAGAAAAATTCCAAGACCCAAACAATCTTTACTGTGAATAGTTGGTTGTACATTATGGAAGGAGGGACTGTATTAGTCAGCTTTGCTACTCATCTAGAATTGAAGCAGTAATTTGCTCCTGTACTCATGCAAACTACTTGTCACCATAATGCTGCATCCCCTTCATCCCCTTCCTATATATGCACTGCTTTTTCTTTTTTTTTCCAAAATACTTAAAGGCAGAAGGCAGAACTTTGTTCCTCAGGAAGTGAAAAAAGAAGAAAGTGAATTTGTTATTCAGCAAAACATAAGTGTCTCCATGAAATGAATATACATCTCTAGAAAAAAACCATTGTCTACTACTCTTCCTGCTTACTAGTGTCTCAATATCAGCCACTAAAAGCTTTAGGGTCAATTTAAAAAAAACCAGTAATAATTGGAAATGCAGATTACTGCATAAACAATGTGCTCATGCAGTGCTGTGTCTAATTTGTGCAGGGAATTAGTGTAATTGCCAGTGCAAGCTGGGTAATTGGGTGTGGAAATGATGACTGTGATTTCCGCATCCGCACAAGCTGCAGTTGTGCTTTGTTTACCTGGTGGTCTTTTCCAAATTAGCTCATCCTTTGGTGCGGATGAACTTGGTGGGATGGATCCCTCTTCCCTGTGGTAGCATGCAGTTTCAGAAATCTAAGGATAGTGAGCACAGTGGGTCTGGAAAAGGCAACTGAATATCAGAGTTTTGACCTAAACGGTCAGTGCCGTTTTACCGGGAGCTGCTCTATTCCCTCCTGAGTTTTTGCTCGCATCCTCACAACTGAGAGAAAGATGTTGGTTTTTTTTTTGAGTAACCCTGACTTGTGTAACTTCTCACTTGTGAATGATGTTGGAATTTAAATATAAATAGCAGAATATGCTGAGTTGGAGGAGACCCACAAGGATCATTGAGTGCAGCTCCTGGCCCTGCACAGGACCATCCCCAGAGTCGCACCCTGTGCCTTAGAGCATTGTCTAAACACTTCTTGAACTCTGTCAGGCACTTGACCACTGCCCTGGCAAGCCTGTTCTAGTGCCCAACCACCCTCTGGGAGAAAAACCTTTTTCTAATGTCCAACCTAAACCTCCCCTGATGCACCTTCCTTCTTATTCTCCCAAGTCCTGTCACTGTCACCATAGAGCAGAGATCAGTGTCTGCCCCTCCTCTTCCTCTCACAAGAAGTTGTAACTGCAGTGAGGTCTCGCCTCTGCCTCATGTTCTCCAGGCTGAACACACCAGGTGACCTCAGTTGCTCCTCATACAACTTCCCCTCAGGTCCCCTTCACCATTTTTGTTGCCCTCCTTTGGACACTCAGATGTTTCCCATGGAACAAACACGAGGACAGACATCAGCATGTTGCAGCTCTTGCCTGTCAGTTCTCACAGGAACTGATCCTCTGGGAGCACAGCAGTGGTTGGGATGGGCTCTGGGAGTGAGTACTGGGGGGTTTCTGGTTGCAGCTCTACAGATTTATTGAGACAAGCTAAAATAACAGCATCAGGCTGCTGCTCATGCCATCCCGTGTTTTAGTGCTGCTGCATCCAGCTGGGCTGAGCTGTGCTTTGTGCAGCTGATGGCAAGGATGACATTCACTTTGTGCCTTTCTCTCTGCCTGGTAGAGTTTCTTGTCACTGTACTGGTTTGACACGAGCAATCACTTTGCTTTCTGCATACAGAGGGAGGAAGGAATAGGAAAAGCTGGGAGGAAACAACAAAAAAAACTCTCTAGCTCTGTCTCTGACTCCAAGTTGTCTGTCTTTTCCTAGCAAGATTGGTGTTGGTGAATCAGAATTACTGCCTCTTCATCTGTTTCTTTCCAGCAAAATGTTCTGGTTCATTTTGTGCTGATATTGCAGCACCTTTTCAAATTTAACATGGGGATAACACTAAATAACATATTTTCTCTGTGTAGGAAATTAAAGCCAGAGGACCCGAGTTCTTTCTTTGGGAAACAATGTGACACTTTTATTTTTCAGCTTGGTTTTGCTTTAATCATCTTCTAAAATGCTTAACATTCTTTTTCCTATTGAAGAAGAAACTGGCTTAAAAAGGATAAGACAGTTTTTATGGAAAGATTTTACTGGTTTAATGACATGTCAGTGAGTTTCAGCTGAGTAGTCTTTAATCTTTAGATGCATTTGTACAGTGATAAACCCTTTTAAAGTGATAGGAAGCTCATTACTCAACTGAATTTTGGTTTTGGTTGTCACAACTTAATCTGTAGCGCTGATACCTTTTCGCACTGATTGCAACTTACCCCATTAAAAAGAGAAGCCACTGTCTGGTAATGCTGTGTCTTGGTATTACATCTTTACTGTTGAAGAAAAATCAAAATGACAGCTTGTAGGATCATGAAACTTTTTCCAGATGAAAGGTGTATATGCTTTTCTTTTAATAGTTTCCAAATTTTTAAACAAAAATGGGAAAGCAAGTTTTTGTTATTTCATAAAATTGCACATAACCGGTCTTGTAGCATCAGGCGTATCTTTAGTACAGCAGAGGTTGCCAGGCCAGTGATAAAGCTGAGGGGGCTTTTCCACAGTGCAGGGTAATGTGCAGAATTGATCACCCAGTCACCCTCCACTCTCAGGTGTGTGGTGTTTTGAGAGCCTGGTGCAAATGGCATCAGGGCTGTCCTTTTCAAATTAGGAAGTGGCTTTCGCTAGTTTTCCTGACAAGTTTAATTTTACTGAGTTCAGTACTAACAGAATTTGTGTCAGTTTAGGGTGTAGCCTTCAAATGTATGCATGAAATACATTTTCTCTGCAGTAGAAAAAGAATAAGGGAAAGCCCTCGGAGAGCTGAGCTTCCTGCAGCTTATAAAGTTCTTTTTCAGGGCTCCTGAGCTTAGTGCAGCTGGGGGCAAGAGTTGCAGCCCTTGCTTACATCATTTTTGGTTTGTGTTGTCCCAGCTGTGTTTGTTTCCTAGTAAGGCAAATCTTTCACTGAAGGAAGTTGGAGGCAATAATTCCTCATGTTCTTCGGCTTTCCTCTGGCTGAAGAGCTGGTCCTTGGAGTGCACTACTCCCATTGTAAGAATTCCTGAGGATGTCTTGTCTTCCCTGAATGGTATCTCCCAGCTGATTGAAATTACTTGGTCTCCACTGGAAACACATTGAGTGATACCAGGTTCTTTCTTCCCTCTTTAATCTTTTTGGGGACTATAAACTGCTAGTGGTGCTTATGGTGCAGCACTGAGCTACTTGATTGATTAATGGCAAGCCAAGGGTAAAGGCTAATAATCTACTTTCTTTACTGATCTGAATGGAGCAAGCGGCTGAGGATAAAGGTGGTAGGTGAAATTATGAGAATATTTTTCTTACATAAGGCCTATTCATTCGGTTGCTTGTGTGGCTTAAAGGCAGAAATACAGAAATATCATTCTCCTTGAGGACAGGTGTTGAGCAAGCAGAAGAGATGGTGGGGAAAAAATGGTATGTGCTCCCCTGGAGGCACATGTGTCAAATGTAAAATATAAGTCAAAGGGAATGGTATATAAAGCTCCATTTCATACCTGCCTTGATAAATGGCTGACTGTAAGTGTAAGACAAATTTGGATGGGTCAGTGAACTGGTGGCAGGGCTGAAAGTTTCCTTTAGAAATAATTTAGGGGGACTGTCTGCCATAACAAATGAATCCATGCTATTTCTCTAGTGTGTTTGGGGGGTAATGGCATACAGGGGAGAGAGATATGGAAGCAATGTCCAGCTTTGGGGTAAAATCCCAGGTTTTTAAAACCCTTTTTCATCAAGGGCAAGAGCAGATTGGTTTGCTGTTGGAGGAAGCTGAGTAGGGCTGAGTGAAAAGATCAGTGGACTGAAATCTGTGAATGCAATGCTGAAAAAGCAGAAATGTGTAAGTGGGAGAGATGCTTATTTGCTGCAGGTTTGCACTCAGAAATGAAGTGGGTTTTTTTGAAGAAAGGGAGTACCTGAGAGTAGAAATATAATACTCAAGTTGTTGAGTGCTTCTGAAATTAAGTTTCTAAGCCAATGCTCTCTAGTGCTCCCAGATTATCTGTGACTTGCCAGAGCTTCAAATGTTTGAATCCCTTGTTAGACTTTCAGGGATGACTTTTGCCTATAGAGCTTGGGAATCACTACTTCTGTATCTGTAGGATGTTATTTGTGTAATGTTAACAAGCTGTGGAAAAATACCCAGAAATCCTGAAACCCTGAGTTTTCAGTCTAAAAGATTTTATTAGAGACTGAAATTCCGAGAACTCAAAATATGTTTCCTCCAGCTTTCATTTCTGCATTGATACAGCTGCTGAAAGAATACATTGCTCTGCAGTGCGTTGAGAGGAATGGGCCATTTTTCTGTGCTACACACTTCAGGCAGGGTGGTTGGTTTTGCTGGAAAGCACTAATAGAATTTTTCCTCAAGTTATTGCAATTTTGAAAATGACAGTCAATACATTGCTTTTTGTTTTTAACAAGCTTAAACAAGGGGTGTATGGCAAAGCCATCAGGGAGACTGGGGCGTGTGTGGGTAAGTTCTGGGGTTCAGATGATACCCAATAAAGAAATCCTCCTTGCTCCCGTGTGTTGGTATACTTTTGTTTGATGTAAGAGAGTTTTGGAGTTTTTTCAGATATCGAAGATACTCTCACTAGAGGGAATGGCCAAACCCGTGCTGTTTTCTTACAGTGTCTGAAGTCTAAAGGATATCTGCTTCCACAAGATGATTTTAATCCCTGTTGAACCTGGATGACAGCACTGGTCAGATGTTATAGAATATGGTCAGTGGTTTGGGTGTTGCAGTTTGGATAATGGGCTTCTACCCAGTAGCGTTTTGTCCTTTGTTTTTTGTCCTGTGCTGAGAGAGGAAGTCAGAAAGTGACTTGGCTTTTTCACTCCCAAAACACCACATGGAAGTCCCAAACGTAGGTAGTTTATATATAGAAAAATAAGAATATCTCCTCCTACATCTCACTTGACAGTGAGTGAAGAGGAGGAAAAATGAAGTTCACCAGTCACTTGGGATGTGCCTTTCCTGTGGGTTCTGCCTTCAGGCAGAAGGCAGCTTGGGTTTTTTACCCTTCAGATAATAGGACCTTAGTCACACATCTTAGTGGGTTAATAAGATTTTTGTGTTGGCTTGTAATATCCTTTGATTTCCCCTCCTTTTGAGGTACCTTCTTAATAAAATATGTGCCAGGGGAAAGAGGAGATGTGAGGTGCAAGTTACTGTCCTGCCCCTTAACTTTTAAAAGATGAACCCTCTGCAGCAGACAGACATGTGCCTTTTTTATTTTATAAGTAGGAGGCAGCAAACATGCTTAAAAACTATAGCAAAGGAAATAGGAGACTCAAATTTGAAGGGGAAGGAAAGATGTAGAGAGCAATAAAGGACTTTCTGAAGAAAAACCTTGATTTTTTTTTTTTTTTAAGCTTGAGAGGACTGCCATTTTGGCCACAGTGCTGCTAAACGTATTGTCTTATATATATTAGTTATAAATAGTATGGCAGATTACAAGATGGAATAATTAACTTTTGTTGGACATTGTCATAATAGCCACAATTTCAGTTTTTTTGTGGGAGTGTGAACATTGAAGCAGCTTGAAGGTTTGTGTGATCTCTTTCCTGAAGAAGTTTGCATCAGTGCTGCAGGTCAGTAGCCATTCTCAGTTTCTCAAAGTGCTGTTTTGCCAGAACAAATTCCATGGGGTTCCTAGCTGGGAATGCAGCAACAGATGGGTGCAGCTTTCCAAGGTGAAAACCCCTTACACTGTTGTTATGTTAATGCTTGTTCTTACTGCTAGCCCTGCCCTGGCTTGCTGACAGAATTGATGACACCCATGGGAGCTGTTCCACCTTTAGCTGGTGGCTGTGAATTGGATGGGTGTAGTGTGAAGAAAAGAATAAATAACCTGTAATTCATATTTTGATGACAGAATTTTGTGGGTCTGGCTGGTTTGTTTGTTTTTATCTCCAAAAGAACCAGGGAATCTTACTTGGTATATATCTTCATTTAACAAGTTGTTTTGACTAAATCTTCTTCTCTTTGCTAAAATGCAACAGTTTTCATTCTGACAGCATCAACCTGTTTTACAGAATATAGAGCCCCAGTGAGAATAGACCTTTAACAGCAATTTATATCCCCAGTCTGAAATGTGCACTTTATGTCTGTTGTGATCCCTGGGTGCCTGTTATGGGATTACTCACATCTTACCATCCTAAGTTTCTTTCCATAAACTAATGGAAACCCTTGAGTCTGAGGTTCAAGGAAAACACTCAGATGAAGCATGGTTTAACAGCTCCTTGGGGAGAAAGAAATAAGGTGGCAAAGTGAAGAATTGATGATCTACTAACTGTTTAAATTTCCCACCTTGAATTATTGACAACATGTGACATTACAGCTTTACAAATTACTGTCTATAAACAGCTTGGAAAATATGACCTTTGCCTTATAATTGGTCTCAAGATGCTTTCCAGCTTCACATAAACAGCTGCTGATGGCACATTTTGTTGCAGCGGGAGTGGGTGGAAGAATGCAGGAAGAATTTTCTTGTCTAATCAGGCATGTATTATGATTTGTCAAATGACAAAATATATTCTGTGATGGTTGAAATGTCTCTGAGACTGGGCTCACTCCTCTGGAGTATTGGTATGATCTAATTTTCAGTAATAAAGACATCTAATTAGTTAAGGTTAGTTGTCTTTACCTTCTGCCTTCTTTCTAGAGCAAGGAGACATTAGAAAGCCCTGTGTTACTTGAATTTCTCCTATTTTCTGGCCTGTGGAGACCAGTGAGTCCCAGCTGAATGGATGGTTTGTCCTGTTTGTTCATGGCAAACCAAGTGCACTAAATTCTTGCTTTGTGGTGTTGTTCATGTGATTAACACACAAAGTAAGTATTGTGCTGAATTTGGCCCTGAGATTTCTGGTGGTTTGGGAGAAGCTGAGAACACAAGGACTTGATTTTTCATCTTCTCTTCTTACCACTGTTTAGGAGTAACAAGTCACCAAGTTAGTGTTGGCAGACAGAGAGCTTTCTGCATCTCAGGCTTGAGCCAAATTAATTTCTAATTTAACTCCATTAATATGGAGTTGCCCTAAGATGAGACCTACCAAGTTTGTCAATGGAGTGATGCATTTTATTATCATTTGTTAGTGTAAGATGCATAGGGAATCATAGAGAGTGTTTTTGTATGAGCAAGTGTTTGGAAGAATAGATGTCCCCAACACAGTGCAGCAAAAGATTACAGAATAAAAATCATCTTTACATCAGACTTGTTTGTTTTCTCAGTTTCTGGAAAACATTGCTTGTGTCTTTTAATGCAGTGTTGTTCATCACTGACTGAAAATCAGTCCAAAAAGCCTGTGTTCCATCTGTGTGGATGCAAAATCCAGTAGGATTGCAAGAAGGGGAATAGAAAGCTTTGGCTCGTGTCCTTTTAGAGCTAGACAGGGTGGAGGTTGTGACTTAACAGAGAAGGTCAGGACCTTGTGAAGCCACCTCTTCCTCTGTTAGAGGACAGGGAAGAATGATGTCAAGAGTGAAGACCAAGGGGCTCATCAGGATAAGTATTCCCACCCTGCCTCCTGTAACAAATTCTCCTGAACTCTGCATGCTTGATGTTTGTAATAAAACCAACTTATATCACAGAGCTCCTATAAGGAGTGATCAATTGATGTTTTCAGGGCACTTTGGGGACCTAAAGGCAAAAGGCACCTTATGGTTTTAAGTTTCACTACCCCTGCTGCCCCAGGATGAAAGTTTTGCCTTAAAGATCCAGTTTCTTCCCTGGAGTGGGAGGGAGGCAGTCTATTATTCAAGGATATCATCCTTATCTTTGTTGTAGTTGCCTTGTGGCCATGCAGCATCACTCAATAATACTGTCAAGTATTATCTTTTGCTTGTGCCAGAGTGCTAAGCAGTGATTTATTGCTTGAATACACATTGCTTTCATGAAAGTGATTTGTTGAAACAATAGTAAAGTGCTAAATAAATTATTCATTGCATGCTAATTTTTCACTTTTATGTTCTGTAGTGAGCTCCAGAATAAACAATCTGGGTGTTGTATAAGACCCAGGTTTTTGATTGTGTGTATCTCCCACTCCCAGCCTTTCTCCCAGGACATGGTTCTTTTCCCAAGGATGAGTATCTTCAGTCTTTCTCACCTTGGCTGTCTTTTGGGCTACTTTTCCTCTTCATGCTTTCTTCAGATAGAGTTGGGTGAGTTATGTTCAAGTAGGGGCTTGGATTACTGGTTTGGGGAAAACTGTGTGTTTGGGGTTCATGGGTATTTCTAAATCCTTTAGGAACTTCTGGGTCTTGACCAGAAAGGCGCCACCATAAATAGAGCTTAAAAGCAGGATCCTGGTGGCTGACTGGCATGTTTTCCTAAGTCTTTTCTTGCATATTCCCTCTTTTCCTGAGTGTTGTGTGCTGCTGTCTTTTAGCTGCCACTGGCTATACTGCAAGCCCTAGTTTGCACATGAGGTCTGAGAAACTCCTCAGAAGCAAGTTTTTACTTGTAGATCTGCTGGCTCTCCTACTTTCCTTCAGAAATGGTTTCTCAGCACTTGAAATCTTTGTCCCTTGGCAAAGCCTGGAGCCTCTGGAATGTTTCTGAGTGTTTCAATAGCAAGCCAGGAGCAGGCCAGGCACAGAACAGCAAAGTGCTTTTCTCCACTTGACCTTTCCACCCTTTCTGGGTGTCCACTCCAAATCACTGGCAGTGACTGCATGTTTAAGCACAAGCTGCTGACTGCCAGTGAATATAATGGGGTGTAAGAGAAGAATTTTCTTTCCAAGTAGTTTAGGGCTTTTCCCTCCTCTGGCCTTAATTCTGAAATGATCCCCTAAAGGCCTATGTGGGTATTCAGTGAAATGAATAAACAGAAGACTGCATTTCCCTCTTGAAACGTGCACAGAACTTTCATGCTAATGGCTTTTAAGCATCAATGCAATTCTAGTGTATAATCAATTCTCTCCATACCAGCTTTTGTCTTCTGAAATGAAATCCTGTCTCTTTCATAATTATTTGCCTTTGTATTAAAACTTTTCAAGATGACAGGATGTCTATTCCATTGTTTTTGTCCTCCTTCCCATCTTTTCTGCCTGATTCTGCCACTGGAAGGATTTGGTTATTACGTTTTATTAGAAACCTGAGTGTCTCTGGTTTTTTTTCCTACAATAATTTACTTGCTAGATTTTGCTTTTGCTCCTTTTAATTTATTTGGTTTGTGTTTGGTTCTTTGGTTTAGTTAATTGTGTTTGGAGCTGCTCAGAAATATTTCCATGAAGCAGATTCTTATTGAATGAAAGAGGAATTAGTGAAAAGGCATTTCAGTGTGGAAAAAAAAGGACTCAGAGTAGGGAATTAATTCTACTTTATAAGTTAATCACCATGTCAGTGGCTAAGGTGTTTTTCTGGAATGTGATAGACCTAGGTTTGGGTCCTTTCAAAGCCAGGAAAAGCAGTAACTCAGTGTCTTGACCTTTGGGCTTTAGCTATTACAGTCTCCTTCTCTCTGCTTTGGTGGTGGTAGTATTTGAAATTCTTTTCAGACTGTAACAAATTTCTGTTTCATTCTGATGACAAGCATGAAGACTGAGGCTATCTTTAAAAGATTTGAGGGAGAAAGATGCTGCATTTAGCCTCTCTTTGTAATAATTTGTGTTGCTGTCTATTCCAAAAGTTGTCACCATGCCAGAGACCCCTGTAAGCTGAGTGTGATAGAAACTGCCATACATCTTGCTCTGCTGATTGAATTATACAAGACTAAGAAAAGAAATACTGGTGTCTGTATTTGGCAAACATTGAATTTCTGGCTTACAGGTGGTTTTTATACATGCCAAAAATAGGAATAACTATAACAAATTGATATAAGTCAATGAATCCTAAAGCTACCTATGATAGCTATAAGAATAAAAGAATTGGCCACGTTCTCTCTTTAAATGTGTCTGAAATTGTATACCAGGGGAAACTAGCACAAACATTGCTACATATAATTTTATTTGATTGACCTCTATGCACATTTTCTTTCACTGAACTTTTGTCTTCCATTGAGCTTATAGTAAATTTTTGCTATCCACAAAATGCAGTGAGAAGGAACTTCCCTACTCATATATATATAATATTTTTAACCTCCCAGTTTTGCTTGGTCCTGTATGCTGAAAAGTAGTGAATAATAAATTCAGTACACTCGTGACTTTACAGATGTCTTTCATTTCTCCTTTGTCTCTTTCTTGGATTGATAGTTGGAGTAATTTCTCACTAAAAAAAGGTCATCCCACATCTTTGATCATCCTTGATTGCTCTCTCTGATCCTTTTATTATTAGGCACAATAGTCACAATAGTTTTTGAATTAGTAAGAGTGTAATCTGCTGACTTATGGAAGTTAATAAAGGGAAGAGCCACATGGACAATTTTTAATGCTTTCCCTCTAAACTTCTATCTCTTGTGCCACAGGTGGGCAATATTAGGCCTTTTTTCTGTTCATTGGTGGATGCAGAAAAATGAAAGAATTTTACCTTATGGGTTCTTTGTAACAGAGATGGGTGAAATGGAGATTTGGTAGTTTAGCTCTATAACTGTGTGGTTGCCCTCCTCTGTCATTGCACTCCTGTTGATCTGCATTCCATGTGGAAAGCAAATCACAAAAGTCTTCATGACTCCATAGTTCTTGCTACTTGAGTACTTGGTAGAGTCCCTGATACTGCCGGCTGGTATAAAATTGCTAAAAATAATATGAAGAACAAGATTTGTATATGTAATTTGCCCCAAATAATAGATTCTCTCAAATTTGGTTTGTTTTTTTTTTTATTCATGAGCAGCCTGTAAAATTTTCAGTGATTTATTCAGGCTTATTTATGAATTTATTTGGAAACATTTCCTCATGTAGCTGTCTCACTGAACAGTTCATTGAGAATATTCCTGTGTTCTGGTTGTGTTCCCCTTTATTTACAGAACCAGGGTTCTGGGTGATATTGGGAAAGTAGAGATGAAGGGAACAGATAAGTGCCCAATTATTTCCAGTTTTTGAATGCACAAACTTTCAAACACGACAGCCTGAGAGTGATGGTTTATTGACTCATAATGCATAGAAAAGCTTCAAGTCCTTCAGTTTCCTGCTCAATTATAGCAGCCCAGCAAGCTCATGAAAACCTAATTTAGTGCTTCTTTGTTATTGACTTAGGTTGCTGTTAAGTAGGCGATGGAAGGGCTCTCTAGAGTTTAATAAGGGATTCATGGATCACTGCACATTGAGGTGTACTTAAACTGTCCTGATTGTACCTGGATATTTGTTTCTCTCTCCCCAATTAGAAGGCAGCGTGACTCTTTCATCAGGAGAGTCTTGCAAATATAGTTACAGCATTAAATCTAGCTACCATTTCTTACATAGCTGTATGTAAAATGTCACAATACTTTCTTAACCATTAGTCACATCGCAGGCTGCCTGTCTCTGTGTGAGGCCGTGCCTGTGGCTGAACCTTTTCAGCTGGTAACAACAGAGCAGCCAAACTGCAGGTGGGGTGTGATGAGTCCAGCAGCTCTGCATGTGCTGCATGCTCCTTGCATGGGTGGAAAGCACCACAGGAGAAGAAGCCTGTGGCAGCTGCTCTTTCCTCAAGCTGTGGCACATCCTGAAGATCAGCTCACAGTGCAGAGTCTGGAGCTGGCAGGTGACTGAAAGTAGCTGCTTTATGCCGCGTTACTAGTTCTGGTACAGAACCAAAGGTGGCGTTCATGAAGACCCAGCTCTGTTCTCTTACGTTGGAAATTAATATGCTCTCAAGGCATAGAAGATAGCAGCTTGAGATGTTAAAGTCCATGGTTCTGTATAAGGAGTCAGGACAGAATAGTGCCTTGAAGGTTTTCCTTGGGTTGTGAGGCTGGTGGTGTGCAGGGGAACCTTCCGGTTTTTTGGTTTTTGTTTTGTTTTTTTTTTTTCCTGGGATTTCAGTGGTCAAAAGGAGGTGTCTGGTCACCACATCAGCAGTCCTCACAAGAAACTGATTCAGAAAGCTGCTGTAAGTGGCTAGCAATCAAGTAATAGGAATATTTTATTAAATATACCATTTCCAAATGATTTCAACAAAATGATGAGTAGTCTATGCACAGCTGATGCTGAGAGCTGATGACGTGCAAGTCAGGAAAGTAAACTAAAAAGTACATGGTTTTTAGTGCTGTGGATTATCCCCGGACAGCTGCAGCCTTGACTGAAATGCATGCAAAAATACATGTAAAGCATGAAAGTCTGAAAACATTAGAGCAGAGGTTCGGTTCTGGTTTTGCCTTCATAAGCGAAGTCCATTGTGATTTGAAATCAGCACTTGAATCCTGTAGGGTTCAAGGCCCCTGTAGGGGCCAGCTTTCTGGCACAGGGTTAGTTCAGTCTAGAGGTAGCATTGTAAAATTCAGGGCCCGAGAAGCTACAGTGAACACCTTCAGAAATTTGATGGCGGTGTTCTGTTTGAAAGAATTTCTATCACTACAAAGCCATGGAAGTGTTTGTTACGAATTTAGACCCTGTTGTGCTGTGTAGGGTGGAAAGCACTGAGAGGACCTGGGGATGATGATGAGAATACCTCTGATAAAATGTATTGAAGATAAGAGCTCTGTTGGTGTAAATGAACTTCAGTAGGATTATCACAGACCATGTTGTGTAGTGGGTCTTTAATAATGGTGATCAAACCTCAAACACAGTGGTTGTTGTAGTCCATATCCTTTTTTAGCTGAGCTGCTTCTTCAAAAGACAGACATCTTCTGACACAGTACTCATGTTGCATTCCCAGGAATAAATTTGCCATGGTCAGTGGTTGCTGGGGAGTGTTACAGCTGCCTGACCCAGTGTGCTGAGAGTTCCTCAGTGCTGGTTTCTGTGGCAGTGTTGGCTGGTTTGCTTTGAGGACACACATCATGACCCCAGAGGAGTTACAGTGGCACAGAGTGCAGCCTGTTGCTTCCTTCCCAGTGAGTTATGAACCTGATCAGTAGCAGAGTGCAGACTTCAGTGCTTCCTGGTCAGCTATTTCAGCACTGTTTGATGAGAGAAATATTTTTTGGGGGGGAGAAAACCATTTAATTACACTTGGAACTTGAACTGTGGAGAAGGACAAACTCTGGCCCATATCCTGAGGGAACCTTGCTAGAAGTATTTACAGAGTAGTTGAAAACAGGATCAAGACATTAATCCAAGCCAGTTGTAAACCTGGGTCAGAAGTGCAAGGAAGGGTACGGTGAGACAGCATGGGTCACTTGGCCAAAGTAAATGGGAAAAATTTAGCCATGTTTACCCTAGAATTTCTCCTGTGATAGCAAAGATCCTCCTAGGGCTAATCTAGCAAGTTCACAGAGCAGTCTCTTCTGCCCAGCCACTGATTTATGTTTTGAAACCTATAGATGGCCCTTCACATCTCAAGTTTTAAAAAGCAGTTACAGGTCAGGATTGATTAACAAAATGTGGGGGTTTTTTTGAAATGTTGTTATGGTTGAAGAAAAACATGATGGTGTCCAAGGTGTGAATGCCTTGTCCTTCCCAGAATAGCCACTGGGAGCTGATTTCCTTTGGGAGATGGTGAGCCAGGTCTGAGCACCTCTTTTGTCAGTCTGTCTTCCCAGATGTCTGTTTCTTGCACTTCGTGTGAGTCACTAAACCCATTTTTAGTGCTCTGTCTCTTGGTAGGTGCACACACTTTGGGATGTGGTAAACTCAGGATCAGATATCTTTTGCTGTGAGCTGTCAGTGCAGAAATGATGAAGTTTTGTTTCTTCTTCTCTTTCTCACCTGCTATGGCAGAATAATCCACTTCAAGTGCTGATCCTAATGAATAACAGGCTTTCTGAAGCCTTGTATTTCTATGCAAGAGGAAGGTTTATCTGTATTCACAGCAGAGCTGGAGTAAGACTGGAATTTTAGTTCCTTTTCATTCTATTTCTAGTTTGCTTGTTTTTTTGCTTCTTGCTCTTGTTAGCTTGCATTGATTGGTAAGTGGTAGAAAAGGGAGAAAAACACACAGTCCCAGGAAGCAAAAACAAAGCAAAAAAATAAAGAAAAGGTGAGATGCAGTTTTCATTTCATTACTGTGCTTCTTCACAGCCCCTATTCTGACATTTAGAACAACATAATATGCATGTCTCTGTTCATTAGGTTCCTCAGTACTACACAGTGACAGCCACAGAGGGTAGAGGAAAAAAAGAAAATGAAACAATCTTAAACATGAACTAACCTTTGCAGGCTAAATAAGAAAGAAAATGAGAACAGCAAAGAAGAAAAATGATTTCTGAAAAAATAAATATATCCAAAATCATGGCCTTGCATAGGTTACTCAACTATCATTATGAAGGGGAAAAAAGAACAGTGACCTCTAGGGCAGAAATTACTAATTTGCTGCCCAATGATTTGTTTGTTTTGCCCATATATGTTAGAGCAGATCTATTACTGGTATTTGAACCATAGTGAATGACTCAAGGAGACTGCTGAAACCATGGACAGTCTTAAAGACATTTGGAAGCTGATACAGATCCTCAAAAATTAAAAAGCTTCTAACAGAAGAAGCTCTCACGTGTTTCTGAAATAGGGTACCTATTCAGATAATAGTTCCTGCACCAAGTGGAGATATCTATGCTGTTAATCCAGAACCTGCTGCATGTTGGGAATGTTAAATGCTAAGATTTTATCCTAAATTTACCAGGAAGTCAGGGTACAGCAATATTGCTAAGGGTTCTTGATGTAGCTAGTCAGTAACTGATGCATGTTTGGGTGGGTCCAGGGATGCCTCTGCAGAAGGATTGTAGAGCTACATCAAAAAAGAATTGTGATAGAATGCAGCTGGCTTTCTTCCCCCATCAGTTCCAAGACAACTGCAGAACTTTAAGATTGTGTGGGTTTTACTGAAATTTATTGAGGACGAAAAAAGAACAAATAGACATTTCAGCCCTCTGGAGGGGAAATATTTTGATTCTTCTGGTGGCACTTTTAATTTTTTTTCCATTTCATGTTCTTTTTGGGATGTCAATTACAATTTTTCTCCCCTCAAATGATGAGATTAAAATTCTCAATGGAGTTTTCTTTCATGGCTGTTTTAAGATTTGTAAATTTTCCTCATTTGGGAAAAAGTAAAAATCTGAGTATTTTATGAAAAATAATTCTCAGTCTATTTAGCACCAGTAATTACACACTCCTGATCTTAGTATTCCATAAAATTAGCCTGATTCTAATTCTGGGATTTTACAGTTTCTTGATTCTTGTATGATCTTCCCCAAGAGTGCATCAGCCAGTGGCAAGGAACAGGGATAAAAAAAATCACACTGCTTTTCCTGTTTATTCTTCCCAATTTCCATGCCTGCTCTCTTCAGGTCTGCTTCTAAAACTACCAGATGTCGAAATATTAATTGGGGGAAACATTAATTAGTCATTTATGTCTCTGTTACCTCTGGCAAGCAGAGCAGGAGAGGGAGAGGAGAAGAAACCAGGACTTGGAAGGAGATGTGGGGACTGTGCAGCTGCTTTGCAGGTGCCAGGGAGGCTCAAAGCTGAGGGTATTTGCACTCCCACATGATGTCCCCCTGCAGGAGTGGAGTTCACTGCTCCCTCTCGTTGGGCTGGTATTCAGAAAGGCTTTATGTGCACATCTCATCCCCTTCCCTGGTCTTCCCCCCTTGGTTTTTATTTTCTTGCTAAGTAGGGGATTTGCAGACCTGTCCAGAGGGTGCTGTGAGGGATGGCAGTGACCCAGCTCTGGATCTGGAGCTGACAGCTGCCCTGCTGTCCTTGATAAGCATTCCTGGGAGGGTGGAGATTGAAACACAGGGCTTACAAAGCCCTGACTGGCGTTTGCCCTGGTGAAGAATGTGTGCCCACCCTGGCTCTGCCTTCTGCCTTGGCTGGGGCTTCCCACCTTGGCTCCCTCTTCAAAGAGGGAACTGCCAGGAGAGAGGGAAGCTCCTCCCTGCCAGCCCTGGGGTTTTGGGGAGCAGAGGGGATGTCTGTGTCAGGGTGCCCTGAGGAGCAGAGGGGGATTGTGGCTGTTGTGTGAATTTCCCTATGAGCCACACATGACTTGTGTTCATGCAGATGCTTTGGGCAGCCTTCTCCATGCTGGGAGTGATTTAGGAGTTGTGCTGTAGAAAGAGATGTCAGAGGTGTGTTCTCTGCCCCTGTACTGCTCTTTCTGCTGTCCTGTGTGTTGGAAGGAGATAATTACCATTGTGGCTGTTTTGGGGTGTGTGGGAGGTAGATGGGCTTTTGGCTTTGGAAAAGGCAGTGGTGATTCTGTTCCTCCCCATGGACAATTCCTGTGCCATGCTGGTGCCAGCTGGCACTGGGCTGGTGGGCACTGAACTTCCTACAGTCCTTTGCTGCTCAGCCAAATTGGTTGAGGTTAACAATTTTATCAAGGGACCAAGGGGATTGTGTGTGAGTGAGCCTCATTTCTTAGGAACCCAGTCTGAAAATAATAAGAGGTGTATAGATCAGAGGTTTTGTCAGATAAGAGTAAGGTCTCTAATTTACTGCAGTTTTAATGGGATAGGGAGGAGGATAAGATATACAGTGACCTGGCAGGGAGACATGCAAAATAAATTAGTAGCAATAGTAATGGTCTGGTAGTTTGCCCTGAATGTAGATCTTGTTAAAGAAGCCCATCATCTTGAAAGTCAGAAATAAGTTTTTAAAGACACTAACAAAAGAGAAGGCTGAAATCTTTTGCTGCAAATTCTTTTTGCTAAAATTGCTTTCTTTCCCCTGGTAAGATAATTTTATTCTAGAAGTGCCTGTTTTGGCAGGAAGGAAAAGCTCTTTATCAAAGGAGCTAATAAAACTCATAAACTTGGAAACGCTTCCATTCTGGCTAAACCTAAAACTTTTCAGTGAAGTTATAGAAACATTGGTTGTTAGAGATACTTGGAGGTCCACAGTTCAACCTCTTACTCAAAGCAGTGTTATCACCAGCTGCAGATCAGGTCAGCCATGACTTTGTCTAGCCAGGTGTTAAAAAACTGCAAGAATGGAGGCTTTGCAGATGTTCTGGGTAATCTGTCCAGGTGGTGAACTATTATCCTTTTTGAGATTTTTCTGATGTCCAGCCAGTCCACTGGTGATCATTTGCTTGTGTCAAATCATCTGCTGCAACCAGGAAGTGTTTGACTGGAGACAGGCCAGTGGGTTATCTGTGCACCACAGCTATGAAAAGGATCAGCAGCTTCAGTGTCTGTGAAACAGAGCAGAAAATAGTCACTGTTTCTACTGCATGCAAGATCTTGTCTTGTATCCTGAAACTCTGTCTAGATCTGAGCTCATTCCCACTGTACTCTGCCTCCTGGGCTTAAGGAAGAACCTGTTGGCGATGTCGTGCAGAGGAACTGAACAAAAAAAAGGTCCAAAAAAAGTCTCAAATCTATCTCTTCAAATTCTTTCCATGTCAGTTTAGGCAATTACTTTAACAATTCATTCAATTATGTTAAGCACCCATTAAAGGAATCCTAAGCCCTCCCCGGGGTCATTTCAGTTCTGTGAGATTGTAATTGTTTGAGACTAACCATGATTTCTTCTTTTGCCTTCAGGTGATTCTAATTCTGACAAAGCTGTATGACTACAACCTGGGAAGCATCACAGAGAGCTCTCTTTGGAGGTATGGAGATAAATTGAGTTAATAATTACCACCTTACGTAAATAGGAAAAGCCTGATACAATTCTTTTATTGGATTTAATTGGATTTCTTCAGAAGTGCTGGAAGGTTTCTAGCTAAACCTCCTCTCACTCCTGTTCTTTCATACTCAAGGACAAAAAGGCTGAAGTCTCATTGTCTTGTTTCAGCCAGATAAGGTACTTCTCAGATATTCTGTCTTTTGATTTCCCCTTTCCCATCTTATTCAGGTTGAAACCAACCAATGGGTTTACTTTTGGGACAAGTGAACAGCCCAAAGTCCTTGTTTATAATGAAGGCTCTCATGGCTGGTCTGCCCAAATGATCCTTAAGAAAAGCCAGTGTTGCTGAGGCTGGGGGAATACCTGTGAGTGTTCAGTGTCTGTTGATTAGAACTGATGGGATTAATACTAGATAATTGATTTCCTCTTGCGTGGACTTGACTGCTGGACCAATTTTTAGGGAATGTTTTGATACTTTCATGATTTAAAAGCATACCATGCCCTATGTGAACCAAAGGGAAGAGCTGGGCCATGAACAATTCCTTAAGGCAGTTATTTGGATTCAATGTGAGCAGATGGTGCCTGGTTTTATTTCTCTGAAAAATTAACCCAAGAGCTCTTTCCTCTTTCATGTGTCCCTACTTTCATGAGCTGAAAGGGTGGTTTTCTCATAGTTTCATCTGTGAAACTTTGGTGGGAAGCTTAGGAGTTTTGTATGCAGGTCACTGCTGAAGGTAGATAGAAGAAAACTTTGAATATTTAAAACTAAAACCTCCTGTTAGAATGAACTTGTTTTAATAAAGTTACATAGTAAAGGGGTTTTCTTTTGAGAGAGAGACTTTTGGGTCAGAAGTAGAACAAATAAACTTTTTGCTCAGAAGCTGAGTGGGTTTTAATAGAATGACAGAGGAGGGAATTGGCATGAAGTACATTCTGAACTTGGGCTATTGCTTCACCTGCTGGCCTGAAAAAATAAAACCAGACAGACTAAAACCTAAAGAAACACAGAACTTCTAGGATTTATTCTGAGCAGTAAGTAATAGGAATGCTGAAAAGTATTAGTATTTTGTGGGGTTGAATAAATGGTTTTTCATACCATTATGGGGGGTTAATCTTTTCATTTCATACACCTGGCTGCCATGACTTTCTCTTCCTTTGTCTTTACTGTGGTGTGTGCACACATAAAGGACTGTGGCTTTGGCAGTGTTTTTCTACAGGGAGTTTGTGCTAGATTGTTTAATTTCTCAATGGTTCTGAAAAAGAATATTCATAAATACAAAAAATATTTTCATTTTCTCTGACTACTCAAAGTCATTCTACCATGAGAAATACTCATCTCTCCTTTGTCAGTCATTGCAGAAGCTATGGCATTTCAGCATGCATAGGCACCTCCTTCCCCATTGCTGACAGTGCTGAAGATCTGCTTATGTGAAGCAGGATTCTGTTGAGTTCCTGTTTTCTGACTGAAACTAGGACAGCCACATCAGAGTGGAAAGCACAGTTCCTGATGAGATGTATGAATGCAGCACAAAATTGTGCTGATGGCCTTATGCTCTTCTCTGTTTCTGGTTTCTGTGGAGCATTTCACAATGGCTTAAAATTTTGCCCTGATTAAGGAGGGAGGGAGAGACTATGTGGATGTCACTGGAGGATATAAGATAGCTCAGCAGTGTTGCAGTCCTCTAGTCTGGAATTCTGTTACCAAAAACTGTCTGATGAAAAGTAAAAATGTGAGTATTTTATGAAAAACAATTCTCAGTCTATTTAGCACCACGCTCCTGATCTTAGTATTCCATAAAATTAGCCTGATTCTAATTCTGGGATTTTACAGTTTCTTGATTCTTGTATGATCTTCCCCAAGAGTGCATCAGCCAGTGGCAAGGAACAGGGATAAAAAAAATCACACTGCTTTTCCTGTTTATTCTTCCCAATTTCTATGCCTGCTCTCTTCAGGTCTAAAACTACCAGATGTCAAAATATTAATTGGGGAAAACATTAATTAGTCATTTATGTCTCTGTTACCTCTGGCAAGAGAGCAGGAGAGGGAGAAGAGAAGAAACCAGGACTTGGAAGGAGATATAGGAGCCAGGGAGGCTCAAAGCTGAGGGTGTGTGCAACTCCCACATGATGTCCCCAAACAGGCTGGCACCAAGAGCATTTGAAAATGATTATCATATCTGACACTTCCTTCTAGTATTATACTAGCATTCATTCTTAAGGTTTAAATTACCCTCAGCCTTCAGGGTGAGGTGTATGAGGAGCTGAATAATTTTCTCTTTTTTTTAGCATATACCAAAGGATTAATATTCCATGAGCTGACCTTCCCAATATCTTTTGGAGTATGTTAAAATTTTTAGTACCTGTGGCATCTTAGAAGAAGGAATTCCATAAATTATTTGAGGAACCACTTGTCTTACTTTGAACCCCTGAGCGTCACTTGGCACATGTCACTTGTCAGGACTTGATTGCATTTGTTATGGCCAACCATCCAGAATCCCTGGGCAAGTGCTTTGAACTGGCAAATGCTGGAGGAACACAGTCACCCCACTTGTCTTTGCAGTGCTCCATTGTTTGTGGGTGGCCCTTAAGTGCTCATGCCTCTGGAAGCTGCCAGTGCACTTCCTTGGATTTTCCTCTGTGCTGTTACCTTATGTAAGCCTGTGCTGGTTGCATTGTGCTCTGTCCTGAGTCTGGCTCTGCTGTTAGATCCCCCCTCACCATGTATCCATGCCTTCAGGTCACTGATAAATATGCCTGTGGAGATCCCAGGGCAGCTTCTCTGTTCTTAATGTGATGGAAAGAAATATCTTATTATTCTGTGTACCTGAAAGAGGTTATTAGCTGTTGCTCCTCCTGGCTGCTTAAGTGACATGTTAATTTAAATCTCCCCGCTTGTATGAAAAAGATAGAACAAAAATAGGTTTGAGAGAAGGGGTGAAACATATCTTGCAATTTGTTTCATGCCTCTAGGTTTCATTCTGGGGAATGGAAGAAAACATCATCTCATGTCTGGTTTGCTTTCTGATATCAGGAGTTCTGTTTCTGAAGGATAGAGGGAAAGGTAGTTCTGCAAGTACCCACAGCTGAAGAGGGATCTGTCTTGAATACGTGGCAAAGAAATACCACTTGTGCTCCTGTGCTGAGTGCACTCTCACAGGGTTGATGAGTTATGAGGGGCTGCAGAAACATGTCACCAACATGAGCCATTTATGCATTAGCTGGTTATAAGCACATCTGTCATTCCAAAGTGTGTTTGGGTGATTTAAGCAGTGTTACTGGTGGGACTTTTACCACCTATAACCCAACTATGCCATTGCCTACAGGACATGAACCTATCCTCTTTATAAACACATTACTTCCTGCTAGGATTGCATTTCTTTATTTCTCAGCCAGTTTGCTACAGCTGGCTGCAGCACTAATGGGTGGAGATCAGCCTTCTAAAACTACTGATGAATTAAAGACCACAGGTGACAGACATGAATGGATGAAATACAGGAAGAGAAAAGAGACAGGGAGAATCTGTGTGATCTTCTAGATTGTTAACGCTCTGTGTGCACTGAGCTTTCGATGGCAAATGAGCTGCTGCTTCTGTACATGGTAAATGAAATTTTGCATCAGGCTGGGCCTGACTTTAATTATACTGTTATCCTCTCAGCAGACTTTTTCCACAGTTTTAGTTGAGAACTTTTTATTTACTTTTTGTTATTCTTTTTATAGAAGAGAAAGAAAATGGAGGAGGAAAGATTATCTGTCACTGAGCAATTAACTGAGTGTATTGGATTTATTTCTCTTCCTCCCGTAGATATCTCTCAGATCAAAAAGAGGATTAAGCTATGAGAGTTAGGAGAAGATGTTTTTTACCACTGGAGTAAGATAAGCTTACATTTCAAATAAATAAAAATGTCAGAATAGTGTGCACAGTATCCATGAGCTGTAGACAGCTGTGGGAGGACTAATCTTTTCCTGTTTGTGTAAATATGATGCTCTGGAAAGATGTGCATGAGTGACACTTTCCCTCAGGACCTTGAAAGGTTGTCAAGCAATGAGTGCTGCCATTCATCTCTTTTCCTTCTTATTGCTCTGTATTTGGTCAAAAATGAGTAATTTCCTGGAATTTTGTATAAAAATAATTGTTATTAAACTTTCCTTCTCAGCCAGAAATTAGGAAGACATAGAGTTGGCTTAATGTGAGAGTATTTTAAATCATTATCTGTTGCTGTGTTAGGTCTGGGAGCTATTGATGATAATCTTGACACTCCAACATTTTGCCTGAGCTCTGAACTCCCTAGTTCAGGAGTGATTATCATTTCCAACCTGCCCTTCAGTGCTTCTAGTTTCTGCATTAAGGAAGCTTCAGCACATATGCCATAAAGAAATCTCAAGGATGCTGAAAAATACTTATGTCTCATATGGATCTAGATTTAATTTTCCATATGTAAAGTGGGGGTTGTTTATAGTTTCTATTTTTTTTTATTCTTGGAAAGCTAAACATGGATTTGTTTCTAGCTTTTATGTGGCCTTTTTATTTAACCTTGAACTGCTGTTTTGACTCCTCTATCAGTTTACTTATCCATTCCTTCCACCACCACCACTGCACACCATGCTGCAACTCTGTCCTTTCAAGGGAATTTGGGTTGTAATCCAGAGAAGAGTCAGAGTTGACCCCAGCCCTGTGGCTATAAATACTACAGGTGTTTTCAAGCCTCCCGTGTTGATGTTTCTACATTCATTTCCTGGCTCCTTTCGCTCTTTCCAGATCAAAACTATAACCACCCAGAACTGTCAGTGTGTTTGTGGAGATTTTCTTCTCCGGACTCGAAAGTTTGTCTGTATTTGCTTACTTCCTTTATGGGGTATTTCTAGGTTTTGTCTGTTACTGTATTCATCGTTCTCCTGGACCTTTTATGCAGGTTTTTTATTTCTGTTTTGCAGATTGAGTGTTTTCAGCTCACATTTCTCTTCTACCTGCTGAGCCACACTAATAAGGTCATCCTGTGTGGTTTAGTGACACAATGTGCTCTGCCACAGCAGATTAGGGTCTTCTAGCTGAAGTAGGAGGTAGGAGAAGCAAATACATATGAGAGGAACTGAAAAAGTGAGGGGAAGGAAAGTCTCATTAAGCACATTTTAGCCAGCAGTTTTGTGGGGAAAAAAGAACTTGAAAAGGACTATTTGAAAGGCTTTTATCTATAAATACGATGTCCCAGTTGCTCAGTGTAAGTCACTTTTCTTAAATGAATATCAGAGCTTGATAAATGCTGCTACATTATCTCCCATGGGCCTTTAGTGACATTGTGACAATGACATTTCCTTGTGTCTTTGGTTTAATCTTTTTTCCATTTTCTCCCTTGCAAACGTAGGAACCCTCTGGCTGGTCTGTGTAGAGATGCTGGAGAGTTTCTGGGAGAGGGAAGAATGGGTTTGCACACTCAGCTATTCATGTAGGAAGCAGTGGCTTTTTATGTTTGATCACAGTGGGAGCTCTGCCTGCACTGCAAGTGGGCTTGGAGCATGGATCTTTATGCCCTGTGTGTGGAGCTCAGTGCAGCCTTTTTCCTGGGTGTGGGGACACTCTGTTCAGCCATCAGGACCCCTGGGGACCTAACACGTTCTATAGCAATCAATTTTTGTACCTAAGAGGTCTCATTTTACCCTGGTGACTAATAGCAATAAAAACTTATAGCACAGTCAACTCTTCTACTTGGCTGCCAAAGTTTCCTTGGATGTTCTTTTTGTTACCAAAAGCAGCTCCAATAAAGGTGAAGGGTGGGGAGGGGCAACCACCAACCAGTCAAAACCCCCCCCAAATGACCTACCTAGGAAACAACCCACAGGAGATGCTTAGTTTAGCAGGAAACTTAAGTTTTATTGAATTTTACCAGTTTTACATTCCCTAAGGAATAAGGGCTAGTAAAACCATTGCATTTTGTGGCATATCATGTGTATTTGTCTAATCAATCTCATGTAAATTCTGCCTTTACTTATCTTGAAGAGTCATACCCTGATACTATGAGGGATCAGATTTGGTTGAGGATTTAGTGATGTGCTTCTCACTCCCTGGTCTGTGAGGATAAAACATTCAGCACTAATGATGATGTAAATTTATTAAGCCTATTAAAAATGTGTTCTCTGTTGCAGCCAGTCATGAAATGTAGGAGTGTTATCAAGTAAATCAGAAAGAATCCAAATCCATTTTCTGCATGAAAGAAACATGTAAATCAAGATAATGAATATTAATGCTGACATATATTAGCAATATACTGTAAATAACAAATGCTCCACGCTCATGCCACTTTAAAGGCATACAGTGTTTCAATGTACTTTGGCATTCTCACTCTGCAAATTAGATGATGAACTTCCCTATCTGTTTCCTAGGCTGTACCTGTTTGCTCAAATGATGTTGGTAGAACAGAACAGAAATATCTCTGGTTCTGGTCCACAGGGTTCATCCGTCTGCTGTGGCTGTGTAATAACTGCAGACAGGCTAGACTGGAGCTGATATCTGGGGGGAAAGACAAACCACACAGTGCTTACCAGTTCATAAACAGAAAGTAAAACACCCTTTGTGTTCTGGTATTTCCATTTCTGTCACATCTATGCAGTATCTATTTTGCAGAGCTGATTAAAATTGTACTCATCTCTTCAGAGGGGTACATCCACTCCTAATCACCAAAAGGAAAGAGTGTATTTGGGGCTGAGCTTGGGTTAACAGGATTATACAAGCTTGAGATCTGAACTCTGAGGTTTTCAGATCCAGGTCCCAAATATTTTTGCATCTGCAACTCAGGAATTTTCCAGGCAAACAGTCAAAGCTTATTGTTACTGCAGAAAGAGCCAGGCATGTCATTAGGTCTTTCTTGGAGGACATAGTGAAGCCCCTGGAAAAGTTGTGCTGTAAAAATGTATATTTAAATATGTATCAATGGCATGTTTGTTGTGCAGCATAAACTGACTGCCATTTACACTGAAACACAGTGGCTTGCTGGAACTGTCCTTTTTTTTTTCTGATTTTTCTTACCTACCAAATAATAATTGGTCAAAATGGAAAAGGACAAATAAAACTCGCAATTAATCAATTTGTGCCTTCAATAATGGTAGCAAAGCTGGCTTTTGGGTGTGATCCTGCCAGTGGTTCCTGTGCCAGTGGCTGCTGTGCTTGTGGAGTGGGGTTTGTGTGTAAAGTAGGACATCAAGGCATGAGCTGTTGGGTCGGAAAGCACAGAGTCCTCTAGGAGGGCTGAAGCTGCTGTTTGAGACTCAGATCTGTGTGTGGGCAGAACTGCTGGTGGATATTGTGCAGGTCACTGGACCAGCTAGGGCAAGGAGGGGTCATTTTGCCCTTGTCTTTAGGATCTGCCATTTGAGGGCCTCTGTGTACTCAGCCCTGTGAAAGTTTGTGCTTGTGTGACAGGAACAACCTGAGGGAGACTCCATTCCTGGTGAGCAAGGAATTAATTTGCAGCTAGAGTTTGCCTTATGTAGGAGGAGATGTGGGAGAATTCAGGAACTTTTCTCTCCTGGCTGGCAGCTTCCTGCTGCTATTAGCCAAGTCCTTTCACTGGTGAGATGCATTAAGTGGCAGAGGAAGATGTATCCTCTTGAACATCACCTGTAATGTGCTCTGAACTGATACTGTGCTTTGCCAGTGGGAGGTAAAAAGCCATTTCCTTTCACCCATTATTTCCCCCTATCCCCCAGATGAGTTTCCTCTGCAAGGAAGTTGTGTGAATTTCCCTGGCATGCATTGTAGTGTGTGCTGTGTAGTTGGGTGTGAAGATAAAATCTTTTTTCAATGATCCTGCAATCTAGATAGGTGGGAGTATCTGTGAGAGTTGCTGAGTTGAAAAGGAATAGAAATTCAGAAACACCACGTGCATTGTACATTAAATGACTTCATGTGGAGATAGAGACTGATATCTGATCGTTCTCCAAGGCAAATTTTTTGCAGGAAGAGTCTTGTTCGTTCTACTGATGTACTTTCACTGCTGTGTTTTATGGCTGTGTATGTGTCTGTGTAGGTGTTCCCATTAATTTTCATCTGGTTTTCCTTCAAGCCTGGGCTGCTGGAGTTGGGTGGTGGCTCAGGACTTCAGTTTTCCTGTGGTAGGAGAAAGCCCCACTTCCTGATTTTCACACAGTGAAGAGAGAATTGAATAGCTTCAATTGCTGTACAGATGGGAAAGCCCAAACACAGACTCTCCACACTTGGTTCCTCAGAGCTTTTTTCTTAATTGCTTGAAGTATCTTAGCTGTGAAGACAAATCAGGCTAGGATGGAAGTGGAATAAAAGTGCAGTGGGTTCCTCAATGAACTGAGCATATTAGGTGCCTCTTTGTCACACCAAAGTTTAAGGTTCAGCTCTGGTCAGGCCAAGCAGAATCTTGGACCAGCTTTCCTGAAAACCAGCTGAATGCTGGCTGTTGGCTTATATGATTACACTGTCCAGCATTAAAAAGAAACCCCAAACAGTTCTTTTACTGAACTTCTGTTAAGTGTTTACTTCTGATAAAGTTAGAGCTTTTTTTCTCTCTCATAGTTGTGATGCTACAAAGATGCTCTCTCTTCTATGGCAGAACAGGAGCAAAGGAGGCTCCCCCTCAGAGTCAATGGGGAGCTGTGCATTTCCTGTATATTAGGGAGAAACAAAGCTGGGTGGAAAGGACACAGAGACTGAAGAGATGGCAGATTCCTTGTCACTTATTAATAGCTGCCAGTCTTCCCCAGCAGGCTCTGACTGCCTGTCTTGAGCTGCTGAGAGATTTTTGTTAAGCTGCTGACTTTATAATCTGCACAGCACTCAGCTGCCAGTCTGATGGGCCCTGTAACCTCTGGGGAAAAAGGGATGCAGTCAAAATCAGGCCAGCATTGTCTTTTTATATTTGAGTAGAAAACCTTTTTCAAATAACCTGAGAGGGAAATAGGAGGCCAGAACAACTGTCTGTTTAATTACCCTTCTGTAATACAGCAAGATAAAAGGAATTTTTAGGCAGCTCTAAGCTCCCATTCTGCTTTACCAACAAGTCACTGTTTTCTTACTGATGGTTTGAGTGTTTACATTGTCAGCTCCAAAAGATCAATTCAGGAGGCTGAAAACCACACATTTTTAGTCTCCTTTATTTCTCCAGTATTTAGAACTGTGGAATGAGAAGGACAGCTCTGAGTCCTGGCCTTCCTACATCCAGCTTTAGGGAAGCTTCTTCACCACTGCATGTGTGGGTAGTGGGGCTACATTGCCTGCCCATCTACAGTACATGAGCTGAGGGTTTTGGATTAAACTGGTAAATAAAATCCAGTCTTGGAAGAGTGAGAGTGGAGAAACCTACATAAACCTACAGTCTCTATCCATGGCTGAAGCCTAGCAGAGATTTGATCTATGCTTTACCAAGCCAGATGTCTGATATATTCTCTTCCATGCCTAACAGAACCATGAGAAACTCTTGTATGCCTATGCAGGCAGGGTGGATTGTCATCTTTGGGTCAGTGTGCAATGTTGTTAGTTTGGATTTTATCTGAACACAGGCTAATCCCTGCAAAAGAATAACAAATGAGAACCAAACCATTCCTTCCAATCTCCTTCCAAGGAGTTTAAACACCACAGAAGATGTTTTATGACCATGGACTGTATGCCAATGCTGGGAAAAGCACTAGAGATAGCAGCAACATGAAATTTTTATTTTCTTTATGAAGAGATGGAGAAAGCTTTTTTTCTCCTAATTGTGTTTGTAACTTTTCAGCTCCTCTGTTCTTCTGTGTTCTGTGAGGTGAGAGAGGCAGAGCTAGAGCCTTTACTTTTCCTCCTTACTCCACTTTAGGGCTGCCTAAGTGAAAGCAATGCCATTCTGTGGAGTAGGTAAGAATGTGAAGGTTTTACACAGTTCTTCCTCAAAATGAATTTTACTTGCTAGAGTTTTCAAGAGGGAGTCTGATTTTTTTCCTAGCCTGCCTCCAGCAGTGTCCAATAAATGACAGCTATTACCAGTTAAACTTTCAATAAGAAACCTACTACCTTTGAGATAACTTCTCCTTCTTGCACTGCTGCAGCAATCAGCGTATGCCCCAAAACATGAGCTCTGATGACTTGCCATATGACATTATTATCTAGTTAAAAATGTAAGTTATCTCAGTTATAGACTGTTGGCCCTTTCCAGTGAGCACATCTGTGGCTCGCAGGGACTCTGACCTCCTTTGGCTGTGAGCAGTGTGCACTGACTACAGGCATTGTGGAAATATAATTTCTCTTCGCTTCCCTGCCAATGCTCGAGTGACGATGTGCTCTCTTGTTATGAGGCAGCATAAAATTTAGAGGCTAGTCACGGTGAAGGTAGTCAGAAAGAAACTCAGAGACCTCAGTAAATTTTCCTTCTAAGTGTTCCCTTTTCAAAGGTAAATGGTCTTTTTCTTTGTAATCTCTCCCTGTATGTTAACAGCTTTCACCATGCTAACTCTTTTGTAAGAAAAGCACATTACAATCCCAGTCGACTTTATCTCTGGTAAAGGAGCCAAAGAAAGAAGAAGCCACTACGCTTTTTAAAAATTTTTTCTTTACAGTCCACCAGCTACTCAGCACATGTGTATTGTAAATTCAAGATGTGGATGTTACTCAAAGAAGCAACTGTGATGTCACGACTGTTTTAATGGCCTATGATTTATTTCCCTAAGTGCTTTATTAAGATGATGCACAACAGCATTTGGAAGCCAAATGCTGCCTTAAGAGAGACTTGGAGGAGTTATTTTCAATCTCCTGACTTTTCTTCCTCAACACAGTAATTTGTTTGATTGGAGCAAAAGGGCCCTGGATTCAGAACAGGGATTCTACTTCTTATTTAGTGTTTCTTTGTGCCTTAATCAGCCCAGTTTGTGATCTGAGTGAGCAGGAGTATGAATGAACTTACTGTGATATGAGAGAGCTGCATGATTCAGAGGACAGGATACTGGCTGGGCTTTGGAGATTTGTTTTCTGTCTCTGTATGGGTTTGTGGCTGTTTGATAGTGAAATATTTGGTTAGGCATAATCAAGAATCAGCAAATTCATGAGAACCAGAAGTCATATGCAAGGAATCCTCTCCTGGCAGGGTATTTCTAATGACATTCAGGAAGGTTAGCTGTAGGTGCAGTGATATAGGGCCTTTTTGCCATTAGTCTGCTGATAAATCTGGTATAATTTCCAAGTTTTGAGACAGGCAAGGTAGTGAATCAAAATGAGACCTGAGGTAGTCACAGTGGGCAAATGGATGGCTTAGTGAGCTGAGATCACTTGAAAAAATGTATTTTAGTTCAACAAAGAATAATAATAAGACAAGGGCTGAAGGTTGAACCTACAGGACTATGTAATATCTACTTACAGCATGGAGAAAGACTGGACAGTGTGTAATAGGCAACAAACTGGACTTCATGTCTCACTGTGAAAAGACTGAAATGCATTGATCTGATCAATGACCCTATAAGTTAAGGAGCCAGGAGCTGAATTTTTGGAGAAATTACAACTTTGAAATATTTAAGATGCTGACTTGGCATGTAAAGATTTTTAAGACAGCATACAAATTTCAATAAAACTCTTCCCAAGATGGGATTTCTGGGCAAAAATTAAAGTGACTAACTGAAATGTCGATTTGAATTAAAGAATAGGCATAAAATTAAACAGACCAGAAACATTCTTCTAAGGTCATGGATATAGCAAATGCGTAAAATTGCAGCTGAACCAAGTTTGGTGTCTGTTTATTAGAATAGTGACTTGGGAGGTATAACAAAGGGAAGAGGCTATGAATGGTGGAATAAGGTGGCCAAATGATTACCCAGGATAGGTAAAGGATGACAAATATCGATGAGAGAGGGGGAGGAAATCTGATTTTTGGAACAAAGAAGATTAGACATGGTGAAGATTAGAAGGGTTGTGTGAGGACTCAGCCCTTCTGCTTGTGTTAAATCACTGACCTGAGTCAAACAGCACCACTTTCCACAAGCTCCAGAAATTACTTCTGTCTAGTGATACAAAAGCAGCATCACCCTTCTTGTTAGGCTTTTCTCCTTACTACTGATATTACTGTGATGGCTACTATTACCACTTAGCTTTTTAGCATAATTAAAATGCAAAATAAACAGAAAAAGTGGGTGGAAATAGAGTTAGTGTAGCTGTAAAATCTATTCAATCTATGTCCCATTAGAAAATAATGGTCAGTATTGTAATAAGTATAAATTCATTCTTCAGGCCCTCTGTTAGTGCAATTATGAAAACACTGGGCTTGGCAGTTGGCTTCTCCTACATTCAATTGCTGCTTTCTTGTTTCAGAAGAAACATGCTGAGTGAATTGGTTTAGAAAGAAGATGTAATAAAGCTCTGAGTAAACAGGGCTTGTTAATTTGCAGAATTTCTGTTGAAATTGCACGAACAGAACATGTATAGAGATGTAATAGCCTCATTTATATTTGTGGATTATCTCTAATGCACAGTAGCTCCTGAAATGCTGATCAGTGCTCTACGGAAAAGGGAGAAAAAAAGTTTTTCAGTTTGATTTTGAAGAAAATGAAAGATCTAGAGTTATTATGCAGAGGAGCTGCATGTTGCAATTTACCCCCAAATCAAATCCATAATCCAAGTGTACCTCATTTAACTGAGGGAGTGTGTGAGGCTATTTACTCCTGTTATAATAACTATCACTCTAGCCTTTTTTATTATAAATAATTCCATCAAGTCATTAAGAATTGATCATTGAACAAGGAAGATCCACTGCAGTTGTACTGAGGCAGTTTTGGATTGAACCAAAGATCCACTTGCTCCAGTGTCTCCACTGTGAGCCTAGAGCAGGTGAAGATGACAAGGCTGTAAGAACAAGGCCAAGCCATGTATGTTACTTTTTTGATGTAGCTTTTCAGCTTATACTGATTTCTGCCTCCACCACTTTTTAAAACAGCAGCAGCTTTTAGTGAGGGTATTTAGTAGCCCTTGGTGGGTGTATCTGTGAGGTTTATTTGTTGTTCTCAGAAGGCATCCATCATTTGAACCAATAAAATCTTTTAGTATCCAGGAGGATGGGTGCTGAAAAGCACCAGGTGGTTGTTGGCCTCTGTCAGCTGCAGAGACCTGAGCTAGTGCTTGAGAAGGAAGAGGTTTTTCTGTGCCTTTAGCTATCAGTTTCCTTCTCCTACACCTCTTTATGTTTTTGAATTCTTTCTATGTGATGAAGGCAAACTCACCAGCTCTTTTTTATCTTCTGAATGAACCGGCCACTCAGCATGTTGGAGAGTGAAAGTGACAAAGCAGTAAATGACATAAAATTTCACTTGTGTGTAGCCTTTAGGGCAAGGAGCTTCATATACCAGCTGGAGAACAGAGTGTTCTTGAGTTCTGTTGATTGCTGTTTAAGCATTGCTTTATCCTTTTAATGAATACAGAAAGTAAAAAGGGAAACTTCAGAAAGATCAATTCAGTAGTTAAGTAAAATTCTGGCCCCTCTGTAAACTTGTCCTGTTGTGCATTTGTATCATGCTGCTTACTAGAGAATGGAAGAATGGAAGACTAAAGTAGTGATGGTTTTGGATGATCTTCACCTCTGTATTGCTTGAAAGCTGGACAAATTGTCTCTACCACCTCAGAAATATTTTTCTTTTCAGAGAAGTGGCAACAACATTGACTCTTAAGACCCATTCGCTTGGAACATGATGAAAAACATCAGTTACTCCTGTTTAATTTGTGGGCCTAAACCTACAGTGGGGTATTATTGGCTTCTTAGTTGAATTTTCAGAAAGAATTTGTTGGCTTCTCTGCCTTCTTCTGGTTGAACATGATGTAGAGAATTGAATCTACCTTCAAGATACAATGAACCACTCCAGAAGTACCTGTAGAAGTCTTGGTCAGAAAGGAAAAAGCAGAGGAAATTAAAGTTCTAGTAAGCTGTGTCTTCTGTGTTCTCAGAATGAAATCTGAAAGGCAGCATTAGCTTCTGTAAGGTCTGGAAGTTCCCCATCTGATGGGTTGAGTCAGCCTCTGCTGGCTGCAAAATAGCTTTTCACTGCTGGAAAGCTGGGGAAAAGGGGAAACATGCAGTTATTGCCAGCACTGTTCTCTGTGGCTGCAGGTGAAGCCTTGCATGGGATCGTACCCACACTCACCCTGTGCATCTGCCCTTATGCAGAAATTCCCCTCTCCCTTAAAGACTGACCAGTGGCACCTGTGCTAGCAAGTTTGGGGCTCTCTTTTTGATGGTGTGCTTTTTCTTAATTTGGAAAACACAAGGGGCCATATCTCAGTTTGGCACACAGAGAAACTACACACATGGTCTAAATCTGCCTGCATAATTCCATTCATTTTGGCACCCAGTTTATTTCTCATAGGAGCTGATGTCTTCCAGCTGCACCTAATGAGCTCAGATTCATCTAGAAAGGGGTAGAGGGTGCTGAGTGAATCAGAACATCTCAAATTCCTCAGAACCTTAACTTGTATTTGGCCTACACTTGACAGTGATCATGTGCATGCCTTACTATCCCACTGGACATTGTCATCCTGTCCTCTCACATAGGTTTGTCCCTTCCTTTCCCATCTAAAATGTTACTTCTCTGGCCTCCCTGCTTCGGACTTTTTCTTTGTTAGTTTCAAGAAGCTTTAAGTCTTGCTCTGAAAGCTAAGTAATATATTTATATTTTTTTTCTCGAACATCACAGGCAGTCCAGAACTTTGCTGAATGCAGATGTCATAAACATCTGTCTTCTCAATCACTAAACTTCTAGCAGGCTTTTATGTAACTATATAGGTAATTACACAGACTCTCCTGTAAACTACCATTAAGCCTGTGGAAAGGCTTTTGCAGATTTCAGTAAGCTTTGGGTCAGGCTCATTAGCTATCTAAAAAGACAGAATTTTGATTGTCTGATTTGTTTTGTCTTTTCTCTACCATCCCTAAGAACACAAAGTTTTTTTGAATCAGTATTTGTAAAATGGCTCCTTTCTGTTTCTTTGGGCACCAACCAGTAAGGTACCACCCTTGAACGCAGTCCTTGCACTGTGACTGTTCCAGCTGAGTATCCTGTGATTTGGGTGGATACAGCACCTGGGTGAGCCCAGTGCAGTGGGGAAGGGAGTGTTGCTGGCACGTCAGGCAGTGACTCTCAGGTTGCTGCCCTAGTTCTTGGAGGAGTTTACACCTTCTGGTGTTGGCATCCTATTTCTAGGAGAGATCTGCAGTATGAATAGGTGCTAAAGTTAGTAACAGAGATTAGGGAACTCTATGAAGAATCAAACTCAGTTGCCTCAACAGTATGAATAGGGTTATCATCCACGGAACTGGAGATGTTAAGGCAGAGGTAAATTTTAAGGAAGAATTTGTCTGAGGATCAAATAGGTGGGGGTTTATAAGTTTGATCAATGGCCAGCTAAGGCTGCTGTCCTTGTTTTGTGTTATTGGGCTCACTGTGCCCTCTCTGGGAGACAAAACAATAAAAGAAATTGTCAGGCATCCCACGGTAGCTGTTAGACTTTCCTGACCCAGCTTAGCTCCTGTTTCTCTGCAGCAGGGTGCCACGGCCTCTCCTGCCCTGTGGTTCTGTGGAGTGGGTGCAGGTGGTGGCCCTGTTTTGTAGGCACCAGCTGTGCCCAGTGTGTGCCTCTCACAGTGCTGTACAGCTGTGGCAGAGACCTGTGGCAGACAAATCTCATCTGCTCAGATCATGAGCTGGCAGGAGTCCTGCCAGAAGGCCCAAGCTTGCTGCTCCTGATTTACAGAGCTCACAGGGCAGTCTGTTCAGAACCTCAGCTAGATCTGAAAATACTCTGTAATGTCTAAATGCCAGAGGAAAAAAAAAAAGGATAAACTGCCAAGAGGCCTAGATTCTTTGAAGGAACTGGCAGCTTAACTTTTCTACTGACGGAGTCCTGCAAAAATGAGGTGGTTGCACTCAAGGAGCTGAACTTACCAGCCTCTAAATCGGACAGGACTTGTCAGCACTATCAGCTGAGCTAATGCCCAGTGGTGCAGTAAGGAAGATCCACTGTTACTGTTGCCTTTCTGTCAGAGGCATAGAGTAGACAAGTAATAATGTCTTCATTCAGTGTAAAAAGACTGCTCCATTAATTGAAATAATAGACTAGGACTGGGTTTGTCTGGAGGTAGAGAACAGAGATCTAGACCCAGTCCCCAGGCAGAGGTAGATGTGATTTACTAACTGTTTGTGCTCCAGTGCTGTCATTTGCTGCACTCCAGGCTGACTGGCTGGGATTAATTTATGATACTTTCTTACTAGTGCTTCCCCCAAAGTAGACTACTACTCCATTGCCCACCAGCACTGCAGATCAGATGATCCATCAATTACCACAAGAATCACTTCTTGTGTGTTTTGCCTGTCTTCACTCCTGATTCTCTAAAGCAAACTTTACTTCTATCTGCTGCTTCATCTCCTGCATCTTTTTTACTCTGTCAGCCAAGGACTTCTATTCCAGCAGGTCCCAAAGGTGTGCTTTCTTAATTCCCTGGTAAGTTTTGAAATGATTCCCCAGCTGGTAGCAATCACTGGGCTGAATGTAGGTGTGCTGATTAGCTGCTGTGACAACTCTGTCTAATTAGCTGAGTTGGTTTCTCCTTCTCAGAGTACCCAAAGGAGATGTTTGGTTCAAGGTTTTATTAAGGTGAGCTAGGAGTTAATAATTATGCACAAGGGGTTGAAGAATGATCAGCCTGTGATCTAGCTCAACAGTCTTAATTAATGGAGGCAGTAGAGGCCTCATGTTTCAGTGTGACAGTACAATCACTAGAGCTGTCCACTTGCCCCTCTCTGTTTCCCTGTAGAATAAGATTCCTTTACCTGCTCACCTTTGCACAGCCCTCAGAAAATACATTTGAGCTCAGTCAGTTCATGCCCAGACAAAAAAAGTCACAACAGGCATTTTACCTTGGCTGTTTATTTTGTTCTTGGATAGCTGAGCAACATCATATTTGAGAACAGTGGCTTCAGTTAAGTATCTCCTTCCTTGGGAATAGAAACTCAATAAAGAACTGGGATCTAATCCACAGAAATTTCCCAAAGAACTGTAAACACCTGGAATGTGAAAGTGGGACTACAAGTGTTTCACAGTGCCAAGACTGGCCTGATTTCCACTTCCTGGCCAATAAGAGCTCCCAGCATTGGTGGTTCCATCTGTTCTGCAGGATTTGGTTGTGTTCCTGAGTCTGGGCCCAAATACAGTTGGTGTTCTTCCATGCTTTTCAATAGGGCTGAAGAAATTTGGTAACAAATGCTCTTTTCTTTTGGTGTCTGTACACCACTGGGATGAAAAGTGTATCTGGCATATGCAAAGGTAGAAGAGTTCAGGGTGATTTTCTTTTTTTGGTAGCAAGGGGTTCAGGGTCTGGTGTTGCCACCAGGAATTTTGGAGTGAGCAGTTTCTCTGCCACCCTCAGGTTCCCTCTCCTACCATCCTGCATCGATGACCATGCAATCAAGCCAGTCTTGGAGCACCAGTGCCTTCTTTTTTGGCTACCTGTTTACAGGATTTGGGATTGTTTGTCCCACTTGGAAGCTTTACTGATGGATTTTCTGTGTGGTTTGAACTACTTTGGGTTTTAACACATTTCTTCTGCAGACACAATTGCTTCTTCTCCTGCAGTTTAAAGCTCTTCCTCTGCCTCATTCTGTCAATGTCCCTTAATGGTCCTTAAGGGCCATTTAAGAGGTTGCTTTTCTTGAGCCATGTTTTCTTGTTTCCTCCATTCTCTTCAGGAGCAGCTTCTCTCATCTATCTCATCTTTTACACCATTTTGAAATGTCCTGTATAAAAACTGTTAGCAGCTCAGGAATCCAATAAAATATGTAGTTTTTTAACTGTTAATAACTTCAGGATTTTTCTCATTAAGTTTTAACATGAAGTAAGATGATAAATAAAATCAAAGGAGTTTTCATTCTCTTCCACAGCTCTGCTCTACTCTCATAAATAAAACATTCTCACAAAAAGACACTTATTTTAATATATTCTCACACTGCCACCCAGGCTGAGTTCCTTGACTCTCAGCAGCCTCACACAGTGTTGATAACTCCATGGGACCACTGCTGTGCTGTGTGTGGATGAGTCAGCTTTCCATTTTCAAAGTAGCTTTAGTTTTTTCTTGCAAACACACATTTCTCATAAAAAACCTCTGGATTACTTTCTGAGGTTTGTCATGGTCCTCCCTCAGAGCCACAGCTGTCTCCATTGCTGTGAGAATACCTGTTCAGCCCCTGTTTACAATCACCTGACATAACTGGTTCTGGGTGCAAGGGCTTTCCTTGCAGAGCCTCCTCTTTGCACACTTGGTTTGCTGATTGTCTGTAATGAAGTTAAAAGAGCCAATCCAGTCTCAGCTGCACCCTGTACCTGATTTTTCTTGCTGATAGTTGAGATTATCCAGGTTATTCCTTTTTCTTCCCTCTTTTGAACCAGTAAATTTCGCGACACTGGAAATGTGCAGAATTTCATTTTTATTTTAATGAACTGCTGCTGGGAGAGTCCTTCCCTTTTTGAACCCAATCACTTTGTCAGCTTGATTAGTCAAATTGCTGGTGAATCTCTTGCTCTTCTCCATAATCATGAGTATGTATGGTTGCATTACTAAACCTCTTTCTCTGTCCTACACACAAGCAGAGTTCAAAGGGGTGAAGGAGAGCACCACCCCATAATAATTAGTATTACAGTGGCTGAGAGAGCTCTCTTCAGATGGAGGATGCTCCTAATTTGAAATTTTGTATTATTTGAGAATGGCTGCATCTCAGTGTTTGCCTTGCTGTAAAGGAGGATTTGCTTGAAACTCGTTTCAGTGTGTTGGTGTTGCTGCAGTTACAGCCCCAGCTGTTGTTTCAGTGCTTAGACAGCTACAGATGCATCAGTGCTTTAGCTGGCTGTTCTGCTGAGTGCTGTCCTCTCTTTCCAACAAAGCCTGGACCTCTCATGTCTCAGAACTAAAAAAATCTGCTCATTTTGATGTTCTGCAAGGAAATTCAGGGAAAGGTTTGCTTTGACAGGTTGGCATTTTCTAAAGTTAAAATGTGTCTGAAGCTTTTCCAAGTGACCCTGCAAATGACTGAATTAAATTTCAGTTTTATCCCTGAACTTTCAAACAATGTGTTTCTGTGTGTGTGGCTTTGGTTTTTGTTTTATTGTGGTTTTATTGGTTTTTGTCATTTTTGTTGGGTTTGTTTTTTTTTCCCCAACCACTCTTTCTAGGCAGAAACACAAACTTGTGAAATAATGAACATTTTTCAGGAAGTGTGACAGCACAAATGTCAAAAATACTCTTTGAGGCTTCTCCAGGACTCCTGAAGAACTTGGGAGTTGTCAGGGGAATTTTACACCATGATGAAATAACTTAGCTGTCTGGACAAACTTACTTGGCTCTCTAGACAAACAGAATTTCTGTTTTGATGAGGAATTTTGCATTTTTGAAACTAGTAGGACCTGATAGTAGAAAAGACTGTGAAACCTGTCACTAAATGGATGATATCATTCAGCCAGGTACTACAAAGTTTGGACAGGTCCCTGGAGGATATTTTGATTTTATTCAGAAACTGTCACCTGATGGAGAACATCCTTAGGGAAAATTTATTTTCAATGAAAAAGATCTACTAGGACATATTACATTCTTGTATGGGTGCCACAGGAACAGGAGGTTACAGCTTTACTGTTGAGAGTGAAAGGCTCATCAACAACATGGGGGTGCCACAAGCTCTGGTGTCACTGATGTTCCCTAGAGGTTCTAGTTCCAGGATTCACATGCTACCAGCCCAAGCTTCTTTCTTGGGTTTCATTTGTGATGATTCCAGCTGTCAGCAGCTGCAGTGGGTGTGGAATTGGGCTGCTGAGAGTGCCACTGAGACAGCATTACAGCTATTGCCTCTGCTTACTGTGCTGCTCTCCTGGGAAGCCCAAGTGTCTCTGGCAGGCACAGGAACAATGACAAATCCTGGTGGGATGTGCACCCAATGCCCCCTCTCACACAGAAAGCTGCTCCCACTGCGTTCCTGTTGCTGCAGCAGTTAGAATTAAGAAATCTGACTTGCCAGGAGCTTGGCGAAACTGCCCCAGCTCTGCCTTCCCTGCTTTCTGTGGGATGGTCTGGCCCCAGATCTTGAACAGTGGGGCAGGAATATTTCAGTTTTGCCCACGTGTCTGAGCAGTCCTTGGGCTGGCTGTGTGGGGAGGCATCACTGAGCCTTCTCTGCTGGGTGCCTGACACTTTTCTCTTTTGCTTGACATGCCTCTCTTGAAGCCCGCCTGAAGAGTGTTTGCACTTGAAGCAAGTGGAGCAAATTCTAATTTGTCTGGAATGGGCCCTCCTGTTAAATGTTAAACTGACCTTTTCAAGAGAAATTTACTTGATAGTTCTAAGTGAAGCCCCGCTTTAAGCTAAACCTGTCACTACAACATGATTAAAATCACTTAAATGTACATCAGTTGCAGATATTATTAATGGAAATTGAAATCAGCCTAAATGGTGGCCATAAATTTTAAAACAGGGGGAAGAGGACGGAGACAGAAAAACTCATACATGATGTGAAGGTTAAGGTGCCTTATTCACCCAAAAATTAGATGAGCTGAACAGGGAACTTTATTCTGAAGAAGTGAAAAATCACAGATGCGTTTTTTCATATATTTACAGTCCTCCAGTTCTCATCTATTGAAAAGGAAATTCAGTGCATTTTTGGCAGGAATTTGACCTGTAAAGACATAGAAGGATGGGTCACAGTTGTCTGGTCTTGTTTCACCTGCCACAGGGCCTTTAACCAACAAGCGATGAGATTTCTGGCAGTGTGATAGGGGTGAAGGTGTGTGCAGATAATGCTGAAAAGGGTTGGGGCACACCTCTGATCCATGAATGTCTGCTCCCCACTTGAACTGCACGTTTAAAATCTTGCACCTGCTCTTGCCCCCTTCCCTTCCCCACCACCCAGAGTCACAGCTCCAGAGTTTGGCTCCTGTAGCAGCTGTTACTTAAAGTGTCTGTTCTAATTGGCACCAATAAATCAAAACTGAATTGAAGACCTTCCACTTACAGTCACTTTTCAGTGACTTTCTATCACACAGCAGGACAGGACTTGGCAACCATCTCCCAGAGAAATGTCCAGGGACTGATGAAGGTCCTTTTTGAGGGTACAATCTTTATGTGACCTTTGTCATTGCAAGTGCAAATCGAACGTTTTGTAATTAATAACTTTTTCTCTACCAGCCTTGGCTTTCACACAGGTGAAATTAGCATGGCTTTTCCCAGCTGTTTTGGGACATTGGGGGTTTATAGGGCCTTTGTGGTCAAGTGTGAAATTTGGTTGGCAGAGCTGAAATGTTTTGAGCACGTTAGAAGACACACCTTTATTAAGGGTGTCGGTGGTGGCTGAGGATGACAGGTCTGTTATAAGAAGGTGGAAAGAATTTTCAGGTACTTGGCTGAGTTCCTGTTGGTAGCATTATTTTAATGACTAGATTGTATAATTAATGTCTTTATACACCCACATCTTTGGAAACACCTTACTTATAATTTTAATTCCAAATAAATTAAAACCAGATGGCTTTTGGGGAATATAAGTCTTCTGGTCAATTTTTTTTTAAGCTGTTTAGGAATGTGGGTTGTGAGTAATGGATGAATATGGCCCATCAGTAAGGATTTTAGTGTCACACACTCTTTTAAAGATGTTTCAATCTGCAGTCCTTATATTCTCAAAACCAGCAAATTTATTTAAAATCAGATGTTGTTGCAATGCAGGGCAAAATAGTAACCTGATCTTGTGCAAGATGTTTCTTACATGGAATTTACAGCCAAGCTTTAACTTACTTTTATCCTTTAACTTACTTTTATCTTTTACCACTAACATAAAAGCAAATCCCATTTTATCTGTAGCTGGTGCTGACTTAAAGATGACTTTCAAAATCAAAGAAGCCGAAGAGCTGAGCTCATTTCTGGACTGTCAGCCTGCAATTCCTCTCTGCCCAGATGCCAGTGTATCAGTTTGCTAATAGACTGTTTGAACACCTCACCTTGACCACAGCTTGCTCTATTCTTAACACACAGCACAAGCTCCTGGCCATTTTTCCTGCAGAGCGATAGGGAGCACGCGTTCTCCGCGGGCCTGGAAAACAGCATTCATCTTCTGCTGTGTACTTTCATTTCATTTCCTGTAAAAATCCATCTTCTGCTACTGGAGTTGACCTGAGGTTAGGTGTCAGAGGAACAAATTGCTGTCACCTGCTCGATACCCCAAGAGTAGCTATAAATAGCAAGCTTTATAACCCCTCTGATCCTTGAGATATGTAGTGATAAATATGCTTCTACCGACCAAGAGGGAAAAAGCAAAGCTGCGTGGCTCTGGGTGTTGTCTCCTATCTGCAGCTGACACAAATGGTAGAGCTGCATCACTGAAATTGCTCTAAAAAGCAAACCAGTAACACTCACTGTATTTGTCTGCTTAAAAGCATTAATTAGTGGTTCTTGGGTAGAGTAGTCCAGCAGCACAGCTTTTACATCCAGCAACAGCAAATTCTTTCTTAGGTGCTGTGGTGTGCTAAGGGTCGAGCTAACAGCTTAGTGTGTTCACTGCTTGGACTCAGGGAATGAATTGAAAACCTTCCCAATACAACAATTTTCTTCTGGGAAATGCAGCATTATTCAGATAAATCTTCTGCAATATTTTAAAAGTGAAATCTTGACCGAAAGTGTAGGAATAATCTGAAACTGAAAGTGTGTTTAATTTTGATTTTTCTCCTTGTTTCATTGGAGCTTTTTTTCCTGTAGGGTGACAGCCAGACTGTGTTATAAAATATTCAATTGAATGGATAATGATAACACTGGTACAAGTGAAATGAAACACTCTGAATTACTATTTTTTAATTTAATCTCTTTCCCTCCTGTATTCTTACTCCATCCAGTTTTTGGGAATAATGATATTTTAAAGCAAGGCAAAAAAAAAAATTAGCATTGCCTAAGGGATGAGAATTGCATCTTCCAACTAACTTTAGTATGAATTAATGCATGAAGGACATTTTTAGCTGGTTTTAAAATGCTACTGGTCCTTGGGAGTTACTCCATTATAACAACTAAGGGGCTTGGACAGTGATTTTGACAATAATGTCTTGGGCTGTCTGGATCTTTTAAGCTTTCTAGCTGTTGATTTGCACTGGCAGGATAGAATGAAGATTGCATATTGTGCTGCAAATGCTTGGATGGTGCTAGCCAGAAAATCTTTTCTCTGGCTTTTAGTACATACCCTGCAGAAGATCTGCAATGCATTTATGGCACAGTAAAACTGCTCCTCACTCTTAATTGGAGGTGGGCTAAAGTGGCTTTCTGGATGTGTAATGTGGCTGTGGATGCTAAGGCAGCTCTGCTGAGCAAGTGCATCAAACTTCCTAACTGAGCTCAGCCTGCTGGGAGGGTTTTTTTAGCGAAGCTGCAATGACCTCAGTGTTATGATGGGGTGGGAAGTGTAGGACATGTATGGTTGTCTCATCTCCCTGATTAATGGAAAAGCTTCCTGTTGCTCTGCCCTCAAGCTACAAAATCCATTAACCACCCCTTGGGGTGCCTGAAATTTATTCTGGCCATTACCATCAATTAGAAAGTTAATAGCATGATGATTGCTGGGCTCCAGTCCTAGCTATTTGTGTGATTTACACCAGACTGGGGTGAAAATGGGAAGAATCAACACTCAAGGAACCACTTTATGAGCAAGAATTTGGCATTAAGGGTGTGCTGATGTCAGTATGCCCCTGTAAACATATGGCAAGAAGAATCATAAGTCATTCTCAGTCCTAATTTAGAAGGCAGCTTTTGATTTAAACATATAGAAGGATGACTTTACTATCCAGCACAGCTAAGCTGAGATTTGTTTTGTTGATGACCATAAGCCTTGAGGCTGGGCCTGTGGGAATAGCTGCATTCTGAGTTGCAGTGTTGCAGAGTGTTCACCACCCTGAGGAAGGAAGGGCAGCGATTTGCATCCTACCCTGCTTGTTTGTTTTGACAAATGAGTCAGGTGGATGAGATCTTCCAGACTGGTGCTCTTCCACTTATATTCCACTGATCCCCCAAAATTCCCTTAAAGTAACAAGGAAAAAGCCTGTTGTCAGTAAAGTTTCATTTGGGATCTCTCACTGAAAATAATGTTGTAATGGCAAATGGAAAAGTACTGAAAACCACTACTATGGACTTCGGGACAGAGGAAATGCTTGGATCATACACACCATCAGATGAGTGAGTGTCAATAACCTGACAGCTTTTGGTATGTATTTGGTGTCATATTTTTGGTATATATTAGCTGCCAAAAATTAGTGGAGTTACTGATCCTTCCCAAATGCATCCAGATGCTGTGGCACAAACTGACTCCTAAGAGGAGCAGGAGAGATGGCACTGAGGTTTCAGCCAGAGCACCACTTGAGCCAGCCTCTTGAGCCTTTCACAAGAGGGTCAAGTGGAGGTCTTGCTTTGGTGGCTATTCCTTTGTTTCTCACTGCTGGCTTTCACCCAGCACTGGATCAGAGCAGCTGAAGGGGTTGTGATTGCCAGCCTCCCTACTCTGCTCTTGACTTCTGCTGCTTCAGTCACTGAGGGCCTGGAGATGAGTCTTTGAGGCCACAGGGAGGTGAGAAGCTGAAAGAGAATTTCAGGGGGAAAGTTCTGGAAAGTCACCCTCTCTGCTGCCCAAGCAATGGAGAGGGAACACCCAGTTCCTTCCCCTTACTCAGTGGCAAACACCAGCCTTGCTGGGAGGCTGGCAACCAGGCAAAATAGGTGGTAACTCCACAGTTATTTTCCAAAGTCCTCTGCTCTTGACTTCCTATCCACTTTTCCAGAGCTAACCATGCAAGTGGTCATTTAGCACAGCAGAGAGGGGTTCCAGAATGTAGATGACCCCCAAAATGGGGTTGCCCATAGCAAATAGTGAATTTGCAGTCCACTCCTACAGAACAGGAGTGCCCTGGAAACATTTCCAGAACAGAGTTCAGTCGAATCTCAGTGCATTGTTTTTCACACTAAAGCTCAGTAATTGTACACTTGAAATAAAAATCTTCATGCCTTGCATTCTGACAGAAAAGTTCCTTCTGATTTCCTGGAAGCAATTGCTTCCAAGCAAGGGCAATTTTGAGGCTGTCCAGTTCCATGTTTATGATGGTGTATCTACACAGTAAATAGTTTGGATTTACATGAGAGTGTGATGAGGATCTGATCTCTGATCAGCAGGCAGAGGAGTGGGGAATCTGAATATAGATTTTATCAGCTCCCAGAATCTTCTGTTCTCAGCCTGCTGACATGAGAAACCATTGCACTGTGCAGTTAAAGAGGGCTTACTGATCTAAAAAGATGAGACGGACATCTAAAATTAGAGAAGCTGTAAAAGGGAGGAGGGGAAAAGTGCATCAGTCCCATCGAATCCAAATTTGATCTTTTTTCAGGCTAAAATATTTGATGTTGCTCTTTTCTTTGGGTATCCAACCTTTATGCAGCAATGTCTCTGAAGCCTGAAGATAAAAAGCCCTTCTCCACAATACAGTGGAATGTTACTTCTGCTATAAAAGGCAGTGGCATCAGAAACTGATGTTTAAAAAGTCGTTTAATGGCATCTTACAAGCGTAGAATGTCTCTGTATTTTTTCACATGGAAGTTTGTTCTGAGTTATGCTGTTCCATGGCTAGTTTGGTAAGATAGGAGGATCTGAAGAGGAATTATGCAGTGGAATACACGTGTCACCAGAGCTAAAACAAATACATCTACATTGGTGTTTTAGCTTTATCTCATTATATTTTTGATTCTGTACTATTGATTCTCTGTGCCACAGACTATTTCCTCTGTAGGTTTTATTTTCCAGTGAATTTACCAGGTGTCTCCAAGAAGAACAACAGAGTGAACAACATGGATTAGTTTGTTCTAAGGGTTGTTCACCATGGCTTGTGCAGGTGTGATTGATCTCTGCAAAGAATGCTATGCTTTAGCAGAATAGATATCAGCATCTTTAGCAGTCCAGAGAGACAAGGTTTGCATCACAGCCGGGGTAGTACAGATCAATTCAGGTGGATCATTCTGATCACAGGACAAGAGTACTTAAGCCTATTCAGCACTATTGTCCAAGCTTTCAGGTGATAAAAAAAGCACTTACAAGACTTAGAGCCTCGTGCTTGGGCAGTTGCAGAGACTTTATGTCAACTTTCATCCCTGCCAGCCAGGTGGAGTGGTTTAACCCCGGCTGGCAGTGAGGCACCACCTAGCTGCTCTCTCACTCACCCCCCACCCCAGTAGGCTGGGGAGGAGAATCAGAAATAAAACCCCCAAACTCATTCCTTGAGACAAAAAAACTTACTGGAACAAAGTAAAACATAGCAATTAAAGGGAGTGAGGGGAGGGGGAGAGAGCGAGAGGTAAACCCCAAGAAAAACAAGTGATGCACAATACATTGATCACCACCTGCTGACAGACACCAAACTGTGATCGGCCTTTCTTCCAGGTAACTCCCCCAGTTTGTATAAACCTGGCGTGGTGGTTAAAATATCCCTTTGGCCAGTTTGGGTCAGCTGTCCTGGCTCTGCTTCCTCCCAGCTTTTTTGTGCGCCTTCTGACTGACACTAACCTTGACTGAGCATAGGCCGCACTCAGCAGCAACCAAAGCGTTTGTGTGTTACCATTCTGAATCCCAACCAGAACACTGGACCAGCTGCTGAGGAGAAATGAGCTCTGTCCCAGCCAAAACCAGGAGAATGGTTCTCATTTGTGTGCTACCCAGATTATTAGGAGAATTCTTCTTTTCCCTGTCCTTGCATTTAACAGTCATAACTCTTCTGCTGTCTAATGCTGTGTGTTATGGTATGAGTGGATTTGCTCTTCTGTCTTGTCCAACTGGGAACTTTTGCACAATCATCATAATTGACCATTTCCTTCATCTTTCATCTGATAAGAGTAAGAAATAACCTCATCCTGACTGCACAATTTCCTTTCATACCATACAACGTGTCTTGTCTCCTGTTGGAGTATTCCCACGGTCATCATCCCGTGACTCCTGAAGCAATTCTGACCAAATTCTTGTTGACCTTGACAGAGGAACAAGTATTCTCTGCTCCCATGAGTGGCTAACCTGAGTTACTAACTCTCCACTGAAACAGCATGGAAGGCAAATTAGGCAAATTGGTTTTTCTTGAACCATTACTTGAAGGAGAGGCAAGCAGCTCATCTGTGTCACCTACAAATGACATCTCATGGCCCTCTCACTTCCCTATTTTCTTTCTTTCTGAATTGGGTAACATTTAGAAAAATTATCCAATGCAATAGTTAGAATGGGGATTGGAGGATAAAATATGAGCTGCTTTTCCTGCTTGTCACATCTTTAAATTATTTATAGCAATAATCAGCTGAGCTATATTAAGCCAAAAATTACAAGAAATTTGAGTGTGTGGGTTTCTGTTCATTTAGATTACTCCAAATAAAAGTTGATTGAAAATGAAAAGAAGAAAATTGAATTACTTTAACTGATTGTGCAGAGAAATGTCATTTTAATAGTTTCCTATTGTTTCTTTGTAATTTTTGTACTCCTTCTCCAAGTGTTTTTGATGGATTCTGCAGGTGGGAAACTTTATTTTATGATGAGAAAACTCTTCTCATGAGGGGAAAAAATACATGTTTTATTAAACTCATAGAAGTTTGTGACTTAGTTCCTAGTAAAACCTACAGTCACAACTCAGACTGGAAGAAAATATTTTCAAAATGCAGGTTTAAATCTGTTCAAAAATGCCTATTTAAACTGTTCTTAATTTTGTACTTCATTGTTTTGCCATTGATAGCAAGGCTTTTTCCAATCCTTATTTGCACTCACAAAACCCCAGAAAATTTTAAACTCTCAGGATGGAATGGGAAAATGGTGGAGCCTGAGGGGACTTGAATTTGGCTCTGTCACAGACTTCCTTCAAATGTAGGATTAGTTATCTAGTCTTTCCCTCTGTTTCTTCACCTAGACAGTGGGAACAGCACTATTTGCCAGCTTGCTGAGGGCCTCATGAGAAAAATGTAATCAGAAATGTGTTCACTTAGGGAGTGAGGTATGTGGGTCCCTTGAGTTTTGAAATACCTTATTTATCTTTATGCTGGAGATGTCCAAAAATTTAATTTTAACCTGCCCGGATAAATTTGAAGTGTTTTAATGTTGTGACATGTGCAGTGCTCTTACAGATATTTAAAGAAATGCTGGCCAATTGTTTGGCTTAGCACTGCTGTCAGACCATTTCCCTCTTGAACCAAAGTCTTAAAATAGTCTTATGAAGCTCTTTTCTACGTGGAAATTCTGTCCAAGGACACAGGACTTAATGTGTTTACATCTTGCAATTGCTCTTCCAGGTGGAATTGTATAACTCCATTCAAAATGTGTCAGTCTCCATGAGCTAAGCAAACAGATCCCATTAGAAATGTGAAAAGCCTTGGGGAATTATTTATACAATGAATTAAAATGACTGACAGTGGTGAGAAGTGTCCTGGTGAAGCAAGGTAATTTGCAAAGCATGAGTAACTTTCTATGAAAATAAGGAATTAAATTAAAAAAAAAGTTTCACCCTGAGAAACTGAGATCAGGCATTATTACTTTCTGGAAAAAATACCAGGGTTGCACATGAAGGAGTTAAATCAAAAGAGGCATTAGACCTGAAGTGATATCTGTCAATGCCTTGTGAAGGGCTTAACAGGAGGAACATGTGAACATAAATGGCTAGCTGTTGAAGAAGACTTTGACATTACTAGCTTTTGTGAAACATGGTGGTGTGGCAAAAATCAATGGGAAACTTTACTACCTGGCTATGAAACCAAAGTAAAGAGTTTCAATTTAAGGGATGAAGGAATAGCACCTCAACCTCAAAGTCTCCCCAGAAAAAAAGGGTGCAAAAGTCAATAACTCTACAGCAGAGATCACAAACAGGCTTAAAACACTGCATGCAGGAATACAAATTTGCTCCACAATTACCAGCTCTAGTATTTATTGCATTCAGACATGAAATATCATTTTTAATATGTTAATTACTCCTTTATTCAAGAACTTGTTCATTTGAAAGCCTTTAATAAATGCAGCCTGTGGCTCTGCAGCTCTGCCTTCTGCGATCTGAAAGGCTTCTTCCCAAAAATCTGCTCTTGAGGAGATTAATACGATAGCAACTGGCAAATCCTGTGCTCACCTGGACATTCCCTTTGGAGGCAAACCAGGTGGCAAACTCAGTTATGTGTGGGGTTGGAAAACAAGATCTAATAGTCATTGCTTAACTTAAAAATGCCTGGTGTGTGCCAGGGCAGGATTCGTGTGCAGCAGGAGAGAAGGGCCAGAGCCCAGCTCACCCTGCTCCTGGGGAGGACAGGCTGCCCTGCCCTGCTGCTCACAGCCCACCTTGCAGGAGCTTCTGCTGCTGCCTGCCAGGGCTGTGCAGGAAGGAGGGGGATAAGGACCTGAAATGCAGGGTTCTCCTGGTGGACGTGGGGGAAGCAGTCAGCGTGTGAAAACCAGGCATAACTCGTGGGAAAAAGAGAAAACAAAAAGTAAATGGTGCCAATTAAAGTGATTGCTTCTTAATGATGTGTGTTATAACAAGTAACTTAATCTGTTAACATGGGGAGAAAGCTGTGCTCAGTAAGCAGGAGACATGAGAGAGCTTAAAGTCTGCAAGTAATGGTTTTCTTTTTTTCTCATGGAGTGTTCCGGAAAGAGCTTGATGCAAAAAAAAAAAAAGCCCATCTGACCAAATGATCAACTGTTTGATTCTTCAAGTCTTCAGCATCTTATGTAAAATAACTACAGGCAACCTTAAATTTGTAACAAAGGAGAAAACAACAACTTGCTAGGGAATTTATTTAATCTATATATTTAAACTGACAGTACTCTGAATGTCAGTCTGTACTTCTTCAGAAAGAAGAAAATTTCCATAGGGTTCATGTTGCTGGTTGATTCAGAATGCCTATTATAATTGTGAAATATTGGTAGAAATGGATTGAGATATATTCATGACAGTAGGTGGACTAATGGAATTCAGTGACTTTATTTAAAATGTGCAGGAGTTTATTATAATACTGTAATAGAAATGTCATTTACCCTGACGGGAGGAGAGGAAAAAGCCCTGTCAATGAATAATAATGAAGTTATTTAAATGTCAGCTTTCTTGCAAATAGTTTGCAAAACAGAAATTATTCTACATGTTTCTAGTTTTGTTTTAATTTATTACTTGGAAAGCCAGAGTTTCAATCCCACAATTCTGGTACATTTCTACACTGTGAAATGAGCTAGTAATCATGAAAATGTTGATCATCTTCTTGCATTGTCTTCTGCTTTACTGGAAAAATAGGGAGTTGGATTTTAAACAGCTACTGGTAAAATTTGGGATTTAATGGTAGCAATTACAACTAATATGGTGGGACAGGTGTGAAGTTCAGAATGGAATCTAAATGCTTTTACTTTCTGAATATTATTCTTCTACTGTCATCTGCATTCCAGTGACATCCACAACGTGTAACTCACATCCCCCTTCTCCCCCCAAACAATTTGAGACACGATTGCAACACATGTGTCTACACAAAGCACAGTAAAATAGGGCTTACTGTTCACTCACTTGCATATATTTATTCCATTAGCTGTAGCTATTTAGAAAAAGTAAACCATAGTTTACTTTTGTGTTTTCAGCTCTACAGGTCCTGGGTTTAGCCCCTTATGATGATTTCTCCAGGCACTTGCTTGCTCATGTTATACAGAAGGGGTAAAACTCATTTCTCTCTGCAGAACTTCAGAGGAGCAGCCTTCCACAGAAAATGTGGGGATGTTGGTCACTACATCTCTCCTTCAGATAACTGGGATTGAATTTGTTGATCCTACTCTGTCATTAGTGCCTACACCCTGCTGAGCTGCATCTGTCTTTTGCAGCTCTTCCAGGTTAGCCTGGATTCCTGGGCCATCCAATGGCTGATGTGTTTTTATGGGTTAGGAGTCTCATGCTGCTTTATACACCCATTTAATAAGACAAACAAAGCTTGTTATCTAGGCTGCTAATCAGTGCCTGCTAGTATACATATACATGTACATTTATATATATATATAATAAATGGATGGATGTAGGTTGGTGATATCTCTGGGTTGGATCCCAGCAGAGACTTCCCATGTATCCAGTGTTCCTTTTGATATAATTCTTTTTCCCCCACTTGTTCTGCATCTGCAAATGTTTGTATTACCATTTCTTTGTGTTAAAACACTTACGGATGCCTATCTGCTCTTGAATATATAACATTTCCCCCATCCTCCCCCCACCCCCCCATTAAAATTAAGGATAATTGTAAAGTGGTAGAAAAGAAAAAACTGGTAAGTGGGAAGGCAGAAGGACTGGCTATTGTCAGTTTAGAACACAATAATGAGAGTAAGATCTAATAGTAGCTCCTTTGATTGCTTGTGAATTCGTTCATCTGAAAAAAATGATGTTTTTCTAAGCTTTTAAATCTTTCGGTTTCTTTTATAGATGTTGACAGAAGCACACGCTTCCATCTGTATAGAGTGTTACCTGTAAATAAAGCTGTGACTGCAAAACAATTGCCTAGAGATTTGAAGTAAGAAGTGGCTGGCAATTCTGAGATTACCATTTGTAATAGGCTGTTGACATAAGTTTGCCTGTGTTGTGGCAGGGGTACTGGCTGCCTTTCTTGAACAATTTCAAAGCAAGTTTTATGTCTCAGATTTTCTTTGCTCCTATCCCCTTTTGAAGGATCCCATTTTGAATTCATTGTCACTTGTACAAGGAAAAGCACAATTATTTTGTTAATATATTTTTCCTAGCTCAGCAAGTCAGATTTAGTCCTTACTATCTTTGCATGTTTTGGTCAGCTCAAGCTTCACAAAGGGCAGCTTTTGGGGTTTAGGCAGAGAGCAGAAGAAATACTCATTTCTGAGAAGACTGGGTGGTGAGGTGGGGCAAGGTAACAAAGGGAAGCTGCCGTCCTTGGCCAGGCTGTGTTCAGCATCCTGCTGTGCATCCCCTCACCTGGATGCTGGAGCATCTCTGAAATATTGATAACAGAAACAGCCAGCACAGTATCCTACTCCTCAGTCCTCTGAGGAAATAGCTCAGTTAGTTTATATGTGCTCCTGAGAGAGATGACCTTATAAAGGGAAAGATCAGTCAGCAGATGAGAATTTGACGTTAATGTTCTAAACACCAAAGGTCATACATGCACACAGGAGGGCGTGTGTTTATGGAAGGGAAGGAGAAATCTATGGACATAAATCATAGGGCAATTGTTGTATGAGCAGGCAGATACGTGCAAGGGCTTCTATAAAGTTCCTAAATAGAAAGACTCAACTTTAATGCAGATTCACGTTTTAGTGCAATTCATCTTTCATGGGTAAAACTCTAAGCTGCTGCTTTCTTGTTTTATTCATGTACTGATTGCAAAATCTGAAATCCCAGAAGCTATAATGTGAACGTAGGTATGGTACTTGATTCAGAAATGTTCCACCTTCCATATTCCACAAAAAAACCCCAGTAAGCATTAAAGGTCTTAAATGCCTTTGTGGATTGAGCCGCTGTTGCCTTGATAGGAGAGAACCTGCAGATAACGAGTGCCAAGCTTTTACTTCAGAATGTCTGGTTTTGGAGTGCTTAGCAAAAGGGAGAATTCATGTTACTGCTTGCAAGTGAAGTTCTATATAGGCTCATTTGTACATGTTACAGATGAGATACAGGACTATGTTATGCTTTTGAATGTCTGTTACCCAGATATATGTTCCTTTCTGCAATTTATGGATGCCAACTCTACTGGGTTGGGCTGATTATCTAAATCCCTGGGATACTGGGACAGAATTTAGGCAAGCATGAACTGCATAATGAACAAAACCTCTGCTGATGATTGATCTTGGTTCCAGTCTCATATTAAGAGTAACTCCTACAGGAACACTGGAAAATCTTATTTGTTCACTGTTTTTGTTCTTCCCCAAGACATCTAATTAATGTTTTTATGGACAACTCTCATTTCAGAAATATTTTATCTTCTCTACTGAATGGTGGCTTTTAAGGCAAGAATAAAGCACACATGTCCATCCTTTCTGCTACTCAGTGTCAGAGAAGCTACTTTGGAATATGCTGAGATGAGCCATCTTAACAAAATCAGTCCAAGCTTGGAGAATATGATGAATGATAACCTTAGCCTCTTGCTGTCTGCTATTTGGCATTTCTGACAATCATTATCTTCTGTATGCCGAATGTAGCATTTCTTGTTGTACATGTTTAAGATGCTCTGGGAAGATTCTGGTTGAATTTTTCCTAATCTAATTTAAATGCAAGTTATAAACATGCACATGATGCTGTGTGTATATAATTAAGTATCATTATATACTACATGAATCATTGGAAAAGCTCTGGAGAGCCATTCCGCTATTTAAAGCATGACTTATATTGAAAAGCTGCCAAGTGACTTGTGGTTTTGTGATTAAGTGTTTGTACTTATAAGAATCTCTCTTGAATTGTAGGTCAACAGATTATGGGACAACATATGAGAAACTGAATGATAAAGTTGGTCTGAAGACTATTTTGAGCTACTTGTATGTTTGCCCTACAAACAAACGTAAGGTAGGTGACGATGTGTTGGCACATTTTTGCTTTATGATGCTGTTTCTGCCCTGCAGATCTCTTCTAATTTCCTCAATATCTGTTATGGTTTAAGTAGCAGGAGCCTTGAAAAAAATGTGTTACTTTATCAAAATACAACCCAAATTGTACCACCTGTACCACTTAGCAGTAATACTTGAGAGAAGGGTGGCTGTTAAATGGACAGGTACTGTGCATGTAATTGTTTGCTTATCTTCTGGATAGTGTTGATTTTGTTGTCTGGAAGAGAGAGAGACTTGTTAAAATGGCAGAAATGCATCTACAGTGACCAGATTGTATGTAACATTATTTGTCTTTTAAGTGCTCCCAAAGGTGAACTGCACAGGATTTGACAAATTCCTGCAGAGAAAATGCCTTCAAAACCCAGAAGGTTTTAATCATTCAGACACCCTACTGACTAACAATTTACTATGAATTTATAATGCTGACATGTTCATGAAAGGAATCTGGATGCCTTCTTTGAGATACATTTTTGACAAAATTTTTCCTTTTCTACTCCTTGTTTTTCAGTCCTTGTGCATAGTTTGAGTCACTACAGGCAAAACTGAATTGTATTGCCAGAAAATGTTACTAGACTCACCTCTAAAGGAGGCTGGGTGTATTTGGGCAGCTGAGGTCACTGTAATGGTGTTCTCACTATACCGAAACAATTATGTGTTCTTTAAGACAGACTGTGAAAGGAAAAGGGAGCTGTCCTAACCAGAGAGGACAATGCTTAGCAGTTTAAATTTGAATTAAATGGCCCCAAATCAGTGGAGAGATGTCATCTCATTGATACTGACCCTTAAGAAGGCTGGCATTGAAAAGCCTTCATCACTTCTGGCTGCATCCTGCACCTCCCATTCCCTGCCTTTCTCTGCCCCCCTTGTTTGTGTAGCCATCTGGTGAGCTGGATCCAGGACTGACCTGCCTGAAAACTAATCCCTTTCCAGCTCAAAAACTAAATAGATGGAAGGGAAAAGCTTTCAGGCAGAAGTGTGGAACTATCTTTTCTGGCAGAAGTCTGCTGTAAAGTTGGCCTATAGTCAATGTGATCCAGTGCCAGAGGAAAGCTGCAGCACCTGGGATGAGAGGACCTAGGTAATGATCTGGTGGAAAGATAGAATTTTTCAAAGTTTATTTTAGCAGGAGCAGAGTTAGACTTGCAGGGAAAACTTCTGGAGGCCCTCCTTATGCTGTCTGTTTCTGTAGAACATCAGGCCATTCTGTCAATAAACATGTAATTTTAGACACCCAAATAGTCCCCAAAGGCTAAGAGGGCACAGCATGTGTCCACACTAAGAATACTTCTACAGGGAAAGCAAAAATACTGAAGTTCAAGGGATTTTTTTATACCTGCTGTGGAATGAAAAGCTGAAGGAAACATATTTAAAAATTTCACCACCAAGGAAGAACTGTGGCTCCTAAGACCTGATCTCCTCTCCTCCCCTGAAACTCTGATAACACTTTCAGAAACTCTGATCACTTTGGAAGTTGCATCTTGTTTCACTAATGTGGGCTGAGTGGATAGCTGCAGAAATACTTTTAAAATTTAGGACTCAACTCCTCTAAACTCCATGAATTTTATAAAACTCGTACTCTTCGTGTGAAGAGTTTTTACACTGCTCCAGTCAGTATTGGGCAAATGCTAACAGTGTGTTTTCCCTAAATATTGGTTACATGTGGTGATTTCTCAGACTGCACCTGCAGCCTTTGGTGTCCTTTGTTCCACAAGGCCTTCCTTAGCAGAGAGAAAAGGTTTCTTCAATAGTGGAAAAGAAAATGGTGCATTTTTCATCTTGAAGTTATTGGATGAGAGACCTTGCTGCAGCAGTGATCCGTAAGGGGAGTCAGCATGTACTTAACTTCCTGAAGTTGCCTTGTTTTGGGAAAAAAAAATTTCTTTTAACAGGTATTTAACTTTTAAGAGTAGTTTCATTGAAACAGAAGGTAAATTTTGACTTTAGCTGACTCAGGACTGATTGCTTGTAATGAAAAAAAGCAAGTGTACCATTTATGTAAGTTCTGTCTCTTCTTTGCAAAGCAGAGCAGTTAGAGCAGTGAATAGTAGAATGCATGTAATTGGATTTATTAAAATAATTGATAGATTTGTGCATGAATTTCTGATTATTTTCACATTCTGGAAATGAACAAACAACAACGTGTTGAATAAATTGTTTGTTGTAATTTATTTGCTCTTCTCCATCTAGAAAAAAATGGGTCTATAAATACCCAGTATTTGCAGAGCTTCCCACAGCCCATGCATGCCAATTTGTTTCTAAAAGCTTTTGACTTCCAATTCTTGTCTCTTTATTGAACAAAATTAAATCCTTTAACTAGACATTGCAAGCAATGTCATATTGCAAAAGGATGCTTGGGAAAAAAAAATAGAACAAAGCAATCATTATTTACAATTTAATCTGGCGACCTATTGCTGTTGCTTGGCATTTTTCTGAATTACAATATTTTCCAAAGGAAATGACAGAAGGTGGTTACTAACATAGTGATGTATAAGTCCTGGGAAAGAGAAGTCAAAGCATTTTTTAGTTTTCTTTCCTTTTACTGAATTGCTGTGCTACCTGGTCGTATGACAGATGACACAGATCGGGGGTAAAAAATGTACCACATGGATCTTGCCAGAGACACAGAGCCTGTTTGAGTGTTTGTCAACAAGTCTCCAGAAGAGATATGTGCAATGTGCAATAAATCCCTAGGCTTAGGTGTGTCAACACTGGTTTATTTGTTAGGTTCATAGAGCCTTCTGTGATGAGAAAGAAAATTATCTGAATGCTTCTATATGAAGGAATACTGTTTGGGAACAGTGCTGATGGGTTACAAACTAAACTAAAATGTAAATCTAAGTAGATACCTTGAAATTCTGTTTTCACAGAAATGTGTCATTAATTTTCCTAGAAACTCACGTGCACTAAACCTTCCAGCCTGTCTCTATAAAAGCCTTTCAGATAGGTTGTTTTTACTCATTGCATGGAAAATCATAGGCATACACACATAAAAAGTGAATGGGTCGTGGTGGGGACTCTAGAATTTGTTTAACTGGAAGTTTTCTTTGACTCAGGAAGCACTGCTGGCTAATTTAGATGCTGTATCCTTGTAGGAAGCACACTGTGTTCCCTGCAAAGAGCCAGTTTCTGCAGCCCGTTCGTTTTTGTACTTTGGAGCCCCTTGTATCTGTGTATCTTCAGTTAATTAACAAATGCTGGATGATAGTATCTGCCAGTGACTTTTATGCTATTAATAGGACTAGTGCATCAGATATTTCCTGTGGGTTTGAATTTTTATGATAGTGTTTGTTTGTTTGTTTGTTTTAATTTTTCTCTCCCTTTCCGCAGGCCTGCCTTGATTTTTTTTTTTTTTTTTTGCTTTATTCCTCCAACTGTTCAGATTTTAATTGCTGTGTGGAACAGTGTTACCTTTTTTTTCTCTCTTTAAAGATGAATGGATTAGAGATGCCTTCCTTTTCCTCGATATTCACTGCTTGTGTTTATCACCTTTATCACAGCGTGTTAAGCATTGTCCTGTTGAGTGTGTAGCACCAAGATAGCAGATATTTATTGTAAATAAAATTGCATGGGTTTCAATGCTGGCTTGATCCCCAGCTACTTCAAATTTATTTATATTAATGAGTTCTAAATGAAAGGAAATTAAAGGAATGGCAGCCTAGCCTTCTGTTCTTTCCAGCAGTGGCTGGTGGTTCTGCACAGAATAGTTGGCAGAAGTTTCTATTAGTCAAGATAGTAGAAAATTTACCCTTATTAGCTGCAATGGGAATGATTGATTGCTACTTTCTATCCTGTGGTGTTAGGTGAGTTGATTTGCTTTAGGGAAGTTCTGTTTCTGAACTGTAAACTGCCCTCTTGTATAAAGGGTAAGACCTGGAGCTGTGTGCTTTACGCTTGCCTTTGTACCCACCCTTCTAAGAGTTGTGGAAAATGTCCACAGAGGTGAACAGTTCCACCTGGCATTGCTGTTTCTCAGGAGTCTGCTTATCTTCAGTTGCTAAAATCAGTTTGGGAACACTTCTAAAAATTCTATTTCTGACCTGCCTCACTATGGAAACATTCAGAACTCTGATGTGAGGGCAGGTCTTGATTTTTTCAGTCAAGGAAAAGCAGTTAATTCCAGAGGTGTCCTCCTTGTAGTCTCTCTGGGTTTTAGTGGGGAGGCTGTCAGTTTGTACTGGAGAGGTCAGAGCTCAGCAGAGCTCTGAGCACACCTCACTGGGACTGAGTCCATCCCGTGGTGGTCAAGGGATGGCATCCTTAGCAAATTAGGCACAGTGGGAAGCCAGCCTCTGTCAGTCACGCCAATAGCACATTGTGTAATTGCAGTCCACTCTTGCTGAGATAAAAGCAATTATTTCCTTGCTCTCCTCCTTTTATTTGGAAGGAAAGGTCCTTGTTATCTACAGGCTGTGAGTCCAGCCTTCAAAGAGACAGTCATAAGAGACCAAAAAGGCATATGTGAATGGTTGGAATTCTTTGGGGTTTTTGGTCAGTGTTTTTTTGCATTTCGGTTTGGATTATTTGGGGTTTTGTTGGAGTTTTGTTTTGTTTTATTTTGTTTTTTTCTTTTTTTAATTTGGTTTGGTTTGGTTTTCTTTTTGTTGCTTTCTTTTTTTAAAATGTTGTAGTGAGCAGGAGATTTCAAGGAGATGTTAACTGAGAATTTTTTCATACCTTTTTAAAGGGAGGAACCACCTTGTCCTGCAGTGTTTTGGAGATCAAAACATAAATTTGTTCAAATGGAAACTTCTATTTAGATTAAATGCTGTATAACATAGGATGGAGCATGAAATGTTCCTATGCTATGGCCACAATCAATGATTCTTTATAGCCTCATAATTTGCTTCAGAGAGAGTATTTTTTCTCTAAATAGAGTGGCCTAAATCTGTTTCATCCAGCAGATTGAGCTACAGATTCCACCTAATCAGAAAAGGGTTGAAATCCTGAACCTACAAGAGATTATCTTGGACTGCAGGGGTGGTTCAGTGGATAACACTGTACACAGGCAAACAGTTCACTGCCCATGGGAAGGGGGATGTCTCACACTGAGAATTAAGAAGTCTTTAATTTTCTGCAGTTCAGCAATAATGATGGATTAAGTCGACTGCTTTACAAGCCTCTGGTGGTGGTAACTGGAAAATCTGATAATCTTGGGATGTCCTTGGGTTAATGCAATTACAGCTTTCACTTTTGCTTGTAATACCTTTAGATTCAAGAATAATTCTAGCTGTGAACCAGATAAACAAGTATAGACTTTATTTCCATTTCAGAAGACTGTCTTTTCTACCTCCCATCTCACATGCAAGCAAGGATAATTTTTTATTGGTTTAGAAAGGTGGATTGTTGCTCCCATCTGTTGGATATGATCTGGCAGTTGGGTAGTTTCTCTGGAGTCAGTGAAGATGTGTCACTGTAAAGCTGGTGCTGTCTTTAATACTGAGTTTGTGGGGAAACAAATAATTAATAATCATTTGGTCCACATTAACAAACTGAAGGCAGAGCCTCATCTTTCAAAGTGAATGTTTGTACTTTTGAAGTGTCTGGCAGCATCTGCTACCAAACTTTCTGATTCATGGCTGCAGCACATGACAGCTCTCACAACAGCCATTACACACAAAGCCCTTGCCATTACTCTACATCCATAGCTTTTCTTGGATATGAAGTGAAATCAAAGCCCATTTATTCCACTTCTGCTCTTGTAAGCCTATCAAAAATTGTGGCAGTTTTGACATTTCCTCACTCAAAGTAGCACTACAGTGTGCCTTTGTATCTCACAGAAGTCTCCAAGGGCACACTGGGTGTTGAAACTAATGATAGGGAGGTATAAGCCGTGGAATTCAACTTCTGAGTTTCAAAAGTGTTCTTTCCCTTCTGAGTCTGTTCTCTGTTTTCTGCAAACTAGACAATTAAAATTTATGCAAGATAATCTCTTGTTGAATGTCCTTCAATTCTTTTATCCTTTTTAGTTCCTCTGTGATTTGCCAAATACTCTGGAACAGATGATATCCCTTTTGGCAAGGAAGGATACATGCCAGCAGCTTAGAGAGCACAGGAGCAATATGTTGTTATTTGCAGGTTGTATACAGGCAGCTGGGATTGATGGCAGAGCAAGAATAGAACTGTCTTAGCTTCAAACTTGTAGCTCCATCCATTTCCATAAGGAAGACAGGCTGTTTAAACCAAGAAGAAAGCCAGTTGCCATAATATTGATTTTTTTTTTCCTATGAAAAACTGGTCCCAAGTAGTTGAAAATCAGTTTGTTCAGTGTCCCATAAAGTTGGGCTAAAAATATGTACAGCAGGGTTTTTTTTCAGTTACCTTCTGGGTTTTGAGGTATTGAAGATACATGACTAAATCACTTTTATCTCATTTCCCAGCTATATCGTGGTAGGAACATACTTTTTTGGTCATGAAATTTGGAAGTTGTCTTCATACTGTGTCTTCTGAAGTTCACCTTCAAGGGAAAAAGAGCATGATGCTGTGACATAACCATACAATGGCTGTTTTGTGGCACTTTGGAAATGACAGTGTAAAAAAACCCCAAATGTTATTTGAATATTGACCACTCAACCCTCCCTTGCTAGGCCTGCAGCAAAGTACTGCCTGTTAATTAGCAGACAATGTAATCTGTGGGGCATGTTTGCCAGCACATTGCAACTGCTCACTCCTCCTGCAGTCTGGATATGTTGTTATGCAGAAATGAATGATGGAATGACAGCATACTCCAGGATTTTCCCTTCTGTCTGGCTGTGCTTGGAGTATAGGGAGAAGAAAGTGAAGAAAATAAACAAGAAGAATATTCTTGATTATTAAACATCTGATTGATAAGTGCTAGTAAATGCAGAGAGAGGGGAGTGATGGCAAAGATTAATGGATGTAATTAGAAAGCCATCTACTGCTAAGAAAATGTGGAGTTTGACTTGTATGCAAATAGCATGAGAACTAGAGACCAACAACTGATGACTCATGTATCAAATTGAGAATAAGAGGTCCTTGAGGAAGCAGCCAAGCTTCGTGGAGAAAATGGGAATAATTAAGTGTCTGGTATGAAAAAGATATTGCAAGAACCACGAATGGCCTTTTACTTTTGGTGCTACTAAGTGAAAGGCTTAAGTTTCTTGTTGCAGGGACAAAGAGAGATTTTCCAGAGCCAGAATAAGAATGATAATAATAATTAAAAAAAAAAATAGTCAAATTTAACACAAAGCAGAGAATTCAACAGTCAATACTTACTGAAAATAAGGCACTGTAATCTGTATCTTTTCCGTTTTGTCTTTTGACTCCCATCTCTCCACCTCTTTCTCAATAGCAGTCAAGAAAGCAATTAAAGCATTTAGGAAGGGCATATAACTTGGGGAGCAAGGAAAATGCAATGCTTATCACACAGCTGTGAGAGTGATGGCACAGGGGGGCTGTGGGTGGGAGTACACAGAATTCATTCTCTTTCTGTTTGCCACAACGTGGCTTTCAGATGGGCATGGGTCTCCCACAGATTTGCACAAACTCAGTTTTTCTGTGGAGGAATCTCTTTTACCATGTTCAGAAGTACTGAATTGTGATGAATGTTTCTGTAAAGGTAAATATTTTAGGGATAAGTGAGAGCAAAGGAGAGACAGCTGTTGAGGCAGCAGAGCAGTGATAATGGCAATTGTTGGAGGCAGTGCTGAGGATGGTGTTGAGGTTGACATTAACCAAGTAGACCAAAATGTGTTCATAAAGAGCTATCCAGAGGAGTTCTTTCTGTGTATGCTGATTCAATGGATCAAACCCTAGACCACTGTTTCCTGAGTGTTTTTTCATGGCCAGGGGAGTGAAATCAGGCTGTGGTGAATGTTCAGGTCACACTTGCACCTTCGCAGTGTTCTGTGAACATTTGCTAAGAAGAACATGTGAGGATTTGAGAGAAATACTTGGTAGTAAATTTTGAGTGTGGCCAACTGTTACTATAAATCTGTCAGCCAACACACTTTTGTTGCCTTTCCTTAAACTGACTCTGCAGTTAAAAAGCTGGTGAAATATTTTCAAAAGATAATGTTTTACAGAAACATTTAAATTAACACAGTATTTGACAAGCAAAAATCAAATTTTCAGTTTTTTATTGCATATAGAATATTATGAATAATGGATTTTGTTATTTAGAGTAACAAAAAAGATAATTTGATTGAAAGCACTTATTCCTAGTCAAAACACTATTTTTTTCTTCTGAGGTCATCTAAGACTTTTCTGCCTTGAAGAAATTGATGTTAGAATAACAATGTTTTGGGTGTGAAAAGCTAAAGCCATTTTGTTTTGAAATGTTTCCTTTTAAAATTATTTAGAGATTAGAGATTAAGATAAATTCTACTGAAATCAGCAGAACATAATAATAGTACTTAAATTACATTTTAAATAATTTTTCTGTTGTTAAAAGTCTGCTCTGAACAGCTTCATTGCAAAACACTGAATTCTCTACTGCACATATGCATTTAGGTCTCTCTTTGCCTCTGTGTAAATATAAAATCTTTTCAGTCTCCAGTCCCATATACCTAATTCCTTCATTAGAGGTAATAAGGAGAATTAGAAGGGAACTGTGATCTGGTCCTTGCATTACAAATTCTCTGTGTGCAGGCATTTCTCAGGGTCTCTCTTGTGGGGTGATGAGATGTTTTTCTGTTTGTTCAGTATCTTTTTCCACACAGACCAAAGACAGACAGAAAGCTGTGGAATATATTCTCCATACACAGTTACCAACAAAAGCTTAATTTATGATGCCTAATCTTAATGCAGAATTAGAAGATGTATCTTCATCAGATATGGCTAAAAAAAATCACCTTCCCCTGGCTTAGGGCTCCTTTGCACAGCACATTGCACAGAGTTTGGGTATTCTTTTTCTGTTGTTCTTTTTTTCAGACAGAAAGGATTTAGCCTTGTGTGTTTGGTCTGGTTGCTGGTGTCTCTTTGTTTCCTCATAGGCAATTTCTGTGAACTCTACTCTTGAGCATGTTGTGTGCTCTGGATGTAGCTTTCTGGTGAAGACAATCCATTAGAAGTAATTCCTTAATAATGAGCATGGCAATGGGCTTACAGCTGTTCCTGGACATTATGCAGCCCTGAAAACACAAAATCATATTATTGTGACTCATCCTTCTGCGTCAAGACCAAGATTCTTCTGCCCTATTTATAAGTTAAGAATTTATAGGGAGAGATTTTTTTTTCTGTGTTTGAACAGAATCTGTTCCTTTGGGTTCTAGTGTACAACTTGTCTTCCATTTATTACTATTACTAATGGTAAATAATCAGTGTAATAGCATAGTAAATCTGAATGAAGCAGTTTGTGCTTAGCTTTTGGCAGTGAAGGGAGAAACACAAACACATCCATATGTCCTCCCTAATGCCATGTTACTCAGCTAGTAAAGAAAAGTAAAGAACAATTGCAGATGAACCCAGATAGTATCAACTGGGGAAGAAAGTGTGGCAGTTTCTCTGTTGCTCTGCTTCTGTGTGAGACCTTTGCTCATTTTTGGTTTGTGGGGTTTTTTTTTTTGTTTTGTTTTGTTTTGGTTTTTTTTGGGGGGGGGATTTTGTGGTTTTTTTTTCTTCTTTTTTTTTGTTTTGTTTTGTTAATGGGTAGTTCAGGAGAAATATTGTCAGTCCTAGTTTATGAATGAGATCAAATCTATGTTTTTCTAAGGTCAAAAAATAATCAGCTGCAGACAGAAACTGAACACAAGATTATAGTTGAAATCCTAGCCACAAAATCATATTTTCTCCTAATTCTTGTGATTCTGGAAGATCACAATCTTCCATATCTCCTTTTACACCATTTCTTTCTGGAAGGGAATCGCAAACTGAAGTTCACCTGTGCAAGTTTATGCCCTTTGTAAATGAAAGATATAAGCAAACCCTTGCTGTATCTTGTTAAAGATATGAACAAACACTTTCACAATAAAAAGAAGAAAGGTGCAGAAAGGGAAGCATCAATCATTTCAGCCTGTTTGGCTCAAATTTGTGCCTGAGTGGCACTAGGTTATCATGGAGGAGTAGAGAAAGCTTGATTCAGTCATTCAATGATTCAGTGTAGCAGTGGACAAATCTTTGCTGCTCCAGACCCCTGTGTGCCTAACATCAGTGGCATGGCTTTTAAACTTAAATAAATTTCTCTAATGAAAATGTGTCTTGACATTCCAAACCTTGGAGCTGAGAGCTGTCTCCCAAGTCACGTTCTCTGTTAGTGTTTCACTGTTCTCTTTCTGTACTGCCTCTACCAGCAACACTTTTCCCTGTGCTCCAGGATGCCAAACCTTTCCTGTTGCTGCTGTTTCAAGAGTGTTGCTGCCATTTGCAGGCTCTCACAGGAGCGTTCAGTCAGTCACCAGCACAGACTCCCATTGTTGCCAAGAGATTGACCTTGCCCCCTTGGGCACCAATTAAAATCTATTACTCCTTTCCCATCGTACTTGCTGTAATTGGAGCTCTGGCTCTTTGCCTGCTAGAACTTGTTGGGTTTTCCTCTCCTTTTCATTATTACTGAAACTTTTCTAAAGATGGCAAGAGTGATGGCAAGATTCCAAACCACATGTGTATATACCTTGGGGACAGCAACAACATTTTAATGAGACCTTTAATTTAATCTCTCTCTCACTTGTCATCAGGAACATAAGAAAAATCCAAGTGAAAGAACAGATATGTTTCATATGATGGTATGGCTTACTTCCTTCCTTTTTTTGTTCTCTTCCTTCCTGAGCCAATGTGCCTCAATTATTTTACAGAAAAGGTTTTCCAGCAACTGTAGGACAAACATGCTGTGAGCCTTGCTAGAAAAAATACTGTGCTCTGAAAGTTGAGGGGGGAAAGAGCTGTGTACCTAGCAACTCTCTTGAGCCTCAGGGCCTGTCCTTTCTTGTATGCCAATACACTGTACCTTTCTTCCTAGAGCATGTCTGTAGCTCATGTCTCTAAATAAACAATAAAATAATATTGATAAAAGCATTTTTCTCTCCTGGTGGTTGATAATGATCAAGCAGTTTATCTTAACTGGCTAGCAGCAAGTGCTGTGCTTGTCACTGTGCTTGTGCTGTGACATTGGAACCACTAAAATCATGCTATGTAAAGCTGCTCTTATGTAAGTGTGGCTGCCACCTTGGTGTCTTTTAAGAGTGAATTTAAGCCTACCCTGAAGGTGAGATTTGCAAACATGTCAAGCCTGTGCTGAAAGGAAATTCAGGGAGAAAAAAAATCCCCACACTTCTTGGTGCCTTGGGATTCTCTTGCTTTCAGTGAGGATAATCTAAGCTAAAAGTATGCGATGGATAACTCACCAAATGGTTGATGTGGATCAGAAAAGTCAGCTGTGAAGTGGCTCCTTGAGGGTGTTTCTGGTGTTTGCAACCAGGCAGGACCTGCAGGCAGTCTGAGTTTAGCTGGCTTTTCCACCATTTGGACAACAGATGTACCATAACAAGTTTGCATGTTAGCAGTGTAGCCTTGTGGAGCTAAGTCAGGAGGAACTGAAGCTTAAATTCTTTCTTTATCTAGATCCCTGAAGGCACTCTAGATACAGCCAAATCTGTATATGGTTTTATTTTGCTAGGGCACCTGCATGACAAAACCCATGACAATGGGTTGATGAGGAGGATCCCAGTGTGAATAAAGCTTAGCCTTGGAGTCTGGCTCTGTTGAAGCTGACTCCTACCAGTGATAGGCTGGCACAGCCCAGGGTATCCTAATTCAGCTACCACCAAAAGGGGCACAGACTTCAATACAGGTTACAACAGCCTGTCAGGAACTTGGAGTGCTCCTTGTGTGACTGCAGCCTGTGTCCCTGCATCTCCACAGATGTCAGTACTCAGGTTAACTGAGTTATTTTCATACCTGTAGGAGTGGAGAGGTGACTTTAACAAATATAAAAAATTTTAATATCTATAACTTTTTTTTTTACCTGCTTTCTCATTTAACACATAGCTTTGAACAAGCTGCATTGAAGCTTTGCACTTGGAAGTGGTAGCTCCTGTCTTTGTCAAAACATGAATGTATTTCACTGAGGAAATCTCACTGAGTTTTTTGGGGTAAGGTGCTGTGTAAGTGCAAACAGTTTTTATTAATAGTCAATTCATGTGCATAATAAAAAGTATGTTCCCACTATAAAGAAGGTTAATATTGTTCAATATATCTACATTACAGCCATACTAAAGCTGTGTGTATATGTTCTGTTTGGAATTGTATGAATAGGTGCTACATTATACTATACACATTTGTTTATTATTGCTGTGTGGGAGATATATGGACTCTATCATTGAGATGGAAAAAACATGTCTTTCAGTAAAAAGATATTTCCTAGGCTTGCTGCACCAATATTTAATGAAATCGTGAATAAGTTGAGCAGATCCATCAAAAGAAAACAACATTATTTTTGCTGGGGAGGGAGACGGTTTAAAAATCAAAACCCTCTCTCTCTCTCTCAGTTTGTCTGCTTTCAAAATGCAAGCAGTGGAAAGGCTGTTCACTCCTTAAAATGCAAAACCTCAGAAAAAAAAAATGCCTCATCCTTCTGAAAAATCCATCCCTAAATGTCATAAAATATTACTTGGTAATCTGTCAAATCATTCACACTGCAGGCTGCTGTGGTCCAGCTTGAGTTTAATGTAAAGTAAAATTAGTCCACATGTTTCTTCCTTCTGGGTCAGACTTTGATCCCAGGTGGGTTCTTTGCTGGGGTCCTCCAGGGACAGGGTGGCTGTGGCCACAGGCAGTGTTCATGGTGATGGGTGTGTGATGGAAGGAGAGATTTTCACAGAGGGTCAGGCAGGTACCCAGCTCTCAGCCAGGACCTTCAGTCAGTATTCTTTAAATGAAAGTCTCCTTCCTGATGTATTTAAATCCAGAAAAAATATTCCACCTCACTGATTTGTGGAGAGTAGGAAAGATAAGTTTTTCACTTCTTTGAGTATGTGGAAGGGCTCTGCAGACAAACACACACAAATACAAAAACCCCTGGTAGCCTGTCTCAGCTGGCATAAGCTAACATTTCTAAAAGCAGTGAAATAAACAACAAAAAAAAATCATGTCCATTTCCCTTCTCTATTGTACCTGAAATATCTCTTCTTCTAGGTCAGAATGTATCTGGACTTCTCTAACAGCAGGTGGTGAAGCTGCAGAAAGTATTTGTGTGGAAAGGAAGGAGGAAACCATCTCTTTCTGAAGCTGCAGGGGAAATTTAGGCAGAGAGAATGTAATTAGCCAACCTAAAAAATGCCTGAGAGAACAGAAATTGCCAGCATTGTTCCTGCATAGAGTTTTGGGAACTTTAATAAATGTAAGTGATCAGCAGAGTAGTTTTAAGTGTAGACTGGAGGTCTGCAGTAAAAAAACACAGCTAGCAGACCCAATAACTGCAGCAAAATTAGAGGTACTTTTTTCAAGAGGACACTTAACTTACTTATGTTAATATTTGTCATAAATGTGTAATCCACAGCAAGTATATTTGGAAAGGGTAAGTATAGTTTATGGTCATTAAAAGGGAAATTTGCTTACACTTCAGTGTTCAGTTAGTAAAAGCATTTATTGACTCTTTAAAGCTGCGTTTAGGTAGGACTTTGCATATGTGAGAGAAACTGCTTTCATGTGGCCACCGATGTTCTAGATTCAAGAACAGAAAGGAAGGGGAGGCTTCATCTCTGCTACCCCACCACCCTGAGGTGACATTGCTACTTGCAGTGTTGAGAATGTGCCCATGAAATGGACCTGTTCTGTGTAGTAGTAAAAGTTAAAATAGCTACAATAAATTATAGTAACACAGAAAAAAATAAGAAACACAAAAGTTTTCTATGCACTAAAATCTGATTATTAGACTGTAACCTTGTTAATCTAAATAATAATCAGAATAATTAATATGTTTTGCTCTGATTTTAATTGTGATTATAGCTGGAGTAATTTGAAAAATAAATGTTTGGTTATCATGTTAAACAAGATTTTTTTACCCTTCTTAAATTGCAGTTACGTAGTACATTATTGCAGTCTTTGGTGAAAATAAGAACAAGGTCTATTATAAATTGAAAATATGGATGTACAGAGAAGACTGCTAAGTGAATTAGAAGGAAAACTTGGGAAAAAAGAATCCAAGCTTGTCTTGGGAATGGTTTACAAGCTTTTAAATGCAAATTTAGCAAAGCTTTTTGTTAGTCATGGATCTCATTTTTAATCGGTATTCCACTGTTTGAAAATCAGCCACACAGGCTCTCACTTGGTTAACATTCATTTTACTAGTCTCAGATCTTGATCCAAAATCCACTGAAGTCATTAAAAAGACTCATTTTGAATGCAAAATCAAATTATTCTTCTTAACATGTCAGAAGAGCTTCCCCTTGCAGTATCCTGCCATTGCAGCACAGAAAACCAGAGTAAAATATTTGGCAAGAAGGCAAAAGTTTCTTTCTGTGCTTGTGGATGAGCCTGGGCTCACAGGCAACATACTGGACTTCAGACCTTCTAATGTATCATTTCAGTAAGTGTTATAGCCTGTATAGCTTTGAGGTGTTACAGATGTTACCCTGATAAATATAGTTTTTTGTATTTCATATGTATTTGTACTCGGGCCCCATATATAAGCCCACATAATTAACATTTATTGGTTTCCTATGCTACTCAGGGTTTCCCTACGTACACCATTGGTGTGTGTTCTACTGTATTCAAGATAATTAAAAGAAATAGATACAAAACCTTACTGGTAGTTTTGTAGACAGCTATGTACTCACATTGGGAAACCAGTACTTCAGACAACGGACAGGAAGACTAGAAAGGTCTAAAACCATTAAATAATTTGTCTATATCTCAGCAGCCACTGGTGAAATGGGAATCTGAATTCCAGTGTAAATCCTAGCATTTTGTCCTGTGAATTTGACAATGCATTTTCCTCAGAAAGTTCCAAACTTAGTTAAAATGCTGCTGAGAACATGTGCACTTGCTAAATCAGTGGAAGGTCAGCAGAATATAGAAGATTTTTGGGGGCCAAATAAAGCAGAGCATCACTTGTGATAAGGTTGAATCATGTGTGACTGTGATTCCTGGTGCTTGATTTTTCAGTCATTAAAAATGACAAATTATCCTTAATCAAACTCAGCTGGAGGGAGTATTTGTCAGTGATCTCTTTAAACAGTTGATGGCATGACTCGCAGCAATGGTAACATGAGTTTTTAACATAAATAATTTAGCCAGTGCATTCTAGAGATGGAAGTGAAGTGTGATATTGATGGAATACACACACGTGTGTGTAATCATACACATTACAGATAGAGATGGACCAGAGAAGGAAGGGGGGACTTGTAGATCCTGGTGACCAACTATCCCACCCCCTGGAGACATCAGACATTGCACAGGGAGGACAGGGAAACTCTGAGATGGTTTTTCAGCTGTGAGTTTGGTGATGGCTCCCAGGCATTGCAAGGTAGAGCTGACAGGCTCTCTAACAGCTCAGATATGTTTTTAGAGAAGTCTCTTCTTGCTTGTTTCCCCCTAGTCAGGGTTTAGACTGCTCACTGGACCATGAAGCAGTGTAACATCATTTTTGGCTGCGTGCCGTAGGATTTCTTGCAGTTGAATTGCTTGTCACAGTTTGGGTATCAGGGGTGCACTGGGTGATATCCTAACCTGCAGATGAAGGGATCCAGCTGTCTGATCCAATACTGCTTTACTTTATCACTGACTTCATCTGGGCTTTTTCTGAAGTCCCTGATGTCAGGAGCTGTGGAGGTTTATACATGTCTAGCTTCCCTGGCTTCTCAAGAGTTAAACAGGATATAGGTTCCTTCTTTCCTTTACTAACTGAGCCAAAGTCTGCTGGCCTAAATTTCTGACAAATAGGGAGACACAGATGCTCTGATTCTCTGATGGTCTCCTCATTTCTTATCCCTCCACAGGGTTTGGGAACTGTAACTTTTCTCATCAGAGCTGTGTAGCTAAGTGTAGCTACACACCACAGCTGCAGTAGTTACTCAGGTACTGCTGCAATGAATAGATTTATTTCTAGATACAGCTGTATTCTTACTATAAATTTGGTAGGGGTTTGCCTGAACTCACCCAGACTTAGGTGTGCACTGGATCCTGCTCCCTTCCAGCTTTCCCTTCCTAGCTGTGGAGTGAAACACATCCCTGATGTTCTGAACCAGCAAAACTCAGTGTCTGCCTTGCTTGCTTCCAAAAAGCTCACTGCATGAGCCTGTCTGTGGGGACATTGAGTCCTTTCTGTGAATCGGGATTTATTTGCTTTTGAAATGTTAATGCTAGAGACGAGGAGGAGGAGATGTCTTCCTGAGCTGCCTAAAAGATGCTATTTTAGTGTGTTGCTGTGGATTAAGAGGACTACTGAAGGGCAGCATGGCAACTCCTCTTTGATCCAGATGACTGGCTCTGTAGGTGGTGGCCATTAGGAAGGAGGAACGGCTCCATCCATCCTATGGCTCCAGCTGTAGGGAGCCATAAAGCTGGTTTGTGTCAGGCCAGGTTTTCTATGCAAGTTGTGTCAAAGCCCAGTGAACTGTTTTGCAGTCCTGTTTCTAACATGCCCCCCTTCCTAGCTGGCTGCAGGGCTGATGCTGCTGTTCAGGCCTTCAGCACCTCATGTCTGAGCTGTGACAGTGCCCTGACCCCCCAAATGTGGCATCCCTGTGCAGCTGCAGGCACCAGACACCTCGATTCCTGCTGCAGACACAGGATACGTCTCTTTGGAATGCTCCCCAGCTTTTTACACTAAAAGTAGAGCTGCAGGTCTTCACTTCCCAGACTTTGCTGTCTTTGCCATACCTAACTGCTTGTTAGGAGGCCAGCTGCTGCCTCCCATTAGCCTGTGGCTCTAGGCTCCACTTCTGCTTGCAGCCTTTTCAATTAAGTGCCTGTGTATCTTTCTCAGCGTGCCCATCATGCGTGGAAGGAGATGGTTTCTAAGGAACATCCACTGCCCTATGCAGTACTTGAAAAATTCAAGGGTTTTTCTAGTTTTCCCTTTTTTTTCCTCCTCTGTTTTTTTTTTCTTTTTTTTCTTCTGTCATTTATGACAGAAAAAACCTTGGTCATAGTTGGGTTTCAACTTACTTTTGGCTGCCTTAAGTTTATGCCTTTGCAGATACTGTACTTTGTAGTTCTCTGCAACTGCTTTATTGATGTTTGTAGGAATGGGAGCAACAGACTCCTGGACTATGATTGGACTGTTGTGATGCTGAGTTCACGCAAGTAATAATTAAGTAGTTGGAAAGAGGTGTGAAAAGTAATGAACCAGAGAGAAAAAACAAAAGAGGTGGAATCAGAGATAAAAGAAAACAAAGGATGGAGTCAAGGTGGAGAGGAATTGAGAGGATTAAGAAGAGGGACTTTATAGAATCATAGGTAGGGGGTTCTTGCAAATCAGGTTGATTATTTTATTTGTTTGATGGATCCACAATGCATTAAAACATCTGCAGGCCCTCCAGCTTAGATTTTCAGTTCTGAACCATCCTTTGTTTGAGAGGAATTAAATTCTCTGAAGAATTCAGGGCCAAGTCTACAAGGAGGGTTAGTACCCATTCTTTTCTTCTTTTCACTATGCTGGGAGGTGCACACCTAGTTAGGACTATAAAGGTTTAGCCTTCTGTATAGTTAGGACTTTGTTATTTTTTATTTTATTTATGAAAGGTTGATATTTTGTTTTTCTGAAATAAAAGACACAGAGGAAACATAACTTAGGGTCAAAAATTTTTTTGATTTCCTCCTATGTGTCAGTTCTGTTGAGACTCGAACATTTTATAATTAATTTTTATTAAATTGCCAAAATTTGCAAAACAAAGCAATGTGTCAAATTGTTTTGTGACACATTTTTAAACATTTCATTTTGAAGTAGATAAAACATTTAGGCTTTCCTCATGTTTTTTTCTTTTTTTTTTCCCCTGAAGATGTTTCAGATCAAACTGGTTCTTCTGAGATTTCAAAGATAAGTGACTTAACAGTGGTTCTCCTGAAATGCCCGGTTTATGAAGCACACAAAACATTTGTAACAAAAATACATATTTCTGCTTGTTAGAAACCAGAACTGTTTATCAGCCAATATAGTCATAAAATGTGGGTTTTTCCTTGGTTGTTCTGGATGTAACCTTTTAAGAATCCATCACTTCACCTGATTTCTTCCTGTTTTTGATTTAGATATGTGACATTGTCCCTGTTTTGTGACCAGTTTTTACAGTAAGGAAAACAGGGAGTTTACTATAAAACTAGTGAGTCAGGAGGCCAGTCTGAATAAAATCTCTTTTATCACTGTAGTATTCAATTTTTTTGTTGTTTTCCAGCTGTCCTTGCTGTTATACCTGTAATTATCTGTAGGAGCAGTCAGTCCTTGCTCTGACTGCGGGCCCATATCTGGTCCATCGTGTCAAGTGACACAGGACTTCTCTTGTCCCAGGAGGTTTGTGCACTCTCAGCTCCTCGTCTCCTCTATATCCACGTTGGTTTCATCCATATCCAGCTGTTTTTTGTGCGAAAAGATAAGAAAAGCAAACACAAACAAAACTTGCAACTCCCTCAAATGTTCTTAAAAGGAACTCCAGGGAAAACCCTGTGAAACGTTATCTGCTAAGCCAAAGCAGCTCTAAATTCTGTCCGAGAGCTGATTATTGCTGGGGCTTTCAAATCCTGTCTGTGTAATCCTTTCTCTACTCTGGATTCTCTGCTAATCCTGCACCTGCTCTTCCTAATTCCAGCCTATTTAGGGATATAGGCAATATATTCTGTTTACTGGTTCATTAATATGTCTGGACATGGGCGTCCAAACCTGTGTAGGATTTCTCTGAGGATACAGATGAAATCTGTTCAAGTTGTATTGGAGGAAAAACAAATTAAAATCAACTTCTAAAATGCAGCTTCATCATTCAAAGGTCTGTATAGCGCTGGTCTTGCTCATTTTTAGGCAACGTTGGAGGAATTTGTCAGAGGAATTTTATTTAATGTCTTCAAATATTACTTACAACTATTAACTGTTTCTTCAGTGGCTGAGTCTTCAGGGGAATGGCCTGGTGCTGCAAATAGTGCCTGCTTTTGGAGGGTTTCTTTTCATTAGCACTGAAAATTGTGTATTTTTCCCTGTACAAAAATTGAAAAAAAAGAAAAAAAAAAAGAAAAAGTGCACATGCCCTGAAGCCATTGATACTGATTAGAAATTTACTCAGGGCCTATCAAGTAAGACCATCTGACATATTAAAATGTTGACCAATTTGTAAAGCAAACCTTTCCTTCTTAAAATGCTGTGTTTGCACACAAATATTTATGTGCATATTTGCACACACATATTCTTCTAAGTATGGGAATATCTATTATGTGAAATCGGTTAAAAATATTTTAAATTTTATTTGTTATATTAGCTTTTTTGGTTTTTATAGAACAGGATTATTAGGACATGAGGTCGGTGTGGCTTCTTCCCAGCAATGTTTTCAGTCAGCAAAACTCATAAAGTATATTCTAGAAAGAGAAGTGGGAGGCCATGGTCACAGATACTGTGAAATAAATTCCATGATGCCTGTAGCCTGTGCCTCTCCCTTACCTGCTGCCTTCAGACTTCTTTACATTGATTTTATCCATGAGTGTCAGTATAGAACCGTAGTCTCAGGCAGACATTAACACCTCAGTTAAATAAAGAGTTTACCAGACTGATGAGTGCTAATGGATCGATTAGTGTCAATGTCCATGTAGGAGCTCTTTGCTTGGCAGTGCCAAGTGGCTAAACTTAGGTCAAAATAAAAAAAAAATTAAACTAAGTCTAATGCATTGGGGGTAAAAGCGTGTTCATAGAAAGGGAAATGCCTCAGGTAACACACAGTAGATTGTTAAGCTGGGATAAATTGGCGGCAAGTCTGGAGATTTGCTTCTGACTTTTTCTAGTGTAACCAAGATCAAAACTGGGTGATGATTCTTAAAAACACCATGAAAATGTGACTAGATTTTGTGAAGTATTGGGTTTTAATGTAACTAGTTATCCTTGAGAATGGACCAGCTGATGGACCAGAAGGCAGAGTATAACATTTTCCCGTTTCAGGGTAGCAGAATTTTGGGATCTCGTATCTCATGATTTATAGGGGATGGGGTGGAAACTGAAGCTGGATGAGAAATAGCAAGCAAAAGGCCTGAATATATTATTGAGAGTATGTAACAGAATATCTGACAGTTTCTCACTTCTGCAATCTTGACTCTTGCATAGCATCATTGGTCTCTTTGTTATCATCTCTTGTAGAAATAATTTAAGATCTCTGGGACAAGTGCTTCCTTCCCATTTTATTTGTAACTGCAATGCCTCTGAGGCTGTATAAATAGTGCTCTGATTGGAAAGTAAGAGAATTCCATGCTTTCAGAGATACAAAATGTACTTGTAGGCTGGATGCCCTTTGAGATATCAAGTCCCATATCTGCCACTAGCCCTTTGATCAGATCTTCTTTTTTGGCACTGTTCAAGAGCTTAATTTCTGGGGCTTTCTGATATTAAAGACTCTCATCTTTGGTGTCAAGAGTAAGAGTTTGAATAGAAAAGGAAAAGGTTAGATTGTAAAGCCCCTAATTCTGATCTGCAGAAGAGCTAATTCTTCTGGGTCTGAAAAAGCATTTGGGGAGATTAAGCAATATTGATACAACCTGGCATGATGGTTTGCTCCCAAATAAAACCTTATTCTGGTACAAATCAAGTCAGCCATTAACCTTCCAAGTAAGGACCCAGTCTTAAAAGAGTGTTCACCTTGTCTTGTGTAGATCTGTTATTAGGATTGCAAAGCCATGAGGTTGTCATTCTTGACTTGTTCTTGTCATTAAGATCATGGACTTGTCAGGAGAAGAGTCCTGTCAAACAGCAAACAAGTCAAACTTGTTCCACTGCAACAGTCTGTCAGGATTAAGTCTCCTGTGTCCCCCTTCACACCCAGTTATGTTTCCTGGTTGATTTAGGGCTGTGTGCCCCTGCAATGGTCAGGTCACTAAACCAGTTGGCAGACTGAGTTGAAGGAGTGCCAGTGATAACACAAGAAGAAAGGTAAGAAAATCTGCAGCTAGAAGTGAAGGAGACAGGAGGATCTCAACACCTGTGACCTGAGATCCTAGTTTCTGCTGTGGAACTTGATTCTCTGAAGCAGTATCTTTAAAAACCTGTTTTTCTTTCTGCTGGTCTAGAGGGTCCAGAGCTGTGTGTATGACGTGTCTGATGAGAGGCAATGCACTCTTCTCTCCATCATCTCCCGTCTGAGAAACAGCTGATGAAGCTGTAATAAACTCAGAACTCAAGATTCTTTATTCTTCCATACCTGTTTTGTCTTGTTAGTTGGTGTCAGAGCTGTGAGGGGGAGCAGTGTGTCAATAGGGACAGGATACACTGAGCTGCAGTCTCCTTAATTAGCCTTCTGCCAGCTCCATGAAAGACCCTGGGGGGAAGAACATGTCTAGTGGCTACATTCACAGAGTCCAGTGCCATTTTTCAATGCCTCTTAGAAAATTCACAACTAATTGTGGAAACTGGCACCATTCTCATGCTTGAATTTTGATCTGGCTCTTCTCAAAGTATAGAAGTATATACTAATCAGAGTAAAAGAAGGTTGTTTGCAGAGTATGAGAAGGTTGAAATCAGTGGATTTTCTGGAGCTCTGCCATTTTACTTGCTATCTAAATTGTTCCAGTGACTTTATTATGCAGGAGAACATGGACAAGGCAGATCTGAGTATAAGAAAAAGGGGAAAGCTGTGCCAAATCAGCACCTGAATCAATGAATTAAGTCATCTGACATCTGTTTTGCTTGTCAGGTAAAAAAAAAATTATGCAATTAGCTGAGATACATGCCTACAGAAATATTGCAAATGTTTTAGTAGGATTGCAGAGCTGGAAAGCTACAAGCTTTGCATTTTTCTGTGCAAGTGTTCTGCAGCTAGGGGGGAATCTATGTGCTCACAACTGCTGAACAAATGTTTATAACTTAAACATTTGTTTGAGAGAGGGTATGTAATCACATAGCAAACTTCCTAGAGAGCTGGTTAGCACACAAATTGGCCTTTCTTTATAAAGGTTTTTAAAATTCATTTTAATGGGTGAGAAAAGCTGGCTGACGTTCAGAACTGAGTACTGATCTAAAAACTCTCACATTCACGGCCCATGGGAATGTGAACATTCACTGGAGTTTAAATCTCTGGTGAATTTTCTGCTATAGCTATATAGCAGCCTAATATTCCTGTCAGAACAGATTTGCAAATGACCCATAAACCAAAGAAGAAACTAAAGCTGAAAGGATGCTCTGGGCAATATAATTTTCTTTACTGACTTTTTGTCTCAGTCTGAGTCATTGATAACGATTTCTGAATGCAACTTCTATTTAAGGTTAATAACGAAATCAGGATATGCAGAGAAGAAAATGTTGGCTTATTAAAAAAAGCAGTTAATTGTTATCCCATAGTAATGAGATTTCATTGGTTTCCATGGCATTTGGTCTAGGCTGTGGAGGGAATCTCACTAAAGAAGAGGGATGTCCAGCACACCAAGAATAGGACATACTGTGTGTTACATCCTGGCTCTGCAGAGTAAGCCAGCCAGCTCTGGAGGGGCAAATGTCATTATTCATAAAAATGTATATGCATTGGTCAGTGCTCTTAGCTTAAAATTACAGAATCATCCTGGTTGGAAAAGACCTTTAAGGTCCTTGAGGTCAACTGTTGACCTAGTCCAAGTCAATAAAAACCTTGTCCCTAAGGGCCACATCTGTGTTGTTTAGATATCTCCAGGGTTGATATCAGCCACTTCCTCAGCCTCCTGTTCCAGTGCTTGACAACCCTGCTGGTGGTGGAGTTTTTCTGAGTTATTAGTCCTCGCTCCTGGGGAGGTGGGGCAGTCACAGAGGAGATTCACGTGCTGTGTGGAGCAGGAACTTGTCCCAGTTGCCCCTGTCCCTTAACTGTCTCTCTGCACTCCCTTCAGGTTCCCCCAGTATGGGAAACCTCCCTGTGCATGATTGTGCCAGCACTGGAGCTGCTCACTCCAGTGTCTAAGGGTTACACTGGCTGAAAACCACATTCATGGCTGAAATTCAGTCTGTCTGCATCTACACTTCAGGCACTTGAACTGAGGCAAGGGGATACCCATTTACTGTTCTGTGAATTAATAAAAAACTTCAGGCTTCCAGCAGCTTGAATCCTCAGGAGAGACTTCTCTTGGCTCCAGGGAGCTTTGGAACAAACATCAGAGAAGGTGCAGCATTGTTTGGCAGTTTTTCATAAAGCAATTCAGAAAGACTTTGTGCCAGCCGTTTTAGAAAGCTATTTCTCAGTGACAGTGTATGAAAAGTTACAGTAAACATCCCTCTTATTCAGGAACTTTGGAAGTTAGTGAAAAGGGAAAAAGTATACAAAATATATTAAATATTCTTTAAAAACATGGCAGCGCAGCTGGTGACCTGGAAGGAGCCCTTCCACCTCCAACTTCCAGTAATGTAATCTCTGCCACAGATATTTTCTCAGACTGAGTCATTCAGCTGGATGGATTTTAACCTTATTTCTAAAAGGAGAGAATCACTGTATTCAAAGCTATTCAGAGACTGGGACTGAAATGTCACAAAGTTCATGTTTGACAACAACACTTTCCTTTGTTGAGAGTGTGTCTATAGCCTGATTGTCTCCCAGAGAGGAAGCTTGGCCCAGAAATATGTGATAGGAAGAAGGAAAGTCTTCTGTTAGAGATATTGCACTTGAGCATTTGAGCCTTGGCACAGGCTTTCTTAAGTCTTTTAATGAATGTGCTGTTTAATTGCTTTGTGCCTTATCTTTCCATGATTAAAATTGGAGGTGAGAATACTTGCTGTACTTACGATGTTCAAAGGATAACTCAATGAATATATGTGAGGTAATCAAATTTTCTGAGGATCATTTGCCCCACAGAAATCAATGTTAGATAAATGTAATTATCATTATGAGATTGATGTAAATTTGATGCCAATTATTTCTAAAGTATAAAACCCCTAAAATTCACAGATCATTTATATAAATGTTAAAAATTTCTCTGCTTTAGAATGTTAACAATTGAGTACATCATTATCCATTAGAATTTGGGAAAATGAGGCAAAAGACATCTCTGACTTTTTTTTGATGGAACAGGTACAATAGAATAATATAATGAGAACTTATTTAAGGAAGTACTTTCCAAATAATTTTTCAATAAAAAGTACTAGAAAAGTCTGCTGTTTGTCATGTTCCTAGCTCTAATTCAGTGAAATCTGTTTTATAAAGTGACAGTTCAGCTGATGAGAATGGCAAATACCTTGAAAGACTCAAGATTAAGTAATTATGTGAAAAAGAATGTCTTCACCACATTCAGTAATTATTACAAAATCACACCACTTGTAATCCTGAGCACCATTTGATGATCCACTGTAGTCAGGAAGAACATCTTTAAGTTTATTGACGTGACAATAGCAATCTATCCTCTCTTCCTTGGACCTGAATGTTAAGTGTATACTACTGGATCCTCAAGGATTTTATTCCCCTAGAACATATGTGGCCTCAAGAGGAAGTTTCTCCTGCTGGTAGACTGAGGGAAGCAGAAAATTCAGCATGAACTCTGTCTCTCTGTGTGATTTGGTCTTACTCACAGCCAAAATATTCTTTTAGCAAGGTTAGTGCATCATCTAGAGAAGGATACATTTTTGTTTTCAATGCTCCATTTATCTGTGATGACTGGGCTTAATAACATATTCATAAGCAGGGGTTATGGCTAGAATTCATTGCCAAGACCACTAACACTTGATTTTTTTTTGCCTCTGTGTTTTTTTTCTGACTGCCAGTCCTTGATTGTTTTCTGGTTATGTCTCCATAACAAATGACTGTCGAGCGCCTTGGGCTGTCGATTCCTAGCATGTTAACTGCAGCCTGGTAACTGTCCACGTGCTCACTCCAGCAGTGTGATAAATTTGGTGGTGCTTAAGCCTTAGTGAGAGTGAGGAGAGGTACGTACACATGGGCACCTCATGTACAGTAAATCAGACAGTTATGCTGCCTGTGGGAATTGACTTACATAGCCATAGTTTGTTCTTTTCTAGCTTTCACATTACATACAGTTTTTTTCATTCATCCACACACGTGCAGTGAAATTAAACTGGTGTCTTTCACTGGTGTGACCCCTATGTTTTGGGGTTGTTAATACTTGGAGTACACAAACAAAATATAATTGACTCTTTTATGACTGCAGCTGACTATCACAGCAAAGATCCAGAATAGTAGGGACTTCACAGTGTTCTTTGGCTTCACCTCTGTTCTATCTGTTTTTCATACCAATCTTACTTGTTGTGAAAGGTTTTTCACTGCGTGTGATTTTGATACATTTGTCTTAGCAGAGAATGTTCTGAAATGTCACTTCAAAATGCAGTCCTCCTCTCCAGCTTCTGACTGACCTGAATCCTTTCTGTAGTAAAGTTGTTAGAATCTATTTCCTCAGCTTTCCACTTTTCCCCATGCCTGTGTGATTTCTCTGCAATGTGTCTAGAGCATGTTCTTTCAATCACTATCTTACCAAATCTTGGTTTCTTTATGTATGAAATGGGCTGCCACCTGAAATTATATGTTGGGGGCACTGTTTAAACTTATGCACAAAAGAGCTTAGAGAAATCAGTTGCACTGTGTTATGGTGTTGTCCCCTGTGGCAATGGGGGTAGTTCTCCCAGGGGCCATAACAGTCTATTATTTGGTTTTTGCTTGTGAGGTGAATGTGACTGGAGAGAAAGCTTAAACCAGAGATGTTGAGTGCAAATGTAGAAATACTGCTGGGAGCATCCAATCAAACAGCCTCATCTGTATCACTGAGCAACAGACAGACCTGGACATTAATACCTGTCTGTATCTGGAGTGCACCCTCCAGGAAGTTGTGTGAGAAAATGCTGGTAATGGATGATCCTGTTTGATGCTGCTTGAATGGTAAAAAATGGTAGCTTTGCTCTCACCTTGCATCCACTAGGCATTAGTAGAAAAAACAAACCATTAGTAGGTAACTCAGGAGTTCTACAGCATAGTAGCTATAAACACCTGGACATTGTGATCCTTGGAGTCTTTAACAAGGGGTTAGATAATGCAGAAGCAACTGGAGAAATACTTATTGGAATATTAGGCAGCATGTGGAATAGCAAGAAATAGGCAGCACTGGAATTTGCTGTGGCTGATGGTAAGGTCATCTCTAACTTATCTTCCTTTTCATCAGAAGCAGCCCCATTACAGTCAGAATTGCATCATTAGAAATACTATTGATCAAGTTCTCATTAGCAGTCATTGGCACTCATGCCATTGTTGCATGTGTTATCAGTGCTGCTGGAGCTGATACTGATCGCTGGCTCCTGATGAAGAAATACAACTCTGTCTTTGAAGCCAACTAGTTGATTGAGTTAAATTGCTTCCACACTCTCCATAATTAGGAGTGAGTTATCAAAGGGTTTAACATCTAGCTCTGAGAAGCCATTAAAGCATTACAGGCTTAGTCCAAGTTTCCTTTGTCATCTCATGAGCAGTAGCACTGCTTGAAGTCGTTAGTGCCTCAGCCTCTCAAACGTTCATTGAAGTTTGGTGAGCAGGCACCCAAATATCTGACATGAAGTATGACACAGAAGGACAGGTCATGCTCTCACAGAACATTGCTAAAGGTAGAAGCAGATCTTTGACTCTGTGGCCTCATGTCACTAAAAATACCATAAATTCTATGGTCTTAAAACTGCTGCTAAGTATGATTCCTCTCTTCCTTCACTAGAGGATTGCTTCTGTGTAGTTTTGGCAATTAGTCTAATAATGAGTAGGATTCTGATTTGGCAAGATCAGGTCCACAGCTAGGAAGGTCAATTTAAAGTACCCACCATCTTTAATTCTCTTAAAAAAAAAACCCCTAAAATGAGAGTAGGTTTTAATGTTCCTCCTTTTATGCTCCATTTTAAGCAGAAACATAAGTTCTGTTATAGCAATATTCATACAAAAATCCAGCGATGCTTTGTCCTGGTTTAGTTTTAATAACTAAAATGTCTATTGTGCAAGAAAGCCTTCTTGCAAGTTCCACCACTGTGACTGCTAAAAGCTTTAGTCACCTTATTAAAGAGCCAGGGAGGTTGTGGATTGAGCTTTCCATCAGCCTGTCACAGACAGGTGGCATTCAGCCTTAAAGAAGGCTCTATTTGGAGATGATAACATGAAAACATACAACTTGCTGTAGTATTTTCGTAAAACCAGTATTCTTGAAAAAGTGGATTTCTCTTTGTTGGTGAAACTATGCAATGAATGATGGAGACAGAAAGGTATAGCTTCAGTTGGTTCAACCTTTAATACTGCCATTGACTTCTAATCACGCTCTGTTAACTTCAGTAGACTTTTGCACCAGCTGAGATTCTGTTTTAAAAATTGGGGGTTTTTTGTGTATTGAACTAATTGATCATGCCTGATGTGATGGTACATGAAGACAAACCAAGAATGCTGATCCTTTGCTTTAGACATTGTAAAGGTAGATTAGATCATGAACTGAAGGTGGGGTAGTGACAAATCTCAGGAGATTGATGTGTCATGCCCTTTTTGCCACCCTTATTTTAAAATTTGGGGGAAATGGCTGATTTTAGAAGAAGGAAAGTTGCATGGAAAGAAAGGTAAAAATGAGAGATCAAGGAGAAGAAGCATTGACAACTCTGGAATGGAGTAGTAAAAGGATCAGAGCACTTTACTTTCTGTGTTGCCATCCACCCTGGAAGCCACATGGTATGTGCAAGGAGGCAAATGAGGCACGGGGCATCATTTCATGAATATTTTGTCTCTCATGCTCTTGCAACATCTGGGTGTGACACAGAACAGCTTCACGTCCCTGTGTCTGAACAGGCTCAGGAGGTCACCTCTGTGACAAGCAGCTGGGCTGGGTCTCTGGCAGCTGCACCACGCTGCCCTTGCTTCCCGTGAGCTCAGTGCTCGCTTAGGTGTCAGGGGTGCTCTGTGACACTCCGGTTCCATTGGGGAGCCTGATTCATGGTGACCACAGAACGACAGTAGAATTGAAAAATTCAGCGCAGTAGCACCTAGGAGCATGTGTGAAAGACTCTGTCAGTGACTGTGTCAGTGACTCTGCATAGTAATCAACTGTTACACCAAAACTGATAAGGAAAAACACTGTTTTATTCTGTTGCATAACTGCACTGAATTCACTTAACAAGAACCAATACAGAAAGTTAAGAGAATTATTTATTGTTGGAGGTGGAATTCTTTTCAGGCACGTTCAGTATGGATGATTTGAGTTCATCAACTGCAACAACAAAAATGAAAAGCCAAGCTAACAATTTGCAAGCAGATGCTAATTCCCCAATTGTTCATGCAACATGGAACATAATTTGAAGTGATTATGAAATTAATGCATTAATACAAAAAATGCTTTGGAGAGAAGCAAATCAGATAAATGTGCATAAAAAGAATTAGTTGTAGACATAATTAATGAAGCTGTGCTTTATTCACAGTCAGAGGGAAAAATTAAAACTAAACTGAGTAGAAATTTTAGAGAACATTTAAGAATTAGCATGTAAGAAGCTAAAATGAAATAAAACGTAGCTTCAGCAAAGCTAACACATAGACACATGCTTTGGAATTAAAAGGTACGAAAAGTGTCATGTCATCTGTTTGGGAAGGGCACAGTTACTTGTGTAAGGAAGAATTTCCAGCTGTATGAGCATGTATCCTGGTTAAAGATGACTCAGAGCCTGGAAGCAGGTCAATGGTAGAACAGAACTGTGTGCCATGAATCTGAAGAGACCTTATACTGTTTGGTGAGAAGTGGAAAATTAACAGGCCAAGTCAGAAGATTCTGTGGTATGTTTGCTGCTTTCTCCTCAAAGTCCCTGCTTGTTTTCGTGACCACCATAGGGTAGGAAAATTAACCTGATTCACACCTGCAAGAAAGAGACTTCGTGTTCTGTTCTAGTCCCTGAACTTATTTTTTCCCATCTTCATATCTAAAAATCAAGAAGTAGCAGAACCAGGTGTACCATGACAAAGTTGGTATTGATCCAGTGATGGATGCTCAGCTGTTACCATCATCTGTGTTGTAGATAATTACCTGAAAGCAATTCCATTTAAATCTAATGAGAAAATATCACTAAGAACCAATAGATGTATAGCCATCTACCAAGAGAAAATGATTGTAACTCAGTGCAGAAATTGTGGTGTCAACTCTTATAATTATGTTGGGAGTCTTATAATGTATATATTTTTTAAAGTTGTCAGCTGGTAGAATCGGTTTTAAATTGGATAGAATTTAAATCTTTGTTAAAATAAAGCTTCTAGACTTGAAATGTCCACAGAAAAGCTTTTAAGGAGTAAACAGTAACTAATAACCTCCTTTCCTCACCCTAAAACCAGCAAAAAGGTAAACAAAAATCCTACATGAGATTTTTATGAATGACTCTTTGAAACCAGATCCTTATTTTTCAGGTAATTAAGTTGTAAAATACTAAGTCTTTAGAAAACATGTGAGCAAAGTAAATGGAAAAATTTCTTCCACTATGTGAAAAATAGCCTGTATTATTGCAGACTATTTAGTAAACTTTCTGCTCTTTTTTTGCTGCGTATAAGTGTTTATTTTCTTTCACATAAATTCTATACAATTTCAAGGAAAAAAGAAAAGTCTGGTGAATTACTCTTTTTTCCAAAACTTTGATAATTATCCTGAAAAACTTTCCTCCCATTTCTACCAGCCAGAACATTTATTTTGGATAGCACCTGAATACTCTGATTTCTGTCTTGCTGCACTTTCAGTTAAGATTCTCACTTTCAGAACACAAAAGTAGCAAATGCTGAAGGATCTGATATTTGCCTCAGACAGGTACGGTGCCATCAGCTGCAATGAAATCAGTCCCAGGCATTTTGCCAGTAAAGGGAAAACAGATGAAGGAAAATTAGCAGTTTCTTACTAACCCTACCTGGTTTAAGCAAGCTTCTATTCAAAGTTATTACTGGGTTCCAGAGGGTTTATGAGGACTCTTCTTGCTGGAAGCACCAGTCCCACCTGAGAACTGATGGACTAGTTTAAGCACTTTGGATAAAATCAGCCATGTTCATTGAACAGTTTCAGCTGGTGGGTTTTAGGTGAAATAAGATGAGAACATCAGTAGGAAATGGAGGGATAAGAACATTGTGCAGAGAGATGGAAGTGAGCAGGTATGGATATTAGTGTCCTTGTGACCAGCAGGTCACCAGCAGTCTGAGATGCATTTGCTTTGCCATGTTCCTTCCCCTTTGTTTCTTCACTTTGGGTGTGCTATAAAGCATAGGCAAGAGTAAGAACCCTGAAATATTAAACAGCACAGTGGCACACAGGTGCCAGGGCTGGCCAGAGGAAAGTGGCATGGCTTGAAACAGCTGGCTATGAAACCAAGTGTTCTGTGGATTTGACCATCTGCCCAGACTCAGCATTTACTGTCACACAGAATCACAGAACAGTTTGGGCTGGAAGAGACCTTAGCCACCATCTCATTCCAGCTCCCCTGCCAGGCCAGGGACACCCTCTACCAGACCAGGTAGCTCAGCATCCATCCAGCCTGGACTGGGGCCCTGGTAGAGCTCATCATGTGAACTGTGCATTTATCACTTACTCACCCTCCAGGGAAAATCACTCCCTTGGTGACCCTCTTTTCCCTCTCCCTGTTGTCGCTCTGCTTGGGTTGCCACACTTTTAGGCCAAAAGTTTCCTCTTGCTTTCATTAGGATTAACAGCCCTTAGGGCCCAGTATTTGGGGCTGGGAAATGCTATTGTTTGCAATACACTTACAGTGCAAGTGGCTTCTTTCTTTTTGTGCCATTGATTGATTAGTGGAGTTTGTCCAAGTAATTTTCCCTCTTGATATGTGCGCTTTACTTCTCTAGCACAAAGTTGGTGTGAAGATTAACTAATTAATCTCATGAGATTCTTTAGTGAAAGGAATGCCTTACTGAGCAACAGAACAAAGTAGGGGCAATATGTATGAACGCAGCTCATTCCAGATGTCTACAAAGCTGAGGATCTTTTTCTCCCCTAAGCAAGTAAGACTATAAGAATGTCTCAGCTTAATTTTTTTTTTCTGTATTCAGTATAATGCAGAGCATCTGTTGCAAAAGAATGGATAATTAATAATTGAAACTAGATGGCACTGTCCAAAAAAAGTGCCTATAATACTTGTAGATTTCCTGAGTTTTTTGCCTTTGTCTCTTTATTTCTTCTCGAAGTATAACAATCAGTCATTGTTATGAATTAGATTTTATTTCAGAGTGGAAGTTTCTACTGTGTTTTACTTAAGTTTTGAGTAATATATTTTCAAGCTGGTTATGGTGATAAAGCTTTTTATGTCAAATATAAAGGAAGAGAAAGCAGAGTGTAATAATAAAGAAACAGAAGAAAGAAATTTTCATTTCATGTCAGGTTACTAAATTAGACACATTCTGTGGAATGAAGAGATAAAAATCTAGAATTGTATTTGAGGGAGATTTGGAAAATCAAGAAGCTTAGTCTTTTCATGTTCCTTCCCCTAGAACTGATTGCTCCAGAGCTCATGTTTATGCTGTGATTAGGAGCTGAGCCTGAGTTCTATTTTCAGCCCTGCTCCGGGATCCCAGCGGGTGAAACTAACCTTGGTGCTTTGGGCTCAAACAGCACTTCAGCTTCCAAAGCTCTTGCTAAGTTAGGATAGAATTTTAAGATAAAAGGAATGTAAAATTGAAGGTGTTTTTGTTTATTCTAGAACTGACATAATATAATCCCAGGTATTTAAAATTAACCCTGAGTGAAGACGAAACGGTATCAGATTGGATAGGCCCAAAGAGTTTGTGGAATCTCCATCCTTGAAGGTATTTAAATATTGACAGGACAAGGTCCTGAGAACTAATCTGTGCCTTTGAAGCTGGCTCAGTGTGAAGCAGAAGTTTGAAATAAATGACCTCTAGATGTCTTTACGTACCTGAATTAAATAATTTAAATTATAAATCACTGTATAGTTCTAGATAAGGCAAAAGTAACTCAGAAACATCCTGCAGTAATTTATTAAGTTATATTAATGAGTGGATCTCTTTATTGTTTTTAACATTACATTTCTATTTTTTGGTAAGGATGACACAAAGAAGAGTTTGTGTCCTTTTTTACAGTCCTCATTAAAACACTAGCTGCACTAAGTCAGATAAGGACAAAATGTAGAATCTTTATTTTCATTTAATTCTGGCTTAATGGAAATGGAAGCTGGACTTAAAAACCTGAGATTTAAAAAGTGACACAAATCTTCAGTGACTCCTTTTTTCCCCCATCTCATCTTTTTTCATCCTTTGATTAATTATTACCTGAAAGCAAAAGTATATATTTTGATAATTCACCCTGGCTGCTTACTCTTGAGAAGGTGAAGGTCGATATTTCTCTCTGTGCACAACTTGGCCCACAAACAGTGACTCACAAGCAGTGACTCAGCAGCTCTCAAAAACCTGGAGATGCTGCAACTTCTTCAGCTTTAATGGAAAAAAAGAAGTAGCTGAATCTATTTGGATCTGGTCCAAGGTGAGGCATTTTGAAAGCAGGGCTTCTGCCAGAGCCCAGCCACAAAGAGAAGAGGCTGTAGGTGAGAACCTGTCCCCTGGATGGATGTCCTGACAGGTGTAAGGAGAAGGGCCTGTGGGGGTGCACTGCCCTCTCTTGGATTTTGGAAGGAACAGGAGCAGTCCCATCCCGACTGGTCTTTCAGAGGTTTGCTGGGGTGACGTTCAGAGTAAGGAGGGATTGGTCTTGTTTGCTGTTGTCTCTTAGGAAAAATCTTCTCCCTACAGCTCTGGACTTTCTCTGTACCCCCATTCATATCAAGCAGGATTAACGGAGAGAACAACTGAATCACATCTACACAGGTGTCTCAGCCTCATGTTTGCTTTCCTTGAGTCTTTATTGCACTGACCCAACCCTATGCTTGGGACTTTGGTGATGTATAGTATACACCACCACATAAAATATTTGTAAGTTTTTGTTCATATGTACACTCACTCTTTCTATCTAGTAAAACAACCAAGATGATTCCCACGAATAATAAAAAATACAGCTTTTATGGCTGCTTTATTCTGCAGTCACTTTTGGCCTGTTATGAACATCTTGAATAATACAGAACGCATAAATGTTTTTTTTTTTCCATCCACTAGCCAGCTTTTTATGTCAAACAGCATTCATCAAGATGCCAAATGCAGTTCTCAACAATTCTTTTATTAGGAATACTGTGCAATCTCAGCTTTCAAAAATATTGGCAGATGGTAATTTTTCTCTCTTAAAAGATAGTCCTTTGTCATCTAGTATTCTGGTGACAAGAGATTGTCTTATCACTCGATGAGCACTAAATCTTTCATGGATGCAAACAGGCTGAATTCACTGTCTAAACCTTTCGCCACATCGTTTCTCGTACATTTAAGCAGCCAAGACTTGAGGAAGATGATTCTATCCTACCAGTTATGGACCTCCTGTGGGTTCTGGGGGGAAGTGATGATAGTTCCCACTCCCTGGATCTGGGTTCAGTCTGAATCTGAATTACACTGTCTATTCATCATGATTATGGTTTCCTTTGCGGGCGGCTTGACGTATGTTACCCTCCATATCAGCAAAGTGCAAACTGATTTAATGAGTTTGGGTTATGTGTCTTTGTATGAATAAGAACTTCTTTCTTCTTAAGTCACTGAGTAACAGTTGCAAAACAACTCATTCCAGACTTTCTCCTTGTATTAAAGAGGTCATTTCTACTTCTGAGACCATTTTGATCCAGGTCATCATTCAAAGGGAATATTCTTCTTTTTTTCTTCATGTTAGAAGTGTAATTCTGTCACTGAAATATTTTCTTTCCTTACAAAATTGCTGCACTTTTTGAGTTAACAAGAACTTCTGGCAATGAAATACTCCACAATGCCTCAATTGAATTATTGGTGTATTATTTTAATGGTGTCTTAATGAAATTGCTCAGCAACTAACCTTGTCTTTTAGCTGGCATTAGAGACAGCTTCAAAACTGTCAGCTCTAGCTCATTTCATGTTTTCATTTAGGTACTCATACTGTTACCCAATTTATTTGAAGCAGAAACTTGGGCAAAATTTTAGTGGTATTACTCATGTGCACAGTTCTAGAGCAGCTGATGTTAGCCCACGAGGAAAGATTTTTAAAACTTCACTGAGGCTTCAGTCTCCTCTCTTCCAATTAATATCCAACTAAATGCTTGTTTTATTTCTTCTGTGGGTTTGTCTCTAATTTGTTTGCTCTTGCTAACATGTACTGCTTCCAGCAACTCAGTCCTGTAAAAGGAATAGGTCTAATTTGCTTTACAGTAGCGTTGCATTTATTTCAGAATTTCATGACCAAAGCAGTTCCTTCCTTTGGATTGTTTCACTTTATATCTTATTCTAGGTCTTAGGAACTTCATTGCTTAAGCAATGAATGAGTTCAATTAATTAAAAGCAGGGCACGTTTCTTTGAATGCATGTGTGGAGTGCTGAATCTGGTGGACCAGATTCTCTCTTCACTCACTCACATGCAGTTATACAGACAAACTTTCACACTCACACACTCTTACTCACTCACACACATTCTTACACATGTTTACACACTCTTACTCCTGCACACTCACACTCACTTAAAAAAGGCAATCCAAATTCAGAAGTGAATTCAGGCATTTCATTATGCTGGGATTCCACAGCACTCATGCTCTTGCTATCAGTCACCATGTGGAAAAAAACAAACCTCACAACCCTCTAAAGTTATGCAACTGACATGCAGAGAAGCTGGGAAAAAATGAAGCTCTTCTGGAGAATTTAAGTAGGAAACTCCCTGCTTTTGTTAGGAATAGGATATTGCTGGTTTCTGTTGCTGATTTCCTCTTTTGCTGTGTCTTGTGAGAAATATTACTTGTTCTGTGTGGGTCACCAGAGTTAAATCCATGTATGAAGCTTGTGATAGGTAAGGAAAGTGAAGGTTCTTTCAGTGGATTTGACCTGATTTGCATTTTATCTCCATTTCTGGTCAGTTGATATATCAGAAGTGAATGAAAAAACCTGTGACTCCATGAAATAGATTTGTTGGGGCTTTTTTTCATACTGTTCTATTTCACTTGTACTATGCTCTTTCCTAAGTAGTATTAGCAAAGAGCCGGTCAAAGTAGAGATACAAGTGGCCAAAATAAAAGACTGAGAGCAATTCTGGACTGTTTTTACTAAGCCACTAAATCTAGCATTCACAGCAGATTTATAAGGCTCACAATTCCACCTCTAGAAACAAAATCAGAGTCCCTTTGCTAAGAATTCCTGGGTTTCTTTGTGATGACAGCAATAATACATGTAATTATCAATGGCAATGTCATCAGCAGAGTTAGCACTGAAGAAGGGCTGAAAAAAGTGTGGACTGTCTTAAGGTCTATAAATTATGTTTGGTTTCCATTTGTCATTTCTATGAAAAGCAAATCACGTTTCTCCCCTTTTGGAGGGAGATGATTAATGGATGCCTTGCATTTGGTTGCAAAAGTTTGTGTCCACTGTATTGGCTTTTTTTTACAGAGGAAAAAACCCATCCATCTGGAGCAATGGGAAGTGCAGCGTGTGCTTGCTCTGCCTGGTGTGAATAAGCAGATTCTGGTCATTGCTGAACACTGATCTGAGCAAAGAGTAATTATTATTCTTGCTGGGGAGAAGGAGTCTTTGCTCCTTCTCACTCTTCACTTTTGTTTAACTTAAGGCAACAATAAACCAGACCAGAGGCACTCTAAGGTTGGTGTCCCACCACAAAGGGCTTTTGCTGGAAGTGAGAGGCAGCTGAAAATACCTCTTCTTATTCCTGTGTTAATAACCTAATTTTGTAATGGTGGAATCAGAGGTAGTTTAAAACTGTCAACGTGAAATTTATGGGCCCAAGTCTTCACCTACAGCCCAAGCAAGCTGATAATGTTATTGTTGTGTACGTAGGTGAGGCCGGTCATTTCTCTCAGGTAACAAGCAATAGGATGGGGGAAAATGGCCTCAAGGTACACCAGAAGAGGTTTGGATTATACACTAAGAAAAATTTCTTCACTGAAAGGGTGGTCAAGCATTGGAACAGGTTGCCCAGGGAAGTGGTGGAGTCACCATCTCTGGAAATGGTTGGAAGGTGTGTAGATGTGGTGATTAGGGACATGGTTTAGGAGTAGACTGGGTAGTGTTAGACTAATGGTTGGACTTGATGATCTTAGAAATATTTTCCAGCCTTTTACCCCATGGCAATTTCACATCCTTTGGCAAGGGAACACCTCAAAAATCTCATTTGACTTTCATGAGCTAGGTTGCCTTTCCCTACAGGGTGTAAGGACTTGGATAAATTTAAGGTGTGATTTTAATATGCAAAAGTCATGTTGATGTCTCTGTGATGTTTGGAAAAAACTGATCCAAGAAACAGTGTTAGCTGGGAAAGCAGTTATATGCTGTGTTAGGCACTGTAAAAGCAGAGCAAGATGTTTGGTGGAGTAGCTCACATTTCAGGAAATCCAGCATGCTTTCTTCAGTGAAGCCCACAATGATAAAAATAGTTTCTTTCTCTTTATCTTGGGTATTCTTAGCTATTAAAGTTTATGGCATCTAAACTTAGATTAATTTTTGTTATTGTTTCTGGTTTTGATTTTCATGCTTTTCTTGTTCAACACGTGAACGGTTGTATTTTCTGTATAAGCAGCTGCATAAAGTCAGTGGGTAAGACTATTTCAAAGCAGAAATTGGGTTAATTTATTTAAAAGGAAATTCTAAAGAGTACTCACTCTGTATTTTATATACTGCAAAGAATAAAAAGCATTAAAATGAATTGTACTTTCCCTCCTTTTTCATTTATATTCCAGGTAACTTAGGCAATAAAAGTAAACTAATGTGACTGCAACTACATTAGCATGTAGTGCAGCTCAGTGAAAGTGTGTTTGCAGAAATGGTTGATGTTGAGATGACATCTGCACTATGGGCATTTTGGAGGTAGAGGGTGTGACTTCAGAAAGGTGCTAACATGATTTACTGTGCTCTGAATGCCCAGGAGAGTGGTTGGAAAACATTAGATGTACTCCTGAGGTGTATCACAGAGTCATTGAACAGTTTGTGTTGGAAGGGACCTTAAAAATCATTTAGTTCCAACCCTCTGCCGTGGGCAAGGGATGTTCTGGTTCAGTTTCCTTGAGAAGGAATGCATTTCCTGTGCTCTGAGATCACTGTGGCCTGAGTCAGAACACAAGGACTTGCTACAGAGGTTTCCCCAAAATTTTGGGGGGCTAATTTCAGAAGCACACTCCTGGTGTGCTCTGAAAGGTTTATCTAAATACACACAGCCTTTTCCTCTTGTTTTGATTTACTTTCCATACAGGTATCAATTTATTCTACTTATCCACTAAATGCTATCTTTTGGGCTTGTAACTCTGATTATTTACACACAGATACGTTGTAATGAAATTTGCTTTTCTTATCTTATAAAAAACGTGGTGCTGCGGCTGTAATGCGAGTAGTGACTGATAGTCAGCCCTGACTTGTTTTGCTTTATGACACCTGTGCAGAGTGATTAGCAAGGTGCAACAGTGGAGCAGATAATGCTGAAAGCTGGTCTCAGAGTTAGCAACCTGACTGCTGGATAGAGTCATCCATCAGCTCCCTGCCCTGCTCCCACTCTCTGTGTGCCCTCGCATAAATTCACGGCAGTTCAGCACAGCTCTGCTGCATCTGAGCTGCTGTTGGTGTATGAAACCAAACTGGTGTGTCCTGGAGCACTTTTACCTACAGAACGGCTGATTATCACAGTGCAAAGCCAAGGCTTTTGGAGAGGAGAGAAAACACAGTGCTAATAGCCCAGGGTGGTAGTTAGCAGATTAAAGCCAAAGTCAGCAGAGTCTGAAAGTCTGTTTAAGCACTTAACTTTTATTGATTGGGTGAAGTATGAGGTGCTTCAGTGCCTCAACAGTTTCTCCCTCCATTGCCTTTTTAAGAAATGCAGATAAGAGCACTTTCACCCTTCAGAGGAGTGGCCAGACAGAAAATGTGTTAAGGCAGTGATGTGCTTGGATGTGACAGTGATGAGGTCAGATGAGTTCCTTGCCCAGGTAGAAGGAAGTAAGTGAGACTAGAGTGGCTCTTGATTAACAACTTGCCTTAGAGGCACAATCCAAAGTCAGTGACAAGACTCTTATTAACTTCAGGGAGCTCGGATCAAGCCCATTGATTTGTGCTTATTTCTGCTCTAGTTGCTCTTGTCCAAATTAATGCTGTGCTGTGATATTTCCAAATACCAACATAAACAAAATCCACTCAAGAAGGAAGTCATAAAAATAGGAAGATCATAATGCTTCAATCACAGTATTGAATCAATAAATGTTAAACGTAGGAACCTGGTCCCAGAAATTAGTGTGATAAAAAAAGGAACCAACTGATAAACATCACAATTTTTGGCTTCAGAAGCTGCATAGGCTACTTAATGACAGTATCTTATATATCTGTATATTGATAGTTTGATTATTAATCCTTTCTGTGTAACTTCAATCATCTATCAATCTTTAGTTTGGAAATCATGTTAATTATATGCTTGGAATACTTGAAAGTGTTAAATGAAAAAAAAAATTAAAAATGCACATTTTCATTACTAATTCCTAAAGTAAATCAGATACAATAGGAGATTCTATCTTTATGCTACAATGGAAACATTGCCCTATTTTATGTTGGAGATATAGTGGGGTTGTGTAACTGGTCTGAGATAATTCAGGATCTGAAAGTTCAGGAGTTTTGCAGAACCCCAAACTTTTAAGTCAGAGGCAAATTGTTATGCTACCAAGGAGGTTTCTAGAGACAGAAAAAAAGATTTGGCAGCTGCTCAATAAAAAAGGACATATTCTGTGTAGATTACATGTGTATTTACACCTTCACATGCAATACTTGTTTAGCATCTGGCGTCTCACAGACACCAGATGCTATGCTTCCTTATAATTCCTAGGTAGTGAGTTGTGTCTAACTCTGCCTGCCTAAATGAAAGAAGAGAAGGAAATGGAGTGTGTGATTTTTGCAGTGCTCAAACTCAGACAGGAATTTGTTCTGAGAAATGCCAGGCGTGGATATTTTCATTTCAGGCTTGTCAAAAAACAGTGTTTGTCATTTGCAAAGCAACTTAGAAAAATGAAATAAAAATGCTAATGATTCAAGCCTTTAATACCTTTCCAAGGCAAATATTCTTTAAAACTTTTCATGTTTTCAGTCATGATGCCTCATTCCCATTCCTTAGGGGTGTTACTCTGTTGCTTGCTGAAATATTGGAACAATCTCTGTTTACTGCTCAGACCTACGTATTCCCTCCTGCAGAGACACATGAGAGGAGTAACTCATTATTGCCACTGGTTCATCAGCAATGCAGATCAATTAATACCACAGCTAATGGGGTGAAGTAGCTACAACTCTCAGCTGTGTATCTTTTGTCACTCCTCATCTAACACTCCTGGACAAAGCTAGAAAGCAAATTTACTATGCAGAGATTATTTTTGATACACTACCAAATCTATGATTCAAAAAAACGTGGAAACTGGAGGTGGAAAGAACCCAGCACGTTATCAAATGTGTTCTCAGGCCAAAGCAAGACTGCTTGTTGCAGACAGCCAGGTAATATTTTAGGCAGTCAAACTGCTTTCTCTGAAATTTCTGTCATAATCTAACAAAACCCACCATTAGAGATCAGCCTCTCTCCTCTCTCTGTGATTTGGGTTTCTTTTCTTAACACCTGAGTTTTTGTCTGCCACTCCAATAGGTGACTCTGGAAAACCCTAGCAACCCACTCTGCCTGCCTGGTAACTTCTGTGCCTTAGTGTTAAAAATTTCAGGTTTAATTTTTCAAATAAGCTAAGCCCAGCTTCATTTAGGTCTGGTTTAACTAGTGGTAAAGTCATTCTGCCTATTTGATCATAAGTTGTGTGTTTATATACATAGCTGAAATACACTCTTTTCATTACTGAAACATTGGCTTTAGTAGTTTTGACATTAAATGGAAGCATTTTGTAATAGTCATACATAATAAGCTTCTCTGAAGTTCCTAGCTGCTTGCTTAGTTTTCCATCTGACTCCTCTTAACCACTGTATTTTCATCTCTCCCATACAGATTATGCTGCTGACTGATCCAGAAGTTGAAAGCAGCTTATTAATCAGTTCTGATGAAGGAGCCACCTATCAAAAATACCGTCTGAACTTCTACATCCACAGTCTGCTCTTCCACCCCAAACAAGAAGATTGGATCCTAGCCTACAGCCAAGATCAGAAGGTAAGAGTTGTGGGTTTGTTTGCTCAGGGAGATCCCAGAGCTTCCCCATCTCTCTGTGCAGCTGCTGCAGAGCGTTCAGTTCAGTCTTGGGGGTGACACCAGGACAGTCTTTGGAAATGCCAGTTTGGTATTTCCAAGCAGAAAACATTGACCAAGCCTCAGTGTAAAGGTTGAAGTAAAGGACTTGGGCATCTGTTGTGTTCCTGGGGCCCAGCCCTCTATTACTGATCTGGCAGTCTGTATTTATTCATCCATCCTGTTGGCAATATTGTGTGACAGGCAGTGGGCAGAGAAGACAGCTAGGATCCTTCACAAACCTCTAATGAGGCTTTTGGCCTCTTACTCAACAATTCTCTTTCTCCAGCTTAGTATCAGCTCCAAGAACAGTATAAGACACTCCTTGTTCCTCTCTGGTTGGCGTATTTTCAAGTAGTTTTTGATTTTCTAAGGGGAAAAAGTAGCAGTGAATCAATTTCCTTTGAAGTCCAGTTCCCTCAGTATGGGTAATCCATCAGCCAAATAAATGTGCTGTGAGATTTGCCTTCATTTTCTGCTGCCCAACCTAACGCAACAACACAGGACTTTTTTGTGGAGAACTCATTGTTGGAATTTTTTGGAAATCAGACACATCAATACAAGTCAGTTTTCTTACGGTGGAGGATTTGATAGACCTCAATCTGTTTAGTTCAACAAAAAGCATATTGAAGGAAAACTATATTGTTGTGCATAAATGTTTCTATGGGGGAAGACAAATCATAGGAGAAACCATTTCAATTTAGTGATAAAAACTTCTAACAAAAATTGATGGTTAGGAGTCAGTGGCAGATAAAGTCAGCTGTAAAGTAACTGGCCTTTGGAGCAAACTGCTCAGAGAAACTGCAGATTTCACATCCTGACGTTTTAAAGGTTTTGAATAAAACTGGAAAAAGACCAAAAGAGTTTGTTGAGCACCCAGCAAGGGTAAATGATTGAAATATCTTGACATTTAGCATATAGGCTTTTACACAAAATAATTTAGTGGTTCCCTTTTTGTTTTGTGTATGATGAGTCTATGAGAATAGAATCTGTGAATATAATATTCAGCCAATAACTACTGGCTGAATTGTTCAGCTATTACATTAATGTTAGGATCAACATAAAAGTTTGAAATCTGTGACGTTTTCTATCTGTGTAGTTAAATTAATTGTAAAATAATCAAACTACTAATTTTCATTTTGCATAAATTAGGCTTGTTATTACTGTAAGCCTGAGAAAACAAAGGCATAAGGAAACTGAGTAAGTAGGTAAGGTTGCAAAATGATTGTATTAAAAAATTGGAATATTTTCTTCCTTCACTTTACACTCAAAACCAGAATTCCAGGACTGTAGCTTGATACCCTTTGCAGCTGACACACGCATCTTCCCTCCTAATTCTTTCTGTACAGTCAGTTGCATGCAATCCTTTTCACTCCCCCCTCTCACAGCATTTTGTAGAGTATACTATGGTTATACTCTATTCAGAGGAATGTGCAGATTAAATTATTTCCCTGTGTTCAGTATGTAATTAGACAAGGCCAAAATGTTTCCTTTCCCTTGTAGCTGTTGAGTTCTCTGGACTGATACGAAACAGAACAGAAGCTGGTCTCTGGTGTCTTTTTAGGGCCATTGGAATGAAAGTTACTGTGTTTAATAACAGGAAATTTATTACATGAAGATCAATGAAACTTTCAGAGGGAACTTTGTCAAATAAAAGTAGCATATAGTAGAAAATTCATTTCAATTGCTAGGGTATTCAGTCTTGTCAGGAAGCAATTCTGAATTAGAGGCCATGCAGTTAAGGCTTATTTTAATTTATGATTGATGGCTAGCAAGAAGTATATCATCACTGTTCATAGGAAATGCCCACTCTTCCACAGAATCCTAAAAGACAATCTGGATATAAGAGCAAAGATTTGTTTGTGTGTTAACATGAATTTGTGGGGTTATTGTTGAAGTTGTGTGTATGGGGTGTGTGTGAGGTGTTTGGGGAGAAAGGATGTAGGCTGCATTATAAAATTTTGTTGTTATGGAATTGATTAGCAAATTGAATAACTGTTGATAATTCAATACTGTCATTACAAGACAAAAATCAGGTAGTACAAAGTCTGTAGATCTGTACCAATTAACTCCAAAATAGAATCTTAAAAGTACACTGAATGGGTATGAGTCACAGCCCTGGTTTCTACTTTAAAGCCTAATGAATACATTTTCTGACTTACAGGCTTTGCCCAAGAACTGTAGAGGGTAACCAGCAGGCAAAGAGTATTAATCAGCTTGGACTAAATTAAATGTAACTCGAACTAAGGGTCAAGTTCAGCCTATGGCTAAGTGTAAATGACTCCCATTGGTTTTGTGTTTGTGTGTCCAAAGGCAGAATTTTCTCAGAGTAATTAAGAGGTCCTGCAGGTATTTAGATAATTGCAATGGGAGCTGAGGGGTGCTTTGCAACAAATGGCACTGCTGTTAGCTATTTCCTGATCTGGTGCTAAGGCCCCATTTAAGAGAAGAGAATCCATTACTCCTTGGATTCCAGGCTCTGTGTGAATACTGACTTGAGAGCCACCCAAGGAGGCAAGGGAAACATATCTGCATGGTAAGGAATTTGCATTTTGATGCCACCAACTTGGATGCTACAGACTGAAGAGACTGTGAGGGTTTTCTCGATGGGGACTTCGAAGAGTGAATTGGATTTTGACCTGTTAGGATTGGTGCAGTCGTTTAATTTTGCTGTTGACAGGAGGGAGGTCATAATCAACTAGAAAACACTTTTACAGCCTTCTAGCAAGCCACTTGATTGTTGTCATCCGTTTGCATCGTGTCCTTGCAGCAAATGGGATGGGGAAAATCAGGTGGTGAATAGAGCAAGAGCTGGAGAGACAGGAATAACATTGGATCTGGACTGTTTTGGTTCTCAGGAGTTGTCCATCCAATTGAGGATTGGTGAGGGCAAAGCCAAGAGTAGTGGAGGTCTCTCATTGCTCAGCTGTAATAAACAGTAAATGGGTGACACAGAATCATCCCTCAATCTCTTCACGGCCCACTGAGTCTATCACTATGATAAGACCTTTGCTTGTTTGTTTGAATAGGGATTTGCTCAATGGCAGGGAAATCTGTTTTAGCTGAAGTAATTTTATGTCCCAGTTCCTTGGGTGTTGATTGTGAGTGAATGTGGTTAATTACTGGGGATCAGCTGACAATAACAATAACTCATTAAGCTTCAGTGACTTGGTTGCTTTTGTTCACGTATCTTTCTCCTGTGTCTCTGCCTTGGGCAGTGGACTTGAATTAGCACTGCTGACAGACCAGTCTCTAATTCAGTCGTGGCTTTTTCCTGCCAGTCTTGAGAGAGAAAAAAAAAAAACAAAAACCGAGCAGCAAACCATCTGCTGCCTGCACTAATTGCTTCATGATTGCATTAATTGTTCTGGCTGAAAGTACTGTTGTTACTTGGCTGATTCTTACCCCATAATTGCAGAACTACTGCATGCTTCTCCATTTTCTGCATAAAGGAATTACAAATCAGAAGGAAACTCCAGACACAGTAAGGCAGTGCTTGTGAGGCAAAGGCTTTTTGGAGGTCTTGTACATGTAAGCTCTCATGGGTTTAATCAGCTTGCTTGTAGAATGAGGGGCTGTATTTTATGGGGCTATTACTTATGTATTACTGTGTAATCTTCAGAAGTGGTTTGCTGTGTAATCAGACCGTGGAATATAAGAGCCTCTAGTTCATGTGGAGACATCTTCTGCTATTCAGATGGGTCAGGCACACAGAGGAGTGGTTAGTAATCAGCCAGGAATAACAGAGCTATTTGGGGAGATGAAATAAAGGTGAAATTGGGAAACACAAGTCAGACAGGCAAAATGCAGAGTCGTAATTGCCCAGCTCAGGAATAAATGCACAAAGGCACTCAAGTACTGAAAGGCAGAAACAGAGGCTGAAAAGCAGGTTTAAAACTGAGTTATTGTTGTTGCTTCTCTGCTCTCATTTTAAAGTAACTCCTGAAAAGCGAGGCACCCCAAATTAAAGGAGCCCTGTCAACACAGCACTAGTAAATGAAGAGGTTTATGTTTTGGGCATTTTTCTTTCTTCATTCATTTTGGTCTTTTCCAAATGTCTGGTTCCATCTGCCTACCTTTATTTACTGTGTGTGTCATGCTGAAGATGAATGCTATGGACAGATACTTGTCTGTATTTCTAAAGTGCTGAAATTTGGCAAATCAGGATTCTGATACTTTTGAGACAACATATCTTCTGACATCAAATCATATCATCTTCTTCATTTTCCTACATTAAAGGATGTCCACTCTTCATGCATGTAAATGGAAGAGAAAGGTATTCTTATATCTGGGATGACAGAGAAACCACTTAGAGAAGAGATGGAGATTCATATGGGCACAGGATGTCTGTGAGAGAGCAGACCAACATTTAAAACTACCTTCAGCCCCATCTGTCTCTGTGTTTTTGTCTAATACTTTGTCTGACAGTAGAGTATCTGCCATAGATGGAGCCAGTTTCACTCTTCAAGGTGTGATGGGCTATTCTGATTGCACTCTGTAATTTTAAAACCTTTCATTTCACTGCATTAGGATCTTTTGAGGGTGAATCTGCTTGGAAAAGGATCACACCCAGAACCTCCAGGGGTTTCTTTCAACATAAATTATTCTTTTTTTCTATTTACACACTCTCAGTTTCAATGGTAACAGTCATTTCTATTTAGTCCAGAGACGAGAGAATAAAATCCAGATTAATTTTCTCAGAAATTGCATCATAGGTAAAAAAGAAAGGAAAGAAAAAAAACAAAACCAAAACAAACCAACCAAATGAAACAACAACAACCAAAACCAACCAAACAAATAAAACCAACAACAACAAAAAAACCAAAACCAAACAAAAAACCCCAAACCAAAAAAAATAAAAAGAACCAAAACAAGACAACAGAAAACCCCAAAAAGCTGTTACCATCAAGTGACCTCCTTTTGGTGTGGACTTTTTTTTTCCTACACTGCTGACAGCAGTGGTGACAACAATTTAGAGGACTATTCACTTGGGCTAATGTTAGCTGAGGGAGGCTAATCCCATCTAAAATTAATGGGGAGGAAAAAAGCTTCTCTAGAGTGGTAAGCATTAGCCACTTTGAATCATCCTCTGGAAAAGCCTATCTCTTCTGACAGACTGTGGACACAACCAGGGAACTAGTTTGCATAAAGCTAACATCAGCCTGTGTGAATAACTCCCCCTTTCCCTGTGGCACTTCTCCTGCAACAGTGTACACTATTTGTGTTAATATTTGGGGCACCACTAATAGTCCAAGACAATTTTGCAGAAGACTTGATTCTCTTTGATGCACATTTTTGCAGATGGAAGAAATAATGAGTAATTTCCTCATATTAACATTCCTCAATATTAAAAGTTGTTTTCCCCATCTCTTCTGGGTTTCCAGCACTTGTGCCAGGGTGCACAGGGCTTTCCTCAGGAAGGGCTGGTGAATGCTGCTCCCTGTTGTTAAGACATTCCATGTGGTTGTGTTTTTAAGCAAGCAGTGCACAGAAACACCCTCATGTGTAGCTAGGGCTGTTTGTGGGGGCTCGAAGCACAGGTACCTGCTAGGCATCAGCTGTGATAACACATCTTGCACACAACCCTTTGCAGATATCCCTTGCTGTCGCTGGGAAAATTGATACGTTTGGTGGCAGCCAGCATTCTGAAAATAAACAAGGAAGGGACATCAAAAGAAGAATAATGATGCCAGATTGTATCTTCTTTCCTTTTAAAATCGGCTGTAAGCCAGTGTAGAAAGTGTGTTGAAAAATACAGCTTCCTAGAGTACCCATCAGTCTTCTGCAGACCTCACTAAGCATAATGTGCTGGAGTAACAATTTAAAATAAAGAATGGAATTAAAAGTGATAGCAATCTCTAATGTTGTTCCCTACTCTAATAATAAAAAGGAAAAAGAAAAAAAATCTACTAGCAGAGCCCAGTGGAAGATAGATTTCTGGGCCAGGAGTGTGATCAGTGAAACAGAAGGAAAGACTTTCAAGCAGTAATCACTGTGCTCTTTACCACTGACTCACTCATCTTTAGGCAAATCAATATGTCCTTGCTTATCCATCTGTATAAACATCAGCCCTCTACCCTTAGAGAACTTACTCTTTTTCTGGTTTGGGATCCTGGATACATGCTTTTAGTTAAGGGTACATCTGTTATTTCTCTGCAAGATTTTCTGTGTTCTATATAGAACTCCACTTTTCCTACTTCCATGAAAAAGAAAAAAACCTTTTTCCTTTCCATCAGAGTTGGATGGTTCACTGAATTAGGAATAAAGACTTGTGGATTTAGGAATAAATTAGGAATGCCTTAGGAATAAAGACTCCTGGATGTGCTACTGACCTCTGTGGTGTTGATCAACTTCCCTCACTTTTCTGTACATGACTCGCCTCTGTCTTCTCTTTCTCTGTCTCTGTCATTTGGTTGAGTGTAATCTCCAAAATGTCTCCAGTTTCTTATTATACAAAGTGCCTGTCAACACTACATTCATTTGAAGCCATAGGTTTTAATATAATGCAAACGATGAACAATAATTTATTTTTAAATTTAAAGCTGTGCGTGTGTGCATGAAAATTCTGACATTTTGCCCTAAATTCTGCTGTAGTAAGCCTTTTCTCTTGTGTTCTCATTCAAATACGATGCCCTTTTGAAACAAAAAATGTGCTTGTTTATTGCAGTTATCTAAGCAATTATGAATCTACTTAGTAAATTTACAACACAGCAGAAAGCAAGTGCTGGGTACCCTATTGCCTGTAACAGAGATAGCATTTTTTAGTGGAGAAGGGAATTAACCTTGAGGACAAAATACTAAGTGGAGTAGTAAATTCATCATCCCTTGGACTTGAGGTTGGGTGTCTTTCCAAATGGTACAATCTAGTTCAGCCATCAGCTGTTGGCCTGAATAATCCTCTCTACTGCTTGAGTTACTGGTAAAGATGGTGCAGCATCTGTTAGGAGGGGAACACACTGATGATATTAGAGGCTCCTTCTGTCTTTAAAATATATATGCCAGTCAGAGTCCTTTAAATACCTCCTGGTAAAAAATATGTTTCCTGTTGCTTTTTTAGTATGTGAGCTGAATGAACTGGGGACACCATCCTAAAGCAGTTGCTTGCAAAGTGCCACAAAACAAGAATACTGGCTGATGTGGCTCATAGCTGACAGTGTGAGGAGTTATTGAGGGATAGGTAGGATGAAAGCTGAGGGTCATCTTCAGGGTGCTTTGATGTGCTGATCATTCCCAAAAGCAATTGCTGTGTTATCACCATACAGAACAGCTCTGCGTGGCAGTAGCGTGTGGTTCATCAGCAAAAGCAGCTGCAGAGCTGCAGACATCAAACATTCTGTGTTTGAATGGGCTGGGAAGCGGGTATCTGACAGCTTTATCACTCTGCTGTGTTTCCATCAGCATTCAATAAACACCAATTATTGGGTAGCCTTATTGATGGCTTCTGCGTGCGTGATTAATGCATTGCCTGCAACTTAAAATGTTCAAAGTCTATGCAGCATCCTGTGAACTTCATTGCTTCAAGGATATTTAAGCTTCTTAACAGTGGAACTTACAAATAGATCAGAGATCAGGGAAGTAAATGAGTGTCAGCCCTGTAGCCCATTTCTGTATCTTTTATTTTAGGAAAGAAATACCATACATGATTTCAGATTCTTTTTATACAAAACATTCTGTTAAATGCAGTGTTAGAAGAGAAAAGCCTGGTCCACAGTCTGATTCAGGGAATAGTAGCCTACCTCCCAACCTGTGGCTGCTCTGAAGAAGAAATTCCCTTGGCAGCAATTACTTTGTCTGGTACCCAAGTAAGCTGCACTGGATGCATGTGGGGAGCATGTGTCCATCCAAGTTCATTTCATTTTGAGATGTCTCTTTTGCCACTGTGGAAACTTCTCTCCCACTGTGATAATTTTTCATCCAACAGATAGAGTCAGGGGCAAAGGGGTGTGAAAGAGCATAAAGGACTATTGCCTATGCCTAAATAAATGTGTTCAATCTGAAGTCCTCCCTGATGCACTAGCCCCACTTTTTCTGCAGACTGCATAGAATGCAAAAGAAATGCAAGAGAGAGATTTAAATTGGAGAAGTACATCACCAAATTGCAGCAATCCACATGATGCCTTCCCTACTGTTCTTTCCTGAGATTTTAGATCAGTTAAAAATACGGTCTTTCACAGTTTAACAATACTTGAAAAATGCTATTAAGAGCAATGAGAATGGTGACTGAAATCTTGTAGAAGACTAGAATTTCTTGAAATGAACCTGCATTTGTAGTAGTAGTAAAAGTAGTAGTGGTAAAGTCCAATCTGTCAGCAATGAATTTATTCTGCAAAAATGAATGAGAAGAAGAAGGATTTGCTGGCGTGTATTTCAAATTGTGTTGTTGCATCTTCAGAAAAAATTGTCTTTATCCAGTTGGACTCTGTTATGTTTATGGTTAAAGCTAAACTACTTTTGGGATGTTGCATTCTCTGGTGAATTTGAAATTAGAAGAAAAGAAAGATATCTCAAAATATTTATATGGTTCACCAGTGCAAAATCTCTGGCTAAGGTGCACTGGTGTTTGAGGATTTTTGCATGTGAATAAGTGGTGTGTGAAGGGGTGAGGGGGGAAACAGAATGAATAGCATCAGCTTTAATCATCTCACAGAAACACAAGGAAGTGTAAGAGTCAAGAAGTCAGCATATGTGAAGAAAGTACCAGGAGCACTGGCTAGTAGAAACCTTGTCATGGAATTAGAGGTGAATTTGAATCAAACCCAGTGCTTTCAAAGCTGTTCTGAGCTAGTTTCCAGTTGCATCTGGTTTTTTTTAGGTCAATAATGTAGTGTAGATTGATATTTTTTGGTCTTATCTGTGTCCAGGGAGAATGAGTTGAGAGTGCATGGAAAACAAGAGGTGAGAGAAAGAGAACCTTTTCTTTTTTGAATGTTAGACCAAACCCAGTCAAAACAGACTGCATGCTGTATTCCATTATAAATTGTTTAGGAGAAATCTCTTTAGTAAAAGAAAAATAATAGGAACTACTAGATTTCTCAAAGTATTTCCCTAATGTCACTTCCACCATGAAATTTAAATCACCCTTTATTTAACCAGGTTTTGAATTTCTATGTGCATATTTTTTCTTGCATGAGATTAAATCATTGTATAAAATTTAATATCCTCATCAGCATAGGAAGCACATGGAACTGCCACATGATTCAAGATCTGTATGTGGAGAAGCATCCAAATCAAATATTTAATCCAATTATTTTAAACGCTGAATGGTGAAACATCATAGAAACTCAGGGTCAGTTGTATCTGCAGCAATCTGTAAGGGCTCTAAATAAAAATGGAGACACAAGACATTCCTCACATAACAGCTTTGGCTAGGAAAAGTAATTTGTTGAAAAACAGAAGGGGTGGGGTGATGGTAGGTCTTGACTGACACAATGACCCTTCAGATGGTATTGTATCAGAATGGGTGGGTCAAATAAAACCCAGTTATTCTTAATGGAACATTTTGGAAAAAAATCATGTTTTCTCCCTGTATTTTATAGAATCTAGTTGGGTTTTTTAATACTGTGAAATGCAAAAGAAAAAATTAGTCAAGTCTGAAGTTGGTGCTGGATAGATCAGGAAATTAGGAGGGAAAAGAATAATATATGGCAACTGAATCCTGCTGTGTCTAGGGAAACCTAGATATCTCAGAGTGTTTTAAGGTGAAGCTTACACTATCCCTATGAAATACAGGAGCAGCTCTTGGACTTCTCATATGGGTTAGGAAACGAAAAAGAGGGAGGGGAAGTATTATATCATGTCTGGTGTAGATAAAGAAAGAGGTTCACTTGTCAGATGTCAGCTTTCCCTACTCCCAGAGACAGTAGTGTCGTGTTGTGAGAGGGCTGGGGAATTGTCTCACCATTCAAAGGGTTTGTTTGAATCCCTGCTCAGCCTCAGAAGGTATTTGTAACCTCAGAACAGCCTTTTCTTTTCTTTTCCTTTGCATTTCTTTTTTCTTACATAAATGAGGTAGGTGGTAGGTTTCTACTTCACAGAATATTAAGATTTAAAAAAGCAAAACAAAGCAAACCCAGACTGTTTAATGGTTGTTACACAATCTGAGTATTACAAAGAAAAATAAATGTAGAAGAGAAGAAGCAGAAAGAGAATTATTCCCCAATGAACAAGGGTCAAATCTGAGAGATCAATACAAGATTTGTACTTCATAACGGTTTTGTCTCGTGAAAACAGAAATGTCAGCTTGGCCCTCAGATGAAAATATACAAGAAAATTGTACTAGGCTCCTTTTCTATCTGTGCTTGAAGAATAAGTGTAGCAAAGAACATTCTCTAACTTCAGTCTAATAATGCAAATTGTCATCAGACAGCAGTGCTTGCCAAAGAAAACAAAACGTCATCTTTGAAGGGACTGCATGCACAGGGCTATCACAAGAAGTCCCAGGAGAGAGAGGGATTTTGTAACAAGAGCAAAATGCCATGCTGGGTTTAAAAAATATCCATTCAACCACTACAATTGCTAAGAGGGGAAAAATAATCCCAGCTGTATCATAACCGATACTTGACAAAAACATAGCCTTCAAATACTTCTCTTTTTTTCAGTCCAACTGAAAAGCTAGGTTTAAAAATTAATGATACTTAGAATAAGATATCTGAAAAAATCCTTACTGCAATTTTTTGGGGGGAGGAGGGGGGTGGTCATACGTAAGTGGGGAATTCTCCCTTTGCTAGAGATACATTAGTGCTGCTTGTGCTGCTGTGAGTCAGCAAAGGCCAAAGCTGGTGCTGAGGTAATGGCAGAGGATGGAAAACCTTCTAAAGTCTGGTTATGAAAGTGTCTTATCAAAGACAATGAGAGCTTTGGATATGGGCTCCCAGGGAGCTGGTATTTCCCTTTGAGAGCTGTTGCCTTTTCTCACATGCTGGCTCCAGCTCACTGGGCACTGGCTTCTAATTTAACAGTCCAGCCCTGACAGTAGAATTGCTGGATCCATTTCCTACATTTGAAACAGACTTAGAAACTCTTGCATTTCTGCTTTTTTGCCTGAATCACATCTTCCTCAGGGCACAGCTGAGGAGAAAGCAGGGCTGTCTGGGGGCTGTGCAGCACCACAGCCTGCGTTCTCATGGGGGAGTTGACAGATGCTCCAGGTAAAGGAGGAAGAGGAGTTCTTCTTCTGGAGGAAGAGTTCTGCTGGAAGAGCCAGAGGGAAGCTGTGGCACCGGGGCTGTCAAGCACCTGACACTGCAGGCATGGAGGAGGGTGCTACACAGGCACAGAGAAAGCTTTTGCAGGCTGTAATTAATTAATTCTGAGCACTGTCACTGTCACCAGGGAATAACCTGCTGAAAGTTGTGCTCAGGAAAACCAGAGAGTGATAAGGGCGAGAGATACAAAAGGGGAAAAACAAGATTCAATATGATGGCTTCAGATGTCAGAACATCAATGTCCCTGGAGCACTTGCATGCTGTTTATCCCTGGTCTGGAAATACAGAGGTATTTGCTGAGTTTGGATTGCTCCCTGTTCTTAATTAAAGGATCATATGAGCTTTATTGAAACTTGAATTTCTGTATGTCAAAGACAGTACTTGGCACAGAAGAAACTACTTTGCCATAAAAATAAAAACTTTGACATCAAAGAGATGATAGATAATAGCAATAGCTTATTGTTATAATGTTTTTATTTCTTGCTGCAATTATAAAAAAGGTCTAGAAATGGATTTTGAGTGTTAAGGAGGGAAAATACTTCATGTAATGGTAAAGTTCTCGAATAGATGACCTTAAATCACTTCAAAAAGTGATTGTTCAATGTTCCAAAAGATGTTCTTTAATTTCCAAAAAGAAAAGTTTTCCTTTGTTATAGTTAGTGTTTCCTAAAGTTTCAAATAAAAATGTATCTATAATATTCTACTTTAGGAAAAATAACAGGCTCACTGAAGTTTTAAAATTGGGCGCACTTCTAGCCACAGAACTAAACTGTTTTTCCCTCTTCTTACTCTTGTTATCTTCTGTCCCCTCCACCTTCTTCCCTCTCTCTTCTTTGACAGTGTTCAAGAGAAGGGAAGATGAGAGAGGTGAATTTTTGGCTTTAATATTTCAAAGTAAATTGTAACACATGCCAGTCTACTCTTTACTAAAAAGCTCTTTTAATTAGTTTCTCCATGTTCTTACAGGTTTTTAACATAGGAAACGTGAGGGATATTGGGCTTTGCATTTGGAATCAATATCCAAATAAGTAGACCTCAAAGTTTTTTTACATCCCAGTCTCATAATTCTTAAAATGCATTCAAATAATCTTTTTGATGACCTCAAAGCTTCCAAATCACCATTTTTTCTTCTGTTATTTTCAAAAACATCCATCTTTCTCTTTCTTACCAATCCACTGCTGCTTAATGTTCCAAAAAAATTTGCCATGGTTTGCACATAAAGATTCAGGTCATCTGCATTTTATGCAAAAACCTTTAAGAGATGTCGTGAAAAGAAAGATAATAGTTCAAAAAGCAATGTCCAACATCTGCCTTGCCCGAAAAGAGGATTGACCAAGTCTACCTGGCAAAGAAAGGAGAAGAAACAGGATGAACCTGCAAGAAAAGTGTAGGGCTGACTGCCTCTCAGTTCTTCCACATGATAAATTTGAAGCTACAGTAAGCAAAAGAAATAACAGAACCCAAGTGTCCTTCCCTCTGCTGGCCTTCTCAGAATTACTTGGTGGCAGCACTTAGGGAGAGCAGCTGTTTGTGAGTGCTCTGTAACAGTAATATTTGTATATCATTCCACAAAGACATGTCAGAGGATTTATAATACCTGTAACGTGCCTTTTTGCTGACCTTTCACAGGCTGGTTTGGTATTTATCATGGAAAGATTTTCTGAAATGATTGATGTATTTGGATATTGTTTGCATAACCAGACGAGGAGAAGGTGTCACATTGTTGGCAGAGAAGGACAAGAGCAGAGGGAGAATCATGCATTTCCTTGGAACAAGTAATTTGTGCTGTTTGAACTCATCCAGTCCTGCAAGGGAAGACTGGACATGTTAGAACATTTTTTTTTTTGTGCCAGATTGACAAAGCTTCCTAAGGATGGCACTGTTAATGGAAAAACAATGTTCTTCTGACCATAATATTGAGGAAGGCAACCAGCTGATGGATTTTCATTCAGGGCAGGTTGCTGGGTTTACCCATAAAGTGATTCCTCAGGTAATACCAGTTGTGTCCCATGTCACACATCTCAGTATTCTGTATGCCAGTAAAAGGTACCACAGACATGTTTCAGCTGCTCCAGGTGGGTGCCTTTGAGACCGGGGTGAATAAAAGTCCAAGTCACTATCTCAGAAGTGGTAGGGGGTTTTTCAGGTTAATTTCTCTGGTAACTCTGTGTTTTACTGTGATTCATGACTGTTTGTTTTTGTTCACAGTTATTCAGTTCCGTGGAGTTTGGCAGAAGGTGGCTGCTTCTTCATGAGGGAGTTACACCAAACAGGTTCTACTGGTAAGAGCAAAACCCTCTTCCTGATTTCCTTGACACAACTTCCCCACACATACAGAGGTGTTGGAATGAGGTCTTGAAGGCAGTGTGGCTAATACAGTCTGCACTGCTGATTTGTTGAGATTTATTTAAAACTGGTATGAAAGGGGCATTATGTGTTTACACGACATTGGAATACTGGGTCTTTGATCTAAGTTGTGCAGAGCTGAAATATGCTGAATAATACTCTGAAAAAAGCATTGATTTAGGGTGGGAGAGGGAAGAGTTCAGTCTGGTCCTGCTACAGTTAAGGGCCAAAGCCTGAAGTCTTGGAGGACACCAGCATTTCTGCCACAGATAGACATCCTCTAGTGGCTGGTGGTGGACTTTTAATCACTGTTAGACCTACTTCGTCCTTGAAATTGAGCATTATTCCACTAGACAGAAATCAGTGTAGCTTTGACTTACATGGAAAAGAAATGAGAAATGAAGGAGATACTGACCTTTTTTTTCCCCTGCAAACATAGTTGTATAGTCCAAACCAAATTTAAGGTTTTCTTGTGTTTTGATCTAAATCTGTGGGACTTCTGATCAACTCCTTATGGAGGCATTGGTCTGCCTGTGAGCAGAAGTGGGCTTGTGTCCTGTGAATATGCCTTCAGAAGAGAAGCTTTTGATAAAATAGTGATCTGGAAATCAGGAGGAGCTGAACCAATGATTAAAATGAGACCACTGTGGTAGTTTCTAAACTATAAATTTATGTCAAACCCACAGGTTTTGAACATAGCAAGATTTGTGTGTGGTTCAGTCAAATATTTTCTTTTAATTTATAAAAGAAGGAAGAGCTGTAGGTCAAATTTACTTCTAAAGTTGAATTTATATTTGGTCTGCGAAGGATATACCAGAGATTTTGTTTGCTGCTTCTGCTTTTTAATCCTTTTTCAGAACCAGTGTTAGGTGAAGGTAATGCAAGCTAAATTTCATTTTTAATTTAAACTCATTTCCATGGGAGTATCTGTATAGACAGTCACATGTGTGTTTATATCACTATTTTTTCCTGGAGGACTCCTAACAGGGTCTCAAATGTCAGGTGCAAACATGGACTTCTGCACATCTTCTGTTTTTTCTGGGCTAATAAAAGCAGAAAGTCATAGGAATCTGGGTACCCTGTCATTGAGCTATCCAACAAGATTGTAATTGCTGAAGGGCTGAAAAGACTGTCCCTGCTCCTGGATCCCCAGGTCCTCTATGGTACTCCGAGACTTTGGCATTTTCCTGTCATTGCTTATGGTTCTGGTTTATTGTGAAATGATTTGATGGACACCTGCAATGAGAAAAATGATGAAGTTATAATTCTCCCTTTCTGGGAGCTCAAACTTTGAAGGCCTTTTAGAACCTAACAAATAAGGGAACTTAGGCTTGGAGCTTCAAAGGCAAACAGCAAGTTAAAAGATGAAAAAATGTTCCTACCACCCATCTAATTTCCCTACAGCCATTCACAAAGCATGAAACTGCAAGCCTGTATTTTCACCTTGAACAGAATGCCCTTTGCATAACACACCTCAGTGTAAGCTAGACTGTACTTCTGCTGTCAGAAGTGAGAATAACACAACTTGTGGAGATGCTGTTGCATCTCATTCTGGCATATTTATGATCATCATAATGACCCTAGGACAAAAGAATACTTTTAGCTCCAATTCTATGGACAATGTCTGTCCTCAGGCACATCCGTGGCTGTGCCTGTGTGATTGAGAACACCACAGAGAGCAGCACTGGGCTTTAGTATGCATTTCATTCTGTGCAGCCAGGTACTCGAGGATCCAGCAGCACTGAAATGCTGAATCAGAAGGGAAGCCCTTTGCCCTCAATGTGGGCTCACTGTTGGCTCCCCATGCAAAAAAAGCAAAAGGGAGCTGGGGCCTGAGAGGGTGCAGAAGTACAGTTGAATTCCAGATTTCTGCAGCACCATCTCTGTAGCCAGTGCTGGTGTACAAGTTTGGTGAAACCTTGCTCAGTGCCTGTGATTTCTTGTTGGATGGGCTTTTCTAAATTTATTATTACATATTTTGGCTTGTAAATATGGAGAGTGTCATCAACCTGAGCAGTGAGAAGACTGACTTCTCTAAAGAGCAGAAATAAATAGTGAACTAAAATGTCCTGAAGTCAGAACTTAAAGCAGAACGTGGGGGTGCTCTCTCCTGTTCCTGGTGCTTTATCTAAATCAAATGGCTTTGAAGGGATCAACCAGCACACAGCTGTACTGGGCAGAGAATGAGCGAAATATTCTGATATCTAAGGAAGGCTGAGGAGTTGCTTTAGTACAGATTGCTTCCAATACTCTCTAAACTAGGACTTCTCTAAAGTTGGAAGACACAAAGCAAGGCCTCTGGGGTCAGGCCTTCTTGAGGCTGCATTTAGTTACGCTGCTTGTTTTGACGGGGGGGTGCACCTGGAAAACTTTAAAGACTTTTACACGGGTTTGAATGGTTGATGAAAGCAAAGATGCATTTTCCTGATTGCTCACTGATATTTTCATTGCCATTTTAGCCTGTCATGTTGTCTTGTAAATAGCTTTTGGGTCACTCAGAAGTCTTGTGAATAAACTCCACTGAGCTTGCAGGTTTCAGTCTTGAGAAGGCTCTACCTGCAAACACTCAGAGAAGCTGTAGTGTCTTTTACAGCTGCATTTCTTGTATCTGTTGCCAAGAGAATTTTCTTCTTTATTTGCTCATTTTTGGCTGCTTTGTGAAATACCTCTTCCTCCTACCACTCCAAAGAAATTTAAACCCTTGAAGAAAAGATCTGATGATGCTTACTACATAACTCTGACAAAACACTCTGTGTAGACACAGCTCAGTTCCTTGTAGCCCACATGTACTTTTTATTCTTGCATCCTCTGTTACATAAAGAGGAGTCATTAATATGGAAATGGAATATTTTTTATTCAAAGCCCTTCTGTTTCCCCTTTTCATTCTTCCACTGGCAGCTCTAAGTCATGCCCTGACATCCACACTTGTGATGAAAGAGGTGTAATGTCACTCTATGAGAGGAGATACCAGGTGGGAGATGAGCAGATGAAGTCAAACCTTTAAAATGAGAGGTGGCTGGAGACTTCTTGTCTTAAAAGTGTCCATCAAAAAACAAAGCAAAACAAAAGTTGAAAAAATGGATCTGTTTCTACCTCATTAAAAGATTGTTAGGACACACTTGTGGCTGGGCAGGCTTTAGTGATGGGCTGCTCTAACTGACACCTCTAATAATTTCTGTGATTTGGGTATCATCACATATCTGTTTGCATAATCTAGGGATGTGGAAGTGGTGTACTGAGGAAAATGTACTCCACTCATAGAGTCAACCCATATTCTGTGTTAGGTGGAGGCTTGGAAGAATCCACACTGCATACAAGCCTAAGGCACAGCAGTTCTCTACTGTATCAACAATTTTCATGTTTTTTTATTATTTTTCCAGTAGCTTCTTGAGATTTTGCTGTTCAATGTACTGTGACAGAAAAATGCACGGAAGTTATCAAGGTACTTGGTAATTTTGGAACTGTGTGCTCTGTGAAAATACCCTGATTGCTAGGAAGGAGTATTCTAAGCAGTATTAATTCAGCAGTGTGATACAGAAACAAGTTAATATACATGGATTATTGCTGATAGCAGAGTGTTTACTAATGTAGTTGGCATTAGGGAAAGAGACTGCAGTAGATCCTAGTTAAAAGAGTTGGATAAAAATACTTTTTAAATACTTCTGAGTTTATTTTTGTGGTACTTGGTGATTTTTGGTATTCATTCCTGTTGTGGAATTTTGCTGGTGTAGATGCTGGTTTGTAGTGAATACAAATGTGAGCACAATTGGTGAACCAGTTGCACTGGGAATCACTTTACTTTTTTCTTCCTTTTTTAGAGTGGTTCAGTCATCTAGTCAAAGTTCAATAATTTGTGACTTGCACATCCAAACATCCATGACCAGTAGTTGCAGAAAAACTGCTAAAAGTGCATATAGTTCAATATGGGCAAAATATAAATGCAGACATTTGTTGCTCATTAAAAGTCAGGTTTTTATTCTGGTCCTCAGATAAAGTCATGCCTTCCACCAGAAATTATTTCCTATGAGCCAGTAAGTCAAGGCATCAAAATTAGAGCTGGCCCTAAAAAAAAAAAATAAATTAAAAGGTTAAAAATATCATTAAAATTTCTCAAAATGCAATGGTTTTTAATCAAAATGATACATTTTTCTGAAAAGATCCTCATCTAACTCTAATAAAAACTTAACCTTGAGAAACTTGGAGTGGGAGGAAAGAAATAAAATCAACTAATAAAAGTGTCTTAAAAACTAACATAAAATGAGCAATAGAAAAGCCAAACTGGTAAATTAGATCATCAGGTTACAATGATTATCTCTATCAGTGGTATTGATTTTATTTTTCACTTGAGTGTTGCACCCAGACAAGCAAGTAGGAGAAATACAGAAGTAATAGCACTCCATACTTCAAGAAGATTGGAAGGCTGTAATAAGAAGAGCACCTCTCCTATGAGGCTGAGAGACCTGGGGATGTTCAGTCTGGAGAGGAGAAGGCTCTGGGGAGACCTTAGAGCACCTTCCAGTGCCTGGAAAGGGCTACAAGGGAGGTGGAGAGGGTGTTTTGCCAAGGGCATGGAGCAATAAGATGAGGGGCAATACCTTCAAGCTGTAAAAGAGCAGGTCTAGATTAAATATTGGGAGGAAATTCTTTACTTTTGGGGTGATGGGGCATTGGCACAGGTTGCCCAGAGAAGCTGTGGAAATTGGAAGTGTTGAAGGCCAGGTTGGATGGGGCTTTGAGCAACCTGATTTGTGGAGGGTGTCCCTGCCCATGGCAGGAGAACTGGAACTAGAGATGATCTTTAGGATCTCCTCCAGCCTGCATGATTTATGATTTCCAGTAGCATCACATGTCCATGATGTTAATGATTCCCTGAAGAAATTAAAGGAGATATGTCAGTTTGGTAAGAGATGTTGCTAGGTCTCCACTTACTCTTATGTTTTTCTGAGTATGAGTAAGAGAAGAAAATGGAGGCAAACATTGTAAAATAGCAAGCCAGCCAACCTTTCCCATCAAATAATACAAAAATATGCACACACACTGAAGGGGAGAAAAGCCTGTAAGCAGCTGAGAGGACAGATGAGTAGATAGGGCTATATTTGTGTTTCTTTTATGAGTAGTAGCAAAGAAATTTAATCTTCACAATATAATTATAGAGTACGTATATTTTCTTTTTCAGAGGAGGCTGGAGACCGTATTTTAAAAGCTCTGACTGTGTTCACTGGAGCAGCTGAAAGAGCTGAAAATCAAGGGGATGAGGTGTCAAAGCCCTGTTAAAAACTTCATTATATTCAAGCACTTGGAGCGAGCTGGGTGCACTGTCCCAGCTTTCTGTCAGCTCTTGGCTTGGTGAGATTTGCTGGCCCACCCAGGTGGGCTGAGGCAATTTAAATGCCTTGGTGCCTGGGCTGTTTGCAAATGATGCTGTGTATGGCTGAACAAGACCTTTTAATCACTGCAGGGCAACTGCTGGAAGCTGATGGGAAAGATGCCAATCAAAGTGCATTGTGACAGCCTGTCCAGAACATCATCCACTTGATCTAACACACAAGCCTTATTCAGTGAGTCGAAGGGAAGAAATTTAATTTAAAATGTTTTCTCATAGCTTAAATATGGTGGTTATGGGTACATGCCTGAGAAACCCACGATAGTTTTCAGCAGGTGTGGATGAAGCAAATGTTCATCTGATTAAGCCTTTTGGGACCAAGAAGTCACAGTCTGATTGATGCACAGGTTGGTGTATTTCAGTTTTCCCAATTCAGCAGATATTGCTTAAAAAATCATCCAGAGACACTTTATAAAGGAGTACAGACTCCCATGAGCTTCAGCTTTTCTACATCATCCACTTTCCCTCATTAAAGTTCTGCAGAAGTGGGCAGGCATCCATTCACCATGTTCAAAATCTTGATTTGGGGGCTAATCAGTAGCAGGAGCCTGAAGGGCTGTGCAGGACCCTGGAATGTGTCAGCCCTGGCATTGGGCTCAGCAGCTGGTTTCTCTGTGTGCACCTGTAAAGGACACACCTTGAAAAGGCAAAGCAGTGCACAGGTGAGGTGAAGCAGTCACCTGTGGGTTTGTCTAGATCTGTCAGGAAGGTTGCACTGCTGTGTTCTCCTGTCTGTGTGATGGGCAGCATACTGTGGTACCAGAGCTGAGTTTCCACTCCTGCTCTAAGTGACTTGCTGGCCTCCTCCAGAGCTGCCTGGCTGGGCCACGGCTCTGCAAGGTGGGAGAGACATGGTCTTAGCACAGTAGGAAATTCTATTAGACTGTAGCAGCAGAGAAGCTGCAAATCAGGTAGGTTTGGTTCATGATATCAAGCAGGGGAGCTCAGAGGCTATAACTAGAGGGTGCTTTCCTCCTCCTTTCTCTGCAAGCCAGCTTGAAGTCTTAAGTTTCCTGCAGTATATGAAAAAGAGATATAGGATTGAAGGGCTGTCTTAAAATCAGGATCTAGTCCTGGTTAACTGAATTTTATCCACTTAGTTTAGATCCTCATTTTAAGACACTCCTCCCACCCTGTGTTACCAACCATATGCAGCTACCTCCTGAGAATTTGCATCCATCTATTCCAGAGTTTTAGCTAAATTTCCTCTCTGGAGCTTTCCACAGAGAGCTGTGGTGTTGCAGCAGCAGGGGAGAAGGCTTGCTTTGCTGCTGCCCTCCAAGCTGTGGGGTGTGAAGACAGCAGAGTGTGGAAGGGTGTGGGTCACTATGCCTTAGGGCTCTGAAAAGTGAGGGTAAAAGCAACTCCCCATGGCCTGGAAGTCACACCACTACCCCCAGTTACCCACTCACCTATTTCAGTGTCAGCAGCAGCCACCTGCTTTTCTGGGTCAGTGCTGTGGGGTGGCACAATTAGGAGAAGTTGGGCTTTACTCACTGCTCTGCTGTTCTCTGCCAGTTCTAAAGAAAGGGTGACAAACTGACTAAAGCAAACCACAGAATGGATTTGGCCCAGTGGCTGCCAGTTGAATTGCACCAAATTGTATCATTTCATGTGATTGGACAGTGTGGGAAAGGACAGTGCAGAAATGTAGCAGGGAAAAACTAATTAAATTATGGTCAGGGGAGATCTATTAGCCAAGAAATGAAGTGCTTATTTTTGCCTGTCTGGCATCTGTCTATGTTCCTAAAACATGTCAGGAGGATTTGGTTGGGAGATGTTAAAGCTAGAAAGCAGTCTTTAAAGTATGTTCCAGGAATAGTAAAATCTGTGAAATTTCACATAATAGGGACTGAACTAAAGAAAGCACAAGAATTGCCTCCCACACTAAGCTCTCTGGGGCAGGGTCACTGACCTTTGCCAGTAAAAAAAGGAACAGAGAGTATCTGCAAAGTCCTCATGGAGTCAACATAGTAGTAGAAGAAAAAAGAGCCTAGAGGACTCTCAGGCTCTATTTTTGTCTCTGCCACATAGCAACTGTGTGATCTTGGTCAAATCAATGAGGCCCCTGTGCTCTTGACTAATCAGTGAAGTTTATCTATAAAGCTGAGAACAAAAATTTTCCTCAGCCCCAATTTCTAACTTGGTCTGCTTGTCTTGTACTTTTCCATAGGTCTTGAACAAATCAGTACCATGCAGGGAAGGTTACTTAAAGGTTGATTGTCAAGTGCTTTTGTATCTTTGGACAAAAAGCTCCCTGTTCAGTGCTACATGTTACTATTTTTATGAATGGCAATTAGAATTTAGTGTTACAGAAACATCAGTGGGGCCAAAAAATTGATGCTGCTGAGGACAGTGTGAGCATCATCCACTGTTGTTGTTTTCATTCTTTCCTTTAAAACAAAACCAAAAACCTGCCATTGACTAAGCTGGAGGAAGGTGTCAGTTTTTTAACATGAAGTGACAGGATATGTCCAGAGGCAGTGGAGGAGCTGGTTTTGCATTGGCAAGATTTACGATAAGGGACTCGCATGAGTGCTGAGGCTAAAGGAAGATAAATCCCTAAAGGCAAATTCTACCAATAATTGAATTACAAAGCCATTATCATGTGCTGAACAAAGCAACTTTATAGCTTCATTGTGACAGGATAAAGCTTGTCAGAATATTTATGCTCATAGGACAACTTTGGCATAAGGATCTCTGGGAGTACGTTCCCTCTTCCACGTCTGTTGCAGCTAGTTAGTCTTTCTGTGTAATGCAGTGTATGTGGAGATGGGGGTTTGCCCAAACTGACACTAGGAAGAGAGAATGCTGAGGGTCAGGAGGCATCTTAAATATTTAGCTTGGTAAGAACAAAGTCATCTGCAGAATGCAGCTGAGGCACGTGAGCATTTTTCATGCTGAGTAGTCAAACTGAATTTCCCAAGCTGTGTCACTTTTGTGTTTGGCATTGCACTGCAGCCACATCTGAGCTACTCCCACTGAGAACTGATAACCTCAAAATGGCCAGAACTGTGTGAATCTCATCCCATCCACCTTAGTAGAGACATGCTGTGATGTCAGTTGTCTGCCAGCCTTTGCTGCATGAACAAATCATACCTGTTTACTCCCAAAGCAGGGGAGGTATGGCCACAGGAGTCCTAATTCTGCATTTGCTCACTTCCTCTGAGGTATGGGAAAGCTGCATAAGGCCTCTGTGTCCATGTGAAGAATGAGGGACATTCACACTGGTTCTGTATGTGAAAGGGACATGGTAGCATTTGGCATTCTGGGCCATTTGCATGAAAGATTCTGTAAAATAACAATGTCTTCTACTGCCTGTCTTAAAAGACATTTGATCTTGGCTGCTGAGAGCACGTATGATACAAGAAATACATATGAAAAGATTGCCATCAAGTTTCTTGTGAATATAGTCCCAGATACAGTGTGTCTGTGTCTGAAGTCAAGCATCCAAAACCAAAGGCACACAAAGCTACTTTCCAGAATGCACAAATCCTTGGGATGCAGCCCTTATTGTCTGGTGTTTTGAGTTCATTGTTTATGAAAAAATGGTTGTTTGAAATTAGGTGCAGCAAGTAGGAGCTTTTGCTTTCTTCACAATGATGCCTTTTTGCAGTTCTGAGTGGTCTGACTGCCTTGCAAGCCTCATCAGTTCCCAGCATCCATAAACAATTGCTTTTGTCCCTAGAAGTGAAAAAAGATAGAAGAGGTGGAAACCCCAGGATAACAGGGTCTCTATTGAATTTTCTTGGCTCAGAGGAGCTGACAGGCCAAGGAAGCCAAGGTTTTAGAAATGTTTCAGACAGAGAAGATGGCAAGGGGTTGGTCACTACAGAAATATGCCAACTAGCATTTACTGTGCAATGGGCAGTGCCAGGCTGCTTTTGTTCAGTTCAGCCTAGTTCCAAACCAGGGAATGATTTGGGGTCTTTTCCCTGTGCTGCTTCTCACAGTGGATGTGGAAACTGCATTCAGAGCAATTACAGTGCTGCAGCCAGTGGCATCGATTTGTGAGGCTCTCAAGTGCAGATAACTACTTAGCAGGCTTGATAGTGATTAAAATTTTAGGAAGCAATTTTGTAATAGGACTATGGGGGCCCTAAATTTTTCAAAATGTAAGCATCTTCAGTGTAAAGGCAGTGGGGTCACTGCCTTGAACTTCCTTTGGCTTTTCTATGTCCTCCTTTTCCCAAAAGATTTTTTTTTGCTTTTTTTTTCTTTACCTTTTTTCTTTTTTCAAAACATCCAGACAATTATACCAACAAAACACTAGAAGTTAATCACCAAAGGACAATAGGCAGCATTCAACAGAAAGCATTGCAGATATCTATCCCTGGTGTCCTGAAGTTTCTGGGAGTATTACAGAAAGCCTGAGATTAAAGGGACAGACAAAGGACGTGCTGGCATTTTACCACAAAGTGAAGACATAGACTGAGGCAAGAAGAAAAGTTTGGGTATATGAGTGTTTGGTCTTTGAGAGCAGATGCTGAAAGGGAAGAATGGATTTGAGAAATACGAGCAGGAAGCACTGCCAGTGGAGTGAACAGAAGTTGCTCAGAATAGGGAATGACAAATTTGGGATGATTGTTTTTAGAGAGATTTCTGAGAGAAGTGAGTAGCTGAGTGGGTCCCAGAATGTTGTTCATCTGTACCCCTATTGTTTGTAAGGTGCTTGGTTTATCAGCAACTTGATATTGTGTTGCATTGGCTATGTGCACAAAAGATAATGAAGTGCAGTGGGCACTTGTATTAAGTTAGAAACACTGAGTTGGAGGCTTTGGTGCTGCCTTGGGCCAATCCAGCATGTAGTTTCCTTCTTCCACATGTGAAGCTTGTTTTTTTTTTTTTGATCGTTCTAGCTTATTCTAGCTAGCTAGATCATTCTAGCTATTCTACATTTAAGAACCTTCCAGTCTGGTCAGGAATGGAATTCTTTTGTAATCAGTTATTCATTCTTTTTCATATTGACATCAGGGGTTTAAAACTGTTACTTAATAATACTCAGTCTTGTAGAAGTACGTTGACTTTCTCAGCTTCTAAGGATAATGCTTCCCCCCCC